>CABPRJ010001466.1:0-418246 GCA_902439185.1 Cinara cedri | reverse complement strand
GAAAAGCCATCATAAGTATTCTAGGAAAAGCCATCAGCCCAGAATACTGTAAAAAACAACAAGGAATATGGCAAAGTATTCTAGGAAAAGCCATCAGCCCAGAATACTGTAAAAAACAACAAGGAATATGGCAATTTATTCTAGGAAAAGCCATCAGCCCAGAATACTGTAAAAAACAACAAGGAATATGGCAATTTAATCTAGGAAAAGCCATCAGCCCAGAATACTGTAAAAAACAACAAGGAATATGGCAATTTAAAGTAGGAAAAGCCATCAGCCCAGAATACTGTAAAAAACAACAAGGAATATGGCAATTTAAAGCAGGAAAAGCCATCAGCCCAGAATACTGTAAAAAACAACAAGGAATATGGCAATTTAAAGCACTAAAAGCCATCAGCCCAGAATACTGTAAAAAACAAGCCATCAGCCCAGAATACTGTAAAAAACAACAAGGAATATGGCAATTTAAAGCACTATCACTGGTGGTGGTAGGTCATTAAAAACAAAATGAATTGCCCGATAAAATATTTCACTTCGCCACGTCACTGTATGATAATATAAGTGCACGTTTTGTAATGCAACTACAATTATTTATTCGTCATATTCAACACGTATATATCGGAGCAGACTCAGTTGCCCAGGAACACCTAAATACGATATATTTATTTATTCGTATTACTCTGTTATTTATACTATATTCCGAATTACGTTTAAACGGTCACTATATTTATATTTTGTTACGGAATTATCGTTTTTGGAAAAAAAAAAAAAAAAAAATCATTGCAC
Organism: Cinara cedri; assembly: GCA_902439185.1. NCBI lineage: Eukaryota > Metazoa > Arthropoda > Insecta > Hemiptera > Aphididae > Cinara > Cinara cedri. The sequence continues at coordinate 417,460 of CABPRJ010001466.1, read as the reverse complement.
ATCCCGGTGCATTGTGCTGAGTGCGTCATATTCTTGAGTATGGAGTTTTTCTTTGGCATACTCACTTCGCACGCAACAAGCTACGAAGTGCGAAATAGATTTTTGTCATTTGCTGTACAACTACGCGCATCTATCCCCGCCAGCGACGCTGAAATTCATAAAAATAAAAAAACGTAATCGGTTGAAATACATTTTAAACGACCTATTTTGTTTTACAGTTTGACCGTTAGATATCCAAAGGTCACGAGAAATCGAAAAACGTCACTTTTACGTGTTACGAAAACTGTTAGGAATGAGGGATTCGTATTATATTATAAAACGTGCGTTTACCATTTCGCACTCACCGGCGGCGTAGATTTGACAGTTTTTAAACTTTATACAGCACGAATCAAATAACAAAATGTTCGGTCGTGTAGTCGATTAAATTTGAACTAGCGCCGGTCAGTGGGTGCTAAACGAATCCGGACGGTTTAAAACTGCTCATGCGATTTGTAATTCAACGCGTGAGGCCATATTTTATTTTTAAAATAACACGGTCGCACGGTCTCGTAGAAGCATGAACGTTTTCTCGTGTGTTCTTTGCAGGGCCTAAAATACATCAGATTTTTTTTTGTGGGGAGGGGGACACTTTTCAATTCGATCGATTTCCAAAGCTAAAAAGAAAAAAAACCCGCGGGCGCGTGGTTTTTTTTTTACGCTATTATCGCCGTACGCGTTTGTATCGTTTGCACAAACGCGCAGTAAACGTTACCGGAACGCAAAATAAACACGAGTAAAAGTTTGAAAAACAAATTCGCCGACAATTTAAAACGAATAACGACGCGTTATTACGCCGTAATACGTTAGAGCGAGACCGTTGATAATCGATTGTCCGTTAATCGGTCTTCAACGCCGTTTCCACGATCGATCGACCGACGCGCGCGTTACACGACTCCGGCACGCGCACGTTTTTCATTCACGCGGGGCACGTTTCTGTAAGCCCCGGGCCGTTTCCGCCTTTTAAGTCTGCATCGTTGTATAGTACGTAACCGCGGTAGTATAAACGCGACAATTGTGTGCGCAGATGAACGAGGAGGGCCCGCGCAATCGCTAGGCGGCCGCACCACCACAGCCGATCGGAATGAGCCTGTTCAACACGTCGTACCTGCTGGGCAACGACACGGTGGGCGGATGGGGCACCAGATACTTTTTCACGTTCTACTCGGAGTTCGGCGACGAGAAGACCGAGTCCGTGGTGGAGACCACCGTGCTGATGGCCATATTCACCGCGTCCGTCGTCACCAACGTGTCCATAGCGTGGGCCGTGCTCCGGTACCGGGAGATGCGCACCGTCACGAACTGTTTCCTACTCAACCTCACCGTGGCCGACCTGCTGTTCGCCGCCACCACGCCCGCCCTGGCCTACGTGCGCATCATGTCCAGCTGGCCGTACGGAGACTTCGTCTGCCGGCTGTTTCCCTACTCGCAGGTAATATATCTCATTGTACAGTGTAAAGAACGTAAAACGCGCGAATAACAACAATGCTGTAACGGCATAACCCGCGGGTACGGGAGTCGAAACTATTCCCGTGTTTAGGGTATCGAATGCAGTGGCCGGGAATTTAATTTTTTTGTTTTTTTTTTTGTGTTTAGACGCGACATTTGTCTGTATCTTTATTGCGCGCGCATAAAACACACGCGATATAATACACAACTTGATTACTATCCGTGCGTGACGCAACACATCTCGTAGGAATCTGACGCGCAGCTGCGTATATAGCGAAAATTATGATTGTCGGCGTTGATACAGTCGAACGGGGCTGTTCGAACACCAAATCGCACGCCTCCTCGCTACGCCGCTATTCAAATCCGTTCTGTTTTCGGCAGTGATTGCGGACAGGGACTGAACTTAACGGCCCCCGGTCGAAAAAGCCCCAGATGTCAGGGTCGAACACATTTTTAATTCGTTCGGTCCTAGCCTTCCCGCTGTTTGAACACATACAGAAAACACCGATAGACAAATTCAAACCAAAAATAACGTCTTCGGACCAAGAAACAAAGTACCCGTAATTGAGTACGGATCGGGGACCGCCGAGAAAATCCCGATTTCCCGATAAGGTCTATTTGCCACCGGTTTTAGGTACGAGACTACAAAACAAACACGCGGCCGTTTTCGAATGAATTGTTGTTCACCGCGAACACGGTATCGTACAATTTTAAATCAATAGTCCATCGCGGAGCATAATATGATTTTCTCGTTGTTGTTATCGCGTCCGGCGCCATGTCTGGTGTCCCACCAAACTCTATTTGATATTAATTACATCGGATATTTCGTTTGAGTCAATCAGTCGACTATTGATACGGCGTTTTCATTGGCTAATGCCGTATCGTCAATTGCGCATTCCGATTTCACCGTTTTAAAATATTATGTAATTAGTGTAAACCATGTGTTGATACTCTTCTCTATTTGTATTGCATTTAGCAGTAAATATTAGAAAAAAAAAAAAAAAATGTAAAAGTATTTTCCCCTCGGGCCCTGTGCCGTATTCGTTACGATTATCGTTATACGGATGCACCAAAGCCCATCACAAAGCACAATCGCGATTTTTTCCTATTCATACGTACAATAGGGATGCACACACACATATATATATATACATACATAAATACACGCAATTTCGAAGAGCATCTCGATTAAATGCACATAAAAGGGCGATGGTACTTTTCGTTAAAAACGTCCGCCCTATACTCACCTACCTATTTATTTTTTCCGATTCGGTCCTTTACATGCACCGCCGCGTCCGCCTTTTACAATCCACAACAATATTGTGTTACATTACATAATATTACAGCAACTATAATATTACTGCCGTCGTACGTGGCCGTCTTACAGTAAACTCGTTTCAGAATCGTTTAACCGGATGCGCGCCGTTCGGTCACCTATATATATATACTTTTAAATATCCGTAAAATATATTATTATAATACACAGCGCACGTAAACGTATTTTAGTTTCAAAACGGAAATATAAAGGTTAAGTATCCTGGCGGTCCTGTTCGCGGTTTTTTCAACGTTTACAATTAACAGCAGTCTTAGCATAGTATACTATAATCCGATCGCGGATTTACAATTATGAATAATAAGCAGACGCATAACATACATTCTACTTATATGATGCATAGTTAATATTAAATAGACAAATAGTTAGTATGCCATATCATAATTATTACATTGGAATATAACAGTAATAATATGTCTTTATTGCGGAAACAAATTCCAGTTAAAAGTTTTTTTTCTTTCATATTTACATGCAGTGGCGTGTTGGCCGTGATTTTGAGGGGCAATTGCCCGATAATTTTAAGTGGTGGGTGGGGGGGTGCCTGGTGGTCGAGTACTGGAGTCTGTGGAGAAATTGTAGTACAAGATTAACTTCATCAGAATATGTCATATGATATCAAATAAGAATAATAAAATTAATAATAAGTATTCTAGGAAAAGCCATCAGCCCAGAATACTGTAAAAAACAACAAGGAATATGGCAATTTAAAGCACTATCATTTTAGTTTATTCACGGGTAACGATAATGATCAATGCCTAAGAGTCGAGGGGTGGTGGTAGGTCATTAAAAAAAAATGAACTGCCCGATAAAATATTTCACTTCGCCACGCCACTGTTTACACGCATACATTATTAAACATACATTACCAGTAATTATAACAATAATAATAATTTTAAATGTAATGGAACAAATAATGAACCAATATCATACGAAATACCTGAACTTATAAAAGAAAAAACAAATAATGAAACGAGATATTTACTACATTTTTAGTTTACATTGTTATGTATTTCTTAAGACATTCTCCATAAAAACATATAAAGATTAACTGAAAAATCAATATTTTTTACAGAGTTACCTGCAGATATTAGAATATTGTTTTGAGAATTTCGCATATGATTTGTAGTTGAATGGTGTAATGTAAAATAAAAAAAAAAAGACTGTTTGAGGCTCATCGTGTTTTTCTTTTTTTTTTTTTTAGAAATCATTAACATTTACAACTCAAAAGTTTTAACAATTCTTAACAAAAAATATGTTATTTTTTCAGTTTGTTCAGTTTTTTTTTCTTACTCAAAACATGTTTTACACGAAAAACTCACGCCTCCTACGTTGCACATCAATGTTTTGATTGTATAACAAAAATCACAAAAAAATTACCTACTTTAAAAAATGGCCATATTAAAACTCTATAGTGCTCAAAAATATTTATTTTCAAGATCCAAGTCTAATACACCCTATAAAGAAGTTTTCTAATTAAAAAAAAAAGAATGAGTCGATATTGGTGATAGGTTTCCCTGGCATTGTGCCACTGTTGGTAAAACATTGGGAAGGTAGGATACATAAACTTATTTAATTAATATCTGTACGCACTACACAATGTAACAACAAATTATTGCTAATAAACTATGATTCTGAGCAAACTCCGGTTGGACATGTTTTTAAATGATATGATTTTTTACGATTTTCGTCAAAATTCGAACTTAAAACGCGTACACAAAGTATACTGTGCAAACCTCAGGTCTCTACGATTATTGTATGAATCGACAGTTACAATACAAATTTCAATCAATTATGTATTATTTTTAGATAATTTTAACTTTTAACTTTTTAAGTACTTGTATTGTATACATTTTGTATAAATTATTAAACTTTTAACGACCAATAGTATAGGTACCTAAGTAGATGATACTAATATTTATATTAATAATCATTCAAACATTTATGTCGAACGTTTGTCTTTCACGGTTTAAAACAAAAAACAAAATAACATTGAAAACAAACTTTTAAACGTATTTGGTCGTATTATTTCGATCCATTATGAAAGTTTTTAAATCACTCTAATTGGTTGTTTTTTACAAAGAAAACCGTTGGTTTTTAATTTGGTTTCTTTACGATTTATTTCTTTTAAAAATCACTTGTGTAAGTTCAACCGAACAAAAAAAAAAAAAAAAAAAACAAATAAATAATATTTAGAACTTCTGCTACTAACATTACAATACACGGTATTGTTAATAATTTAAAGAAACTGCAGGTGCACTTTTGTGATCGACTTTTTAGTATAAACTGATTAAAACGTGACATAAAATTATACTATTGAACTGCACGCTAATCGTTATAAAATAAGAAAATATATAACTCTCATTTTTCTATGGTAAATTGTTTTATTTTTTCATAATAAAAATTGCATTGAATTAATTTCTTTAAAAAACAAAACTAAACAAATACGATAATAATTGTTTCGTATTATGTCATAATCGTTATAAAACATGTAGTCGTATGGTTGAAATTCGCGGCCGCACTCACAATATTATAGCGTTGCTATAATATTAATTAAGTTGTTAACGTTTTAGTACCTATTATCTAATATAATTATAGCTAATACGTAACACAGTTAAATTAATAACAGCGATGATTATTAATTGTCATTAACTTTAATGGATTCAATATTTGACACGCAAGTTTTAACGCGAGCGATAGTTTAAAAATATAATAACAATAATAATTACAATTTCATTAATTACCTACCATAGTTTTTTTGGTTTTGTTTTTTAAACGGTGGTCCACATTATATTACGATGCCGATAAAATTGTTCGATCACAGATAATCTAATAATTCGTATAATATACATATGCAGTGTGTTTCACAAAAAATGGTGACGCGAAATTTTTCCCGCAGACGGACTTGTCGGTTTTGTTGAAACGTACGGGGTTTTTTTTCTTCAGAAAAACTGAACATACCGAAATACGCGTTTTTAGCCGTTTTTCAAAATGATATAACCATCGCTATGAACAATTTCGTTTTTCATACATTTAGACCAGAGGTTCCAAAACTTTTTTTTTTCACACGTATTTATAATAAAAATGACGATACGTTTTAGATTCCAAGCGTACCGAGGGAGCTATTGGTTTTCCAATACTGTCTATTTCTTCTTCTTTTTTCTTTGTTCTTTGTTCTAGTATGTGGACATGTTTTTTCTCAGTAAACTTACTTCGATTTTTACGTGTAACAACTTTTCTGAAAGCTCAAGTTGTCTAGATTGTACTTTAAAAAGTCATTTTTCGATTTTAGACGCCATTTTTTAAATAAAAGCACTTAAATGAAAAAAAAACGTAGGCAAACGTATGATTTCAGGAATTCATTATTTTATAAAAACATGGACGACGTTTTCCACCAGAAAAAATAATAATAATTGATAAATCACAAAATACCTTTTTGATTTACTTTCTTATAATATCATTGCCATAACTTTCCAGCTTTTAAGGAATTTTAATTTTTGGTGGTTCTTTTGCTTTAATTCGGTTATAAATACACGTAGAGACCTGAAACTTGGTAATAATACTTGTATTGGACTTCCCTAGACGTGGTAAAATTTTCAAAATCATCAGATGACTTTTTTTCTTTTTTAATAAGCGTTTTGAAATCAAATTTAAACGAAAATTACAAAAAAATTATGGCACTTCAAATTACGTATTACAAGAATCGTCTTTTATTAAGCAATGGTTTATCGTTGCTTACAGATATAAAAGAAATAACCTTATGCATCCTACCTTCCCAACTTCTTACCTACAACAGTGGCCGCACCCGTCTCCAATATCAGCTTTTTTAGTTAACAACTCTCGTAAACGTCTATTATGTAAATATGCACTCTCAATTTTTGTTTTCGATAATCCTTGCACACCAAATTAAACCCTTGGTATTTATATAGACCTCTTCGAGAACCTCTGATTTAGACCATTAAGCTGGAATAAAATAAATATATGCTTCCAGTTGTCCGATTTCTGTTTTAAAAAAATTTGACTTCTAGTAATACTCCTTTTTTATGTTTTGTAGAAATTTTACGAAATTGAAGGTGATCCAATCATCTCAAACATCCAAATCCCTAGAACTAATTGCAATCATATTCTATTATGAGATAATAGTTATTCTTAAAAGTTGAAAAAAAACATCAGATTTATTTGTCCAGGGAAATTTTACTTATACTCGTACATTATTGCCATCTAAATATTATATTTGTTCGAAGAAAATATTTTTTTTCCAAGAATGCAAAACACATGCGTGAGTTTAAATTGTAGAAATTTAAACACGACACCGCGTTGTATGGGAAAACATTATAAGTAAAACGATAATCGTAAAATTACGCATAGGTACATAATAATAACATACCTAGTACGTTTTAAATATTTCGAAAAATCACATTTTCTAACCAACCTTGGATGGCATCTCTGTAATGTTTGAATATACGACATATATAGGACATTAGAGCGATAATCGTAAAATTACGCATAGGTCCATAATAATAACATACCTAGTACGTTTTAAATATTTCGAAAAATCGCATTTTCTATCTAACCTTGGATGGCATCTCTATAATGTTTGAATGTACGACATATATAGGACATTCGAATGTGGTATTAAAAATACGTGTTTACATTCAATACAACGTGAGTTAATTGTGCGTCCGAAAGGTTGAAATTTTGAAAATTGGAATTGAAATTGAATGTGTATTTTGGTAACCTCCTCCCCGCCTTCCAGAAAAAACCTCTCATTTCAACCGGAGTCCATCCGTATGAAATGTTTCGTGTTTTGAGTATACTATAGCATACTATAGCATTATCGCACATTACCTACATATAATGTAAACAAACGTGGGTGCAATGTGTATCGGGTCAAAAGTATAATAACTATTATCGTCAAATATTCACCTACTGCGTCGAAACAAAAATAAATAAAAACAAAAGTACGGTTAAATTGATATTATAATGTCATCTAGGCGAGGGAAAAAAATGTATACATTTTTTTTTTTTTTTTTTACACACGATATTATACGCCGGGAAAAACACTGATTATAGAATAATATTATGCATATAAGCGGAACGCGATAATAATATAATAATCATATCGTTGCGTTTTTTTTTTCCTATTCGGAATTTCAATTGTATACGCGCGATTCCGGGGACGATTTTTCAAGTGCGTGCGTTAAACGCTAAAAACGTTAACTGTTTCTGAATTGTACATACTGCAGAATGCAGATTATAATAACATTAATGACATTAAATCTAAATATAATTGTGAGATTCTTTCCCGCTCAGCTATTCCTATAATACATATACTCGTACATAAAACCGATGTTAAGAAGGTACGCACTCGTTTTAATAGGACCGAAGCGTGGAACGCGTTAAGTACATTTGAAATAAAGAAACGAGAAACGGAAAAGAAAACGCGAATCTTCGTTATTTTTTTCAATTTAACCATACGTAGTAGTTTAATAACGATTAAAACCTAATAATGTTTATATATTTATATTAAAATTCAAAAGCAAATTAAATATCAGTATTTTCAAATTAAGAATATTGAAAAAAAAAAAATATATTTGCGCTTTGCACTATTAAGTATTAATAAATAAAAAAAACCGTTTAAAATTCTATTTTAACGGCAGGAACTAGGAAAGGGAACGAATTCGCCTTTAATAAAAACTTTTTCCGAGTTTCCAACACCGAAATAAAATAATATACGAGGTTCGTAAACATTATATGTCAAACAGTAATTATTAGTCTCGCGTGTTTCATTATCGGGTCGATGCGAAATGACTCTGCCACGCGCGTGGAGACAATAGTATTATAACGGTTTTTTAATATCACGACACATCACGAATTAGAGCACGTGCTTGAATTCCGTGCGAAATGAAAAAAATATGTCATAATAACACGCGCGACGTGTTCAAGGGAATATAGGTTTTAAAACGGAAAAAGCGCGGACGTCTCCCAGAGGTGTATATTTTCACAACGTGAAAATTACATCATGGCCGTTATTAAAATGAACGCCCCACACATCAAATTTTTTTCCGATTAATTAATCCTTTAACTAATTTAACTAAAATAAGTACTGCAATCTTGGTGCCAATTTTCAATCTAGGTAACGTAAATTAAACGTCGCGTACGTCGTTCGTAATCAGTGGCGCAGGAACTGTTTTTCACCCGAGAAGAGAGGCAAACATATTCAAAATTTAACTATTGGTCATCCCGTCAATCCCTCCTCCCTATCTGTGATATTATACTCATATATTCATAAGACAAAAAAAAACTGTTCCATTAAATGTCTGTAGGTGCGAATAGCGTATCAACATTCAGCAAAACTATAAGGTAACTTTTCAAATTTGCTATTAAAAACCGCATAGGTGCGCGTTATACAATTCGTGCAGTGGTCCCACAGAATTATAATCGATTTCGACTGATTTTATTAAACCATAAAATCTGTTATATTATAATCGTACGAATTTGATTTATTTTAAATTCAAATATCTGTATTTATCACGAGGAGATCAATAAATAATACTAACGGAAATTGTTCATAAAGTTTTATCTATATTTTATCGGGGGGGGGGGAGGGGAGACGGAATATGTGTAATATACGTTTGTCCCATCTATGTTTTAAACGGGGCGAGACCGTTAACTGAACTTTGGTTATTTTTCGATATTTAATTAAACTGTAAACATTGTGATATTTCAAACAGTACCCTCTTTTATGTTTGATTAATTAGCTCAATATTGGTTGTACTGAACACAAAGTTGGTACGTGTTACATTTGTAAGACTGCGTATTGTATATATTTTCAGCATGAGGCGTGATGAAGTCAGGGGAAGTTATACGTACTATTTACTCTGACCTCCCTTCTTTATAAAAAAAAAACGCCCTTGTTTATCGGGTCCGCTATTATAGTAACAATTGTGTATGGTTACACGGACATTTAAAATTTATCAGGAAGGTCACATGTTTCAAACGTAACTTATTATTAATACCTACCCACTTGTGTGTTTTAATGCATAAAGTTTTCTTTTGACACACTTATTAAAAAACCATCGTTCGGCGCCTTCTGCGTTTGTTTCCGCGACGTTTAAATGACATGAACGACGTTATTCGTTCGAACAAGAATAATAAAATATATGACGGTAAAATGATTTTTTTTTTTTTTATACCGCATTCGGTAAATAATATATATATGCAATAAAAATATTTACCCCGGCATATAGAACAGCGCAGCAAAAATGTCATTTCCAATTCTCTATCGTTTGTTCGCAATATTATATTCGGTTAATGGAATAATATTACAATATTATTTCAATATGGATAAAAAAAAAAAAAAAAATCTTACGATCTTGAAAAACATTATTAAACTGCTGCCGCCGTGATTGCATTATAAATACAAATAAACGAATAAAACCGTGTATAAAACATGTATTGTGTATCGTATATTAATAAAATATGTTTACAATATAAATGGATATAGGTACTTGTATTTTGTACATCTGATCAGATTTATATTGAAGAGAAAAATTGCATAAAATACAATATAATATCGTAATATGTTATTATCCCATTTATATGCTTACTGCAGCTATACAAAAGCGATTTTGATATTTTTCGATGTGGGTACACTTTTGGTCCAGTTTTATAATAATATTCGATTATAATGAACTCCGATGTAGTATATCGGAAGACCCTGCAATATTATTATAATAGCGCCGTGTATTTCCGCAACGCCGACGGAGGAGTACTGCCGGTTGGCGGCGAGATCGAGAGGTTTCGATAATACGCAAACAACGCCCACACACTTCCGGTAATTAATCTGCAGAGATACAACATATTTTCGTATAGGTTGTACGCCATTGATAAAATATTTATATTTAATCAATGCTTATACGTTTAATACAATATTTTGGCATTGAAAATCGACACGGTTATTACATTATTATGTATTGACGAAGCCATGAAAGACGTAAAGTTATCAAATCCAATTAATCGTTAGATATAACGAGTGCGGGGTAAATGTAACAGCGAATATGATATAGCGTTTTGCACTGAAAAGGAAGAATATTTACAAAATGTAATATATATGTATATATATTTATTTTATAAAAAGAGCTGATATTGCTGAGGGTGCGTCACTGTTGTAGGTGGGAATTAAAGAACGTAGGATACATAAAGTTATTCAATTTATATCTGTGAGCAACGATAAACCGTTGCTAATGAAAGACAATTCGGAGCGATGTTCGATTATACATGTTTTGAAACGCAGTAATATTTATGATTTTCGTCAAAATTTGATATTAAAACTATTATTTAAAAAAAAAAAAACAATACTAAACTAGACTATAGTTTTTTTTTTCTTTTTCACTAAATACGATTTGGTTATAATAAACATTCTGTTAACTTTTCAAGCATTTCTGTTTGATCATAAATTTTATCCACATGGGTAGATTAAAAAAAAAAACCAAAAATACTAGACAATTTAAAATGCTTACAAATAGCTGAACAATTTTTTCCTAGTCTACAAATGACTAAAATAAGTTTTATATTAAAATTCTAAGCCTTTACGTTTGTTTTAATTAAATTAAAACAAAACAACAAAATTGAAACTAAAGAAACCATTATTATTCCGTATACTTTCCCGTTATTTCTACGTCTTTTCTCGGTTTTCCTAATTATTATAAGAACTACTTGGATAATCAAAAAACCACTAGCCTATTCAAAAACCTAATTTAAAGTATAACAAAAGAAGATCACCTGTTGTTTTTTGATTGAACCAAGATTTCTGATAGAAAACAAAATAAGTAAAAATTAAAAAAAAAAAAAACGAAGAAATCGGGAACGCCGAAAATCAAAAGAATGGTCCCATTTAACTTTTCATCGATTAGATACAAAAATCAACAAAAAAAAGATCTCTTGTCATTTTTTGATCGGAGCAAGTTTTACGTTCGAAGAGTTGTTTACAGAGAGAGAAAAAACACACACACGTTGTCAAATCAATATCGCTTCGCTCCGAGTCCAAAATAGAACGAATCTTAGGTAATTATGAAACGAAATTAAACAAAAGTAGTACAGCGTACGGTGAAAATTAGATTAGAGAAAAAAAAAAATATAAAGCTGAACAACAGTGAACTTATTGAAACTTATTGAACTTATTGAAACAGGCAAGTACGGAAACGAATGCTACTTCGACAGTAAAGTACGGAGCGTGGTTATTTATTTTGTCAATGTTGTCCGCGAAGAAAAAAAAAAATATACGGCATCTACCTAATTATTGCGTTGTTAAAAGTTTCTCGATATTATACGACGGTAGCGCATTATTTTAAAATAAATTTACTGTCTGGAGATAATAAAATAACATAACAATATTACAATGCATATAAATTTATATCCGGATTATAAACCTACGGCATTTGAACCAGTTCCGTTTGTTCGTTCTGATGGTAATAATGATTCCGAAACGACTCGGCTAACAATATTGGACAGAATCATACGGCACCCCGTAAACGTTTAATTTCATCTCCGTTATCGATAAATAATACATTTCACAGCGTTAAACATTGTACTTTTTTTTTTTTTTTTTTTTTTTTTCGAAAATAGAGACACAGTAATTCACTGTGTTGCGCCCGTTATAATATAGTTATACATCTTTTTCCGGCCACTATTGACTACACTTTCAAACGGTTCCCTGTGGACCGAATGAGCTCGGACTCGAGAATTCTAATCGTTTTACAGGCGGATCGAAACGATAAGAATACTAGTTTTCGGGAATTTCGCCATGTCGCGGCGGGAGGAGGGCGCTTTTTTTTTTTTTTTAGTATACGCGAAACTATTATTGAATTATAAACAACTTAGTGGAAAAAACTGGGCTCGTAATGTATTAGCAAATTATATTTTCGTAGCTACTCAGCTTCGGTATAATACCATCTCCAGGTTACTGATAACATTGTTTTCGGTTTAATTACATATCAATAAAAAGATAAACACATAAATTCAAATTAAAAATAAAATTAAAAAAACGTCATGAAACTGAGCAGTCACGAAAACAGGAAACATAACTTAAAAATACATTCGAGGTCTAGTTTTTTCAGACGGGTTTTTGTATCTATAATTAAACTGTCAAAATCTCGAATGTTATTGAAAATCGTCTTCGCGCTTTTCGGTTGGGTATTGACTCGCGGCGTTAGCACGGAACTCGCAGCCGCGTACCCTGCGTAAAATTCGGCCTGCTAAAAATGTTTACACAGTAAATAAAAATATTGTCGCGAGAAAAATGCACAGCATAATATATATATTTTTAGATTCGGATCGTAGCGATGAGCAATGCATTGGTTTTACAGCGATGTTTATTTTTATTTTTTTTTTTTTTTTTTTTGTCTCCGAACAACTTTTCTGCCAGAAATCTCGCTCCGAGTGTATGACGATTTATCGGAATGGCGAATTTAGCGGTTTTCAAAGTTATCGCGGAAAACCCGGGAAAACGGGCAAATGCACGTGCGTGTATAGGAGAAACTACGCATTCGTTTTACGTTTTGCGCAATGGTTTATCGTTGGGTACAGATGCAAACGAAATTCCTTTCCACGTGTGTATTATCTACGCGGGCAGATGATACGCGGACGAACGCCGCCGGGGTCAGTAAACCGCAGACTTTGTATCGCGCGCGTCACATTCGCGTGTCATCCGCGGGCACGCGGTTTTCCACTTTTGATTTGACTGTTTTATCAACCGAATCACATTCGGGCGCAGAAAACGAAAACACACACACGCCGCGTTTCGTGTTGTTGACAAAAACCGCACGTGTCGATAAAAAAAAAAAAAAAAAAAAAAAAAAACAATATAATATCGGAAACGATGATAATTCTTTTAAAATATTATTGCTATTACGTTATAATGTTATGATAATACACAGTTATTCGTCAGTTTGGTTTGTTTTTTTTTTTTTTCATGCGTCAAACCGCTATCACTGTATCGTCGGTTATTATTCTCCCGAATTAAAACAAATGATTAATGGATTGAACGTATACGTTTTTATTTTCTTTTTTCGTTTTTTCACTATACAGTTTTGATTTTACGTTATTTCCAGTATCTGTATTATTATTATTATCGGAAAAAACAAATATTATTATTATTATTTATTTTTTTTTTTCTAGACGTCCGATTACCGCGTATCCGTTGACAAAAACAATTAATTATAGGGACGTTTAAAAACTATTCCGTTACGTCGATATACGACGAAAAAATAAACAAATTTTCTATTTTATAACACGATGACAATATTATGTATAGATTTTTTTTTTTCTCTACAAAAAATATTTATTTGTTTAACGAGATACGATATCGGATTACCGACAGTATAATATTATAACACGACCGAAACGCGTAATACTGTGTAATATAGTGTACAGTATATTGTACTTATACCGGGAACCGTATTGTGTTTTCGTTCACGTATAAGTATTATACCAAAAGTTACCTAACCTATACGTATTATACCAAAAGTTCCCAAACTGTTTTCCCCCCCCGTACACCATTGGCTAATCCGTTCTGTTTTTCGTAGACTCTTCCGTTATCATTTATCATCCTTATTTACATCTCATGCGCCCCAAATTTCTTTCTCGATGACAGTGTTCCCTCGCAGGTCGGAATAAACACCCAAGGAAACTACACAGACCCATTTGGGAACCTCTAGTGTATACGAAAAACGGATGGTGAAATATTGTCTTCTACCGGAGAACGGGAAATCGGCGCTCCGGCATTATTCTCGCCCCGCGGCGTCGTGTTATAACTATAGATCAGCGTTTCTCAACTGGGGGTACGAGGAGGTATTAGGGGGTTCGCGGAAAAAAAAAGCGTTATGGCGGAAAAAATGAAATGTATCTTATCTATCTTATGGGAAAATAAATGACAAGTTGACATTTAGGGGAGGGGGCGATCCGTAAAGCAGTGATGAGAGGTCAAGGGGCAAGTGACTGAAAAAAGGTTGAGAAACGCTGCTATAGACAAACGGCGTCTATTTTTTTTTTATCGTTTTTCGAACGATACGCTTTACTTTTTGACGGGCAACCAGTACCGAGCGGCCCGCAGCCCTCCACATCACCGTCGGCGCCAAAATACACTGTACTACCCCTCCCCCTCCAGTTTTCATCACCTACCATACTATTCTCAAACTTAATTCAGTAATATATGTTTATTTTTTTTTTTCATTTTGATCTGTTTGACCCTCGCAATAATTGAATTTTTAGTCATTGAATTTCGTATTGTACACAAAAATAGACCCTATTAGACAAATTATCGATTCATCTAAATAAATCTTTATTAAATCGTAATTTAAGTAATTATTAAAAATAATTGGTGAAATATTTAATTTATATTCATACAATAAGGTTCAATAAATTATTTATAGTTACATCGATTTCACAACCGTTTTGAAATCTAGACGTGTACCAAAATATCCGGTACACCTTCACCACTTTTAGCGGGTATTTTTACGATACACGTTGAGAAATTAAAAAAACAATCTTTGTTTCGTTTAGACATGAAAACCGTCTGTTTATTTATCTATCTCTACAGTATAATTAACAATTGTTATGTATAATCGTCTAGACAATTATTCTAGCAATTGTCCCTTATCTGTAACTAGGTACTTCGAAGTTTATCTGTACACTGAATTTCTCGCCCCAACAGGACGTCGTTGGGTATAAAATCGACGAACGAAAAAAAAAAAAAAAAAAAATCGAAAAATCAAAGCAATTTTATTACTTTTATGTATAAATATTGCATTTCACAAAAACCGTTGTTGAACGTATAATATTGCTGAGTATTTAATTATATTATGCACACACTCGGTTTACGCGATTTGTCGCTTATCCGTTAAATGAAACACGAAACCGTTACCCACGGTGTGTGATGTATATCCTTGTCGTCGCAACGGTATAGTATAATATTATCATTATAATATTTATAGATGTATTATTATATACCGGGTGTACGTAGCCTTGAAAAGGCCAAACGATACGGCGTATAATCTTCAGGACGCCAACAGCGCAACGATCGCACAGAATAACGAATAATTATAATTAATAACTTAGACTAATAACGAGTTATTGACTAGTCTTATAGCTAATAATAAATATAGAATAACGAAACTTTTATCACTACTTGGAAATTCAAGAAGAAAACAAGAAGTATAATTGATACTAATGCAACGCGCGTTAAATATTTTATGTGTGGGTCCGTTGGGTTGTTCACAACTAAAAAACCTACTGTACTGCAACGACATGCTAAAATTTATATTGAAATTTAATCAAGCTGTAATCACATCAAACCCTCTATAAAAAAAAACTCCGATTTCCGAATTTTAACTCATTTGGCGCAGAGGAAGACACTAGAAGTGTCCAAAACTCAAAGCCGTGTTAAAAGAGGAGCAATGGGACCATGTTCCCCGGGGCACCCAGCTTGACATAAAAATCGAAATAAAATTATCAATATCAGTATTATTATATACCACCTGTTGTTTTATTTTCAAAAAAGCTTTGCTTAGAGTAATAATAAATATTTTTTCGGTAAATAAAAGAATGCAAGCATGTAATAAGTATACAATACGCGAACCTAAGGAAAAATCCATCAGTGAGCAAAAATCCTATTTGGTGGAGGTAAAATGTTGAAATTTGAATACGAATTTAATGAAATTTCACGAAAACAGCAAATTCCCCCGTTCGTTCCCGAATCGAGCCAGAGAGAAGGGCGTTTAAAAATCGACGGCCCCGCTGGGTGCCAAACGGTTAAACACGTCGGTGTTATGAAAAAAAAAAGCACGGACATACTTCGCACGCGGGTGGGCCACTGTTGCAGGTGAGCAGTTGATAAGGTAGGATGTATAGGGGAATTTAATTTATGTCTGTACGCAACGATAAATCGTTGTTAACGAAAAACGATTCGAACCGAAGTTTTCATTTATACTCGCACATAAATTTTCCCGGAAAAATAACTTTCTTTCGGAAAATGCGCTACACTTGATACATCGAGGCCAGGTGTCCGGTGGAAAAATAGAAAAAATTGAAAAATTGTTTAAAGTCAAAAACCAAAACGTTCCTCGCGCTACGTTCCGAATCTAAAATACGTTACACGGTACGGCAGCGATAACACAACGTTATAGAATATCGTTTTTTGTGTATTAATAGCAATTATCGCTCGTCGCGAGTGTAATAAATAATAATACGGACAAAAATAATATCATATCACTTACGAATTGGCCGTCGTTATACGACGAGATGCACACGGGGTTAATGACGGCCGAATTAAAATCCATTATGAAGTCTCTCTCGACTAATTGACACGGCCGGCGTGCAGTAATTGACCTCCAGTAATTGTTTCCGACAATGACGGGCCGTTCGGACGAGTGTGTCGTAGAATAATACAAAAAAAAAAAAAATAATAATAATAATAAATAAAAAATTGCCGCGCCGCGGTTCGACAACGGTATTATAATATTCTCATGCGCGCGCGATTCGTGTGAAAAAAAAAATCCAATTTATTGTCGTCGCGCGCCGTCTGCAGGTTGTTTCCGACAATGACGGGCCGTTCGGACGAGTGTGTCGTAGAATAATACAAAAAAAAAAAAAAAAAAAAAAAAAAAAAAAAAAATACGAAAACGAAAACTAACTTTTTTCGTTGCCTATACGGTAATAAACTCATACGAGCATGTACTACATATACCCGATTGCGTATATTTTCAGTTAAAAAACGTGTGTTAAAGCCGCCGCCCGTGACCGCGAGTATCCGCGACACTGATTATTATTTTATTCGAGAATCACCATAAATAAACCATATAGACCATTGAGTTAACGACATAATAATATTATTATCATTAGTTATTATTACCATTATTATTATTATTATTATACTTGTAGCTACCCGACTTGCAGTTGTAACCGAAACCGCGCCGTAAGTGTTATCACTGATGTCACAGCATTTGTTTCAAATTAGTATACAAATCGTACAACTATACGTACTACGTAGAATTCGTAAAAAAAAACTCACAAACATAATTCGGGGAGGGGATCACAACCCCCACCCCCGCCCCCCTTTTTACGTCACTGTGTATGTCTTCGTTGAGTGATTTACAGGGTGATATGAATTACGTGTAGATATCGTAGGATGGCCACAGAACGGGTAAAGTCAATTTTAAAATTTTTTTTATTGGTTTTTCTTTCAGTGACGGTTCTCGGGACTTTAAAATTCATACTACGCAAACTTATATCGTATTTATGTATGTCCAATTTTGATGTTTTTTTTCCCCGACAACCGTAGATGAATTAAATCACACGTTAATAGAAAAGTCCTCAAGTCGGTCATGCGTGGCATACTCAAATATGCGGTTTTTTTTTTTTTAATAATAATAAATTGTACCGATAAACAGTCGAAATCGAATTAAAAAATATGATAATAACAATGCAGAAACGATCGTATATGCGTGCCGTGTATACAAGAAGTTCTCCAAAAAATGACGACCCCGATGAAATGATGGATTACACATAATACGCGGGGAACAAACGAAAACTTAATTATACGAGAGAGAAAATGCAGAAACTACAGCGGTACAATTTGAAGGGGGAAATGTAATAATATGATGGATGTACGTAAGGGACCCGTAACAAAAAGCCTATTAAATAAATTCGTAAGGGACGTCAACGGGCGAGGAGATGAGAAAAAGAGTCTGAATTACGCAAACGGGCGAAGACAGGTATACGAGGTACACGGGAAAAGTGTTAGTACCTACCGAGAAATGCAATACGCTGCAGGTATATTGCACAAATAAAATCTCGGAAAAGCAATCAAGATTCTAGTATAAGTTAAGTCGGAATTTTACGATGCAGTTCCCGCGGGCAGACCGAAACCACACCACGGTAAATAAACATCGAAATCATTTCGGAAATACGCGTTGTCGGATTAGTTAATAATTCCACGGGCAAACAAAACAAAAATGGCCCGCAGACGACATTATTATTGTTATATTATGCGCGTATTAAATGGGGTTGAAAATGGCGACCTCGCGGGCATGAGAAAAATGCGATCAGCTACACGGAGAATAACATAAGGAACGCCGCCGGAGGATCACGAAACAACTCGAGCCTCTTGAAAAAAGCCAACAGTAGAACATATTGTTATAGGATTTCACAGCTAGTGGCGGATACAAGAGGAAGGGGGGGGGGGAACACCAGGTCGATCTTTAGGTCGTGTTTTCTTCGTGTCAACTCGTAAATTCTACGATTTTTCACACGACGCATAATATATAATTTTGAGTAAAATCCGCCCCCAGCCCCTTGAACAACCCCTGGATCCGTCACGGGAATGTTATAGCGTTCGTCAATATTATTAACGGATACAAATAATAAATACATATAGAACAATGAGCTGTGAATTTGTTTTATGCGCTCCGGCACCCTGGAATGTAAATATACAATTTTGTACTGATATTTTTCGCATATTCGAAACATTTTAGATTTGTAGCGCTCTTTTTTGTTTTTTTTTTTTTTTGGCTAATACGCAAAATACAATGATTTATTTAGTGTTTTCCGTAAATCTCGCCCGAGTTGAATTATTTGTTTTTTATGAATCCGTAAGTAAAATATCCGAATTTCCGTTTCATTAAACAATATTTCATATTATAATGCATTTTTAGATGTAGTAGTGGCCCATCGATGAATTAAACGGACATACAAGTATGTTGACCACGTTTTGATCGCACATCATAGCGTATATTTTAAGGTTTGTTTAATCGTATTGTAGCGCATATTTCGATATTTTTTAGCACGACAGAGAGCGGAAAAAAAACGTAACGACAAATTTAATACAGAACGCCTAAAAATAAGTATACAGACTCAATTTATATTGGTTCTTTTCAATTAGTAAAATGTCAAGTTGTTTTTTTTTTTTATTTTGTTACCTTTACCGTTTAATTCCGGATTCGGCCCATATGCGACCTCGGCACTGATTTGCTCGAACGTTCTTCCGTCGTTTTTCGGTAGTATTGAAATATTGCACAGTCCGAACGAAAAAAAAAAAACGTTTAGCTGAACGAAAATGTAGAAAACTTATCATTACGTATAAAATAAAAAAAAAAAAATAAAAAAACGTTCTCTTGCACGGTTCGCAATCTAAAAATTAATCAAATCGAAAAACGTATACTACCTGAAAAATAAATACAAAAATGACATTATAAAATATTATAATATAATAACTTATACTGACGAATTGTATACCGGCGTAATACGTAACAATAGTAATAATAAAGTCTTTTCGTGTAGATGAAAAATAATTTATTATACATTTCACAAAGGACGTAGTTTTTTTTTTTTTTTTAAATACAGAAAAGCAAGTTCTCAACGGTATTTGCCAATCGTACGCAATAATTTATATCACTTTGTCCTCTCGCGTTTTACGCTGGTAGTTTTGAAATTTGATTTTTATCTCGGAAAATAATTTATCGAAACTCAAGATTTCCAGTATTGTTGTCGCGTAGCCCAAACTACTCGTAGCACAAAAGATGTCTAGACCAATAATCATTATCGTTTGCAGTAGCGTAGGTCGTTTACGCATTATTATGTTTTATCTATTATGCGTCGCTATCTGCATCGTCCTGACCCGACTGATAATAATATTATACAGGTGATGGTGGTAATAGTGTGGTTTTTTAATCACGCGGCTTCCGGGTCAACAACGGAAACGCAATGACCGTTGGCCGTTAATATTATTGTTATTCGTAATCTTTATTAATACTTTACGAGAAAAAAAAAAAAAAAAAATAAAAATAATTTTCGATATTATTATCTGTGTTTCTGAATATAATATAAACGTACGAGTTTTTTTTTTTTTTTTCAAACATTTATTAAACCGTACATATACGGTACACAAACACTACGAAATGTGTTAAACAATAACGAATCTTCGGAATTTTTAAACGCTTAATATAATCAACATATCTGGAAAACAAAATGGATACCGGTGGTAGGCATAGTGCAGTTTTAACAATGGCCCACTCGTGCCGTATTGCGTAACCAATAAAACTAAACAAAACTAAAGATAACAACGTTTTAATGAAATTCAGTTTGGTTTTAGATACTCGCGGTTTAATTAATTCGACAATATTTCGTTTTGCGTGGACTCAATATTTGTCCGCTACATAATTAAGAACTTAATAATATAGTGCGTAGTATTTATTAAATACGTACCTACGTTTTTTCTCTCTCTCTCTCTCTCTTAGATCCTCGTAGACCGCCCGGTTATATTTTAGTTTTTGTCATTGTAATGCACCTAATTAATAAACATCAAAACCATGCTAAGAGCATACAAATAAATTCTAAAACAATTCAATGATTGTATCGTGTCATCTAAAAACAAAATAAGAGTTTTATAATTAAAGTCAATTCTAAATTAAAATTAATTCTATAATAAGTTTTGTTGAGTGATTGATCAATTTTTAATAGACCGTCGAATAGAAAAAATTACCTGTTTTTTTTTTTTATTTAAGCTACTACGACGTTTCTATTTTTATTTGCCATCGGAACACTCAAAATTAAATGGTTTTTGGCCGCGTTTGACGTTTCAAATGTTTCTATAGCCCATTTCAATTTTGTTTATTCCACACCCGTATAATGCTTCACACTCTACACTTATATTGTTATCTTCTAAAAGGTTTTTTTAGCGTTGAGCCCAATGTAGTTCGTGGTAAATTAATAATTTTGTTTTGAAAAAAAAGTTCTTTTCCCTAGTACATTCCTGCATTATATGTCTACCTTGATTCTACCACCGTCCGTTCACCATCCGTTATTTCACTATTAATGTCAAATGTTGATATTTGACAAAAATGTTCTATTTTCTTCTTCTTCTTCTCTTTCGTCTTTATTCCAACTGTTTAAGGTCCTTCGTTCTGAACTTCCACTTGACCCGATCTCCCACCTTGCATACACCATCTGTCAGCGTATCATTTTCAATCGCATTCAATCACCTCCTGCTCAGTTTTCCTCCCCATCTCTTTCCTCCTACGTTTATTTCCATTACAATTCTTACTATTTCAAATTCCTTTCTCCCCGTGATATGCCCAAACCATCTCAGTCTATATTCTCGCATTTTGTCTACTATCAAAGTCACGCATAAGCTACCTCTTATGTACTCTTATCCTATCTTCTATCGTCACTCCACTGATTTACCGAAGCATGTTCATCTCTGCTACACTCATTGTCTGTTTTATTTTTCTGTCTGCCGCCCGACACTTTGAACCATGCGACATAATCAGCCTCAGCACATTTTTGTAGAACTTGACTTTAACTCGCAACAGAATTATTTTATCACATAAATCATCCGACGTTTCTCTCCGCTCCATCTAATTACATTTAATCCTACGTTTCACATTGTCATGGAAACCAAAGTATTGTTAAGAACCGTTTGACAGAATTTCACACCGGCTGTTGAACTGACACGACCCCATTTATCGCCTCTCACCACTAGTAGGAGTATTCTGATCCCCTCCCACGGGGAACTGAGGTATAGTCAACTATAAAATGAATTCATCCACCGAAAGAAACAATACCATATGCCTACTGGGATAACCCACCTGGGATTTCTACCAGTAGGAGCTCAAGGTCCCGGGTGCGCTAGACCCGTAGCATCATATATGCTCCCCTGAGGTGGGCAAAAAGTATCAGTTGTACAGTTGTACGATATGGGTTGTCTGTGAGTAAACAAAATCGCGGAATTTTAAAATTTAAACGTTGAAACGTTAAAATATTATAAATAACAGTACCACACATGCTCATAGATTATAATAAATTTTGTTTACGACAAGCGGTGACTACAGTAAAATAATACGTCCGTCCGGATTTGGTTTGATTTATCGAAAACGACTTTTACGCGATGTATCGCGGGCACCTATAATAAACGTCGTCGAAAATTTTAATGTTCGACACGTTCCATTTTATTATTAACGGGCCAATCGAGTCGTCGGGTGCGTGCGAATTATCAAATAACGTGTATTCTTGTACTGCCAAAAAAACCGACGGGCGCGTAGCAGTTTCTGACGTTTAGAGACTTCCCGGCACATGAGATTCGAGGCCTACGCGGCTTTCGGGGCGCACCGGCCGGACTGACCCTCAGTAAATGCAATACTTAACCCCAATCGGTTTAATAGTGTACGTAATGCGGTGCAATCGGTAACGATTTTCACGACGATTGTTGATTATGATTTACGAATACCGTTTACGATTCTCGTGCATTTTCAATTCGGTGTCGTCGTCGCCCGCCCGCCCCCCCCCTTCCCCCTCCACGTTGTTTTTTTTGTTGGCTGTAGGCGAGGTTAAGAAAGTTCTAGAGTTTCAGGCCACAAACCTCTCGGTATCCCTCTACACCCCCTCCCGCCGTTTATGAATCATAATAAATCATTTGATTTCGGTTTATCCGGTGTATTACGCGAAACGGAATTCGTTTTTCCGTCGATAAAAACGTTACTGTGTTACGTCGTAATAAACCCGCGGTGATTGATCCAAAGTCCAAACACGCTGTTGATATTATTCCAAAATAGCGGGCGATCGACGATTTTTCGTAATACAAAGCGACCGTCGATTATTTTTACATTTCGATTGTATTGAAAATCGCGAAAACACCGTTTTGGCGAGTCCTACTCGAATCCCGTAAACCAATACCCGGACGGCCGTAACGGAAAAAAAAAAAAAAAAACAAATTACACTTTTCTCTTTCTTTTTTTTTTACTCTCGAATGCCGTAGGTATACGCGCCGCGCTGTTCGGGCGACCCGCCAAATCGTTTTGTTTTTCCCGCCTCTCCCCCCGCTTTGCTATTGCGGTTTTATTATTTTAGGACATAATAACATTTCAAACGTGGCGGTCTCGGAAATATTTCAATGTCACGTTCGAATATTGAAATAATAAAATCGCATTCATATAGGTGCGGTACGTGACGCCGAACGAAAGCGAAACCGACTGTCAGCCGCAGTCCCGCACGCGAGTGACACGCGCCACCACAACACGCACACGGCGAACTTGAGTTGTGTGCGTTTCGAAATCGTTTTGCTGCGAAAACACTGCCGCGCTCTCCGGGTTTTCCGCCCGGCACACGGATGCGGTTAATTTCCCCGTCGGCGGCGGACGCGCGCGCGCGATTGAAATAACGTCGGCGTCGCGTAAACTCGCCGCGGCCGCCGAGCCCCCTCCCCCCCCCCCCCTCTCCCCCTCACGCACGTTGACGCACACCGGTTATCGGTTCAATCGGTACGCGCATTCGTCCGCGTTCGACATTGTCCGTTCGATTAACGACGCGGCCCGTTGTCGGTCCGCACTCGCGAGGAACAATAACGGCTTCGGTTCGACCGCGTTCGAGGAGTTCGGGGAGGGGCAGTAGGGCGTACGCGACGTCCGGTCGGTTTCGTTATTATTAGTGTTTTTGTTGTTTTTTTTTTTTCTTCCGTTTTTCTCCGCCGTGAGTACTGTCGCCCGCCGGGGGCGACCTCTCCTTTTCGGGACTTTTCGGCGGCTGCGGTTTTCGTTTGCGATTTAACCGCGGCCGGCACAACAGAAAAATATATTCGTTGTGCCCGCGGCGTTTCGGTTATTTCTCGGACGTTCATTTATCACGCGTTACCGAAGCGCGACATTAGACGCGCGCGACGTCGAAAACTGCGGACATTTTCGTCTGCGACACGCGCGTAAACGGACACCGACGCGGGCGTCCGAGCGGCGGTCGCAGATTCGTTTTGCAGTTGAGGGGCGGGGGGGGGAGGGAGGCGCGGAAAACGATCGTTGTCGCTTCTTTAAAACCGTTACGTCGTATTTCGGCTTTTCGACCGGACGAACTTGTCCGTGGTGGCCGTTGCGCCGAAACTCCGTCCGTCCGTAAAATAAAAATTTTTCCCAGCGCGGGGGGGGGGGTCGACAATTGCGTACCGTTGTGGTCGACACGGCCGTATCCGTGTGCGCAGCGTTATTCCGCGGGCCGACGGTGTTCCGGTAAAACCGTCGCGAAATGGCCGTAAAATGCGCGCGCGCACGTTTGCACGTTGAAAAGTTACGTCGGCGGTAGTGTGTGCGGCGCGATACCGCCGTTGAAAACGGAACCGCGCGTCTAAAATAAAAAAAAAAAAAAACCGTAATTGTCGTACGGCGAAAATTCTCGGACGGTTTACGCGGACGGCGGGCGCCCGGGCAAGAGGGCTCACGTCGCGTAGTGAAAACCGAGTGTAAACAATCGCTGGCGCTCGAACCCGCCCGCCCCTACCCCGTCGCCCCCGTCCGTTTCCGGCGGAAAAACGGCCCGGGCTATCCGGCCGAACGGTAGTAAACCGCATTTGCCGTTATTTTCCACGGTCTTTTCACCGCGGGCGCGCGCGCGCGTCGGGCACGCTTACCGTTTCGCGCGTGCCCGGATACGCGACGCGCGCGCGCAACTGCGGAAACCCGCGCGTTCTAAAAACGCACGTGTATTTGACATATCACGCGCGCGCTTAATAATGTCCGCGGTTTCGACGTCGACCGCGATCTAATGACGTCCGTTGTTGTTGATTTTCTGTCGAAAAAATTTCCGCGCGAACGCCAATGTCACGGCGGCCGTGATCTGTTGCGATATCCAATCGGTCACCGTTTCGACGTCTATACCGTACACGTGTATACGCGGAAAAAAAAAAACAAAAACAAACCGAATTGAAAAATTTGTTCGATTTGTTTTTTTTTTTTTTTTTTTTAACGACACTATCGGTAATATTACGCGGTCGGTCGGCGCGCTTGAAGCCCGTCAAATATTTATTTTATCCGCGGTCTGCGGCGCCGGCGAACGGGTCGTTTTTTTTATTCAACCTCGTCGCGCGTTCGTTGCGAAACGTTTGGCTTTTCTCACCGCGCGGTACCTGTGCCAACAGCGACGGCGTTATCGAAACGTCCCCCGCATTACCGATGTTGCGCGACAATTTTTACTGTTTACGGCAACGCGTTATGACGGCGCGCGTGTATTTTTTGCAGCTGGTGTGCGGTTTCGTGCTGCTGTGGACGCTGACGCTGATCAGCATGGACCGGTACCGTTGCATCGTCGTGCCGCCGTACCGGTCGCGGCTGACGCCCCGGCGCGCCGCCGTGCTGACCATGTTCACGTGGCTGATCGCGCTCGCGGTGTACATGCCCGTACCGTTCTGGTTCCACGAGCAAGCGGTCCAGGACGGCACGATAAACGTGTGCACGCTGGTGTTTCCCAAGTACGACACGTTTAAACTGTCCATCGTGTTCACCGTGTCCGTGGTGCTGTTGTCCGGCGTGCTGCCGCTGTCGCTGTTCATCTTCTACTACCAGCGGATATTCCACAAGCTGAACAAGACCCGACGGCGGATCGAACACTCGGCCATGCACCACGTCACCGCAATGTCGCAGAACAGTCTGTCGCCGCACAACGACGGTGCCGTGCCACAGCCGCAGGTAAATACGCAAATAATAAAATTTAATTGGTATTGATAGGTGAAATCATAAATCAATGGAAATTATCAACGTTGTCGTTCAACCTTTGAAAGTCTCGAAAACCGTTCCGGCAGAGAAAACAATAACATAAAACGGTCGAGTGGAAAACGCAGACGAACCTAATAATCGATTAGGTTTGATCGAGCGTTTTCAAATCCGACCCGTACGATTTGTCCCGCGATAAAAAAAAAAAAAACAAGAAAAGAAAATCCAGTAAACAAACGGATTCGGCGTATTTTCTAAGAGAAATCCCCCGTCGATCGGATGACGACACTGTCGGTATCATCATTAATGTCGGTTTGTTTTACGTTTATCTCTCTAAATACTACGCAGCGTGCATTCACATTTATTGTACACATTTGTGTTTCGTGTGTACGTTATTTTTTTTAGAAGAAAGGGATCTTCTCAATTGGTTTCACATTGATGTGGTTGGTTTTTTTTTTTTTTTTTTTCTTTAGATTCGGAGCGTAGAGAGAAACGTATTGTTTTTATTTCGTTGTTATTATTATTGTTTTTCTTTTTTTTCTTTTATCCACGGAAAACTTTTCTACCGGAAATCTCGCTGTGATTTTCAACTGTAGTGCTTTTACCGAAAGGAAATGTTCTGCGGGCGGTACTTTGGAGTGGTGATTTTTCGGTTTTCCAGGCGGCTTTCGTAACAATCGAGAAAAACCGGGGGAAAAGCGGGAAAAACGGGGTGATCCGCAACCGAGCGAAAATTTGAAAGTGTAACGCCGTACCGCATTATTCTGCAACCGTGAAAACATAATACGGATAATTATTACGAAACACCGGTGTGCATCGTCCAATTATATATTGGTCGTAACCGGGGGCGAGGGGACGGGGCTATTTGAAAAACCCAAGGGGTACAGCGCCCCGAGCGCCCGGGCTCGCTCCCACCCCGGTTACGCCGCCCAAAACGGACAACAACTACGACGGCCGGTAAACGGCGTTACGCGCCGACGACTTTCAGTATTGCGGTTCTCGCAACGAGCAACGCCGTCGACGTGAGGCCGAGTAGCCGAGTTCGCACGGTTGTCCAACAGTCGCCGTCGCCCCGAGCGGAATACCGTGCAATTTACGATTTCGTAACATCCAACCCGCGCTATCGCCACTGTCTCCGCGATACCGCGCAATCCGGCACACACAGAGGTACGCGGGACGGTTGCGGCCGACGTTTCCGTCCGCGTTGAAAACACGCGTTACCCGCCGCGGCTAAATAACAATCGCGCTTTTTATCGGCGTTCGAAAATAAAACGCGCGGAATGTAATTCAAGTCCGTCTCTCTTGTATCACGCATGCGCAGAACGCTGTAATATACGAGTGCAATACGTAGATTACGCGTGTGATCACGACATCACGCGACGTTGAATTAATTTTTTTTAAAATTAAAAAAAAAAAAAACATTTGCGTTTAAAACGCCAATAATTATTTCATAAAATTCGAACGATTTTGTAAAAGCGACAACGCGCGCACGCGCGGTAGAATTCCGTAACTATATACTGCTGTAAACGCGTAATGAGCGTAATCGATTATCACACGATAATTTAAAATTATAAGTGAAACTGTTTTCAAGAATCACAAATACAGATAACATTGTTTATATCAACAACTAATTACCTAACAGATTAATCGTCTCTGTAAAGTACCGTCCAAGTCCAATGACCAGAGTAAATCATTTTTTTTTTTTTTTTAAACTGCTCAAGTGAAATATTTACGTTATCAGTAGGTATTTTATTAAATCGCTAGATGCTGATTATTTGAATCGAGATAACCGCACGAGATCGGTGAGATTCGGTAATATCACTGTAGACCAATTACCGAGTCAGTTGGGTCAGTTTGGTTTGAAACGTTATTTTAGGGACAAAAAACTGCCTAAAAATTAAAAACAAACTGTTCAATTTTGATCGAATAGCTTTCGAATTACGGATTAGTTTTTAGGCTCCTCACAAGCACCATTCCCATCCCCCCCCCCTCTCACTGTTTGTCGTAACATATTACGTACATTTAGAGTATGATGTACAAAGTCCCGCATTTGAATCAAACAAATCCGGGATCCCTGTGTAAACATGTGCCGTGTGACCGCCGTGGGTGTACTTTCATTAAATAAATATATAATATTTTGAAACGTGTAAAAGCAAAAACATTAGAAGATAAATTTAATCCGCCTCCGTTCTGCGAGTTAAAAAACAACCGGGTTAAATGTACGTTTTATATTATGGTATTTATTATACGATTCAAATTTAAATGGAAAAATACACAGACATACTTCGCAGAATGGGCGAGTCACTAACGTGGGCGAAAAGTTGAAAAAGTAGAGAGGAAATTTAATGTTTATCCGTACGTAACGATTAACCATTGCTAACGAAAAACGATTCTGGGCGAAGCTTGATCAACAGTATTTTTTTTTTCAATAATGTGCGTTATCAAGAAAACAGCGACTGTTTAAAAAATATCAAATTACTAAAATAATGAAAACTTGATAATAATAAAAAATAAACCTAAAAAACGATTGCCAATAATAACCTAATTTTTAATTTTTAAATTTTTTTTTAATCTAGAGGAACCTGCAGTTTTTCCTCACTATCTCGAATATTGAGGAGAATTTCAAAAACCGACCTTTCTAAAAAGAACCGCTTAGAGTCAAAATTCAACAAAAAAAGGTCCCTTGTCATGTTCTGATTGGAGCAAAATTTCTAGGGTGTATTTTGTACAAAGTATAAAAAAAAAAACAAAAAATAGATCACTGTAAAACCGATATGCATGTATACTCGCTTCGCTCAGAATCTAAAATCCGGTGTCATTTAAACCAAACAGCCGGGACCTAAATTTCGTATTAGCCCGTCCCTGCTTTGACGGCAGAAATAAAGTTTGACATTCGATATCCGCAACAATCAACGATTTTCGAATAACAATCGAAAACTTGGATTTATGATACGCGTGACGTACCTATATAATGATAGTTGGTTACGATAGCTTGGAGGCGTATTTGTCAAATACGCCATTTTTTTTGTTAATTTTTGAAAGTCTTCCTTCCCCGTTTCGCTATTGAATCGCCCCTCACACAACCGTAAATACGTAGTCGATATAGTCAAAAAAAGTGCAATCGCTGACTGCATTGTAATGCGAAAACATGTTTTTGAAAAAATTTTGCGATTACGTTAACGATCGATATTAGTGTTGTATTATATTGTACGGTCATAATAATAGTATAGGTATCCGGTGTATAAATTTGTTGTTCGGTCGTTGGCCTAGTTCTCGTGATTTCCAATTTAATTTGATTTGTATTTTTCCATAAGTATTACACTTTCAGAATAATATTAATTATTATTAATTCACGTTATTTCGTGACCTTGCTGAACGTAAGGAAAAAAAAAAAAAATTCAAAATGACATCAACGACAAACTTAAAACACTTGACACAAATCCAAACGTATAAATAATTTGAAAAAATAATAACAATTACATGCACTGACCGGCCAATTCATGCACGCAACGACTAAACAAACGTACAATAACGTGTTGCGTTTTCGAAGACAAGTCTTCCGTGAATAATGGTAAACGTAGAAAAACAGTAAACGCTAAAAATAACTACCCGAGAAAAAGCATTTTGAAATTATAATTTCAATTGGGTAATTTTTATACGATGTATTTGTATTGTGCATTATGCGTGGGTAACATGCAGTTTGGGTGTATAGTATTATACATCGAAATTAACAATTGCACGGGAGTTGGAACACGCCTACTTCCCGGACCTTTTAGACGAGTAAACAGCGAGAAATGAAACGCACATCTCAGTGTCCGGTATTGATTTTGTGAGTATGTGCGTGCGTTTTTTGAAAAATTTTCAAAATTCGCGAGAAAGTCGATTTTTAATTTTCGATTTTGAAGGTATTATTTTTTTTAAATTCCGTAAAATAATTATTTATAATTATATAATCTCAAAAAATGTATGCGTATTTCAAAAATTAAAATCAGACGTTGGGAACTATGTCTCATTTTCCACCGCTTATTGGTAATAAAACGTCATAATATTCGTCCGTAAAAATAGCCGTACCCAAACCCCGCGAATAGATATCGGGCAGTAGATTATGGAAGTCTTGCGATTAAAGAGATCATTAAAAGGTAGGCAATAATTTTAAAACTATACGGAATCGGAGAAAATGCCTAAGCCCGTATCCAATCGTCCAATGATGATTGGAAATGACCAACTTAAACCCTTGCAAACTTATGAAAGAAATTGCTATAAAATTCTATAATGAAGCGCTCGATATAAATTTTAATTTAAAAACTATCTGATAAAAATGTAAAATTAAATGTTTTTTTTTCCCGTATTATACGAATGTAATATAGTGTGTGTGTGTGTGTGTGTGTGTGTGTATAAATGCGAACAAATCAAAATAATTATTTTGTGCAGGTACTGATCGTTTTCAAAACGAGACATGAAATATAATATACTAGGTTGGAGCTGTTTTCCTGTTTCGATTAAAAAGTTGAAACTGAAAAAATAAATTAACGTTTTAAAACGATATTCGCGGTTTAAGTTTAAATAAGTTTTAAAGCCTTGCTTACTTGACATACTTCAAATGGAAACTTGAACGAGATTGGATGATACGTGGCCATATACTATATAAACTCTCGACTGATTTCAAACGGACGTATTTTATTTATTTTTATCATGTTAGGCAATGGTGCTATAGAATACGGAATGGTTATATCAAAATTAACACGGGATAAAAAAATAGATTAACTTAAAAAAAAAAAAAAAATGATCCAAAAATTATAATAATTCGATACAGTTCTCGGTAACTTCTTTGCTACTTTGGCTACCAAGGCTATCCCAGCAAATAAACGTTACTGCAACGTACTGAACGGAGTGTGTTCGTTTTGTTTGTGTTACGAAACCGTTTTATGTATTACGCGTATTCGTTTCAATACGAGACCAATACTCTAATACGATAATGTGCACATCGATAGTCTTCGAAATTCTAAATTTTGGTCAGTGATTTAATGGAGGGTACACGCCGTGCAAAAAAAAAAAAAAAAAACCCGAATTCGCGAGCACGCGTATGACATTGCTTTTTTCGTAACGGGTACCCGGCCGGTATGCCGACTTCACTTTAACTTAATGTTCGTGGTCGGCGTAAATGTTTCGCCGTCGAGTGAATGGAATCCCGAACAATATGTTAGCAATTGAATAGCCACTCTTCGAGTGTCCTGACGAAGTATCCGAAACGATTAACGCCACCGCTACACTACTAACGCCCCGACGAAAAATTCGTGGGGTATTTTTTCTAAAAAAATTTAAACGAATTATTGATTTGCATAGTATCGCGATTTGTCGCTTTGTGTTGTTATGAACGACCCAAACTAAAAACGACGGTTTACAATAGATTTAGTGATAATAACAATAATGAGAAATTGTCCGGCCTTTGGGGAAAAAACGTACCCGTACATGGCGCGTGTATCACGACTTTACGACCACACAGACGATTTTAATTATTACGATTTCGGCGCGACTCGACAGTTGCACATGCTAGATGTTGGTATTGACAGGTATCTGCATACGAGTATAGATGCGGTGCCCGGGTATTCGTCTTACGCGTTGCTCACTTTCGCGCGGTACAACGATATCGTATTATTTTACACGCAAACGCGATGATAGTGCTTTATGAACTTACGTAGATACGGTGGTTGATTTTAATGAGGGGGAGGGGTGGTGAAACGGCGACCGCCCCACACTTTGGGCATTTTTTTTTTTTTGAAAATTATTCCCCGAAATGCGCCCAAGGATGTAACACTTTTGGAGCGACCCCGCCCCCGGGCCCGGTGGTATGCGTACGTTTGAACGTGCAAAATACGGGTCCCCCTCCCCCTGAAATTTGTATTCAGTGCGGTATCTGTGGTACCGGTGTTCACCGTCTGTAAGTGAATTTCAAATTCCCCGCTGAACAGATCGCGGAACGCGAAATATAAATGTACAGGTCCACAAAACGTTATTTCGCGTCATTCCGCAAAAACGTTTCGGAATGATTGTCCGCAACACCGAAAACTTGAAAACACGCGCATGGCGGTGTCGAAATCAAATATCCGTCTTCGTTATTAACAGTACGTGCAAATCGTAATGTATCGTGTACATTAATTGAACGCCGATTGTTCGTCGACGTTTTTGAAACTGAGAACGATAAAAAAAAAAAAAACGTAAACGCCGTGTTGATTATAGGGTTAAACAACACGGTGCAGAGATAATCGGACAAAACGTCAGACGTCCACACGATTCGTGTATTCTCTGTAGGGCAACGTTGCGTTCCGAGGAACAACGAAACGCTAATGCTGCGTACGCTATTCTACGCGGTTTTCCGGCGCATTTCCTGCGTAATGCGATTTTCCCGGGGGGAGGGGGGGGGGTGTTTTATAGATTTTTTTTTTTTCACGATTTCGGAAACTTTATACCCCGTTAACGTACGAGCACAGACACTGACTGACCGTGTGTACCGCCGTTGGGCGGTTAATCGTTCGTTCGAGGGCTCCGGCACGGATAAGCCGCGTTCCGTTTTGAACGTCCGGCGAATCGAACTCGTACAACAATGGAAAGTCTATCGTTTTTCGCCCGGAACTCTCGAACGCCGGCGAACCGGTACGAATTATCTATCGGATCCGCCAACGGGAAGCGGCGCCGGACGAAACCGTACGCGTCCGCCCGTCCCCGAGCCGCACGTTTCGCGCCGTGAAGTATAAATTTGTTTCGCGTTCGCCGTTTTCACCGGCTGGGTACGCGTTATTGGCGTTCGCCGTTATTTCGACCCGGTAAACAGATCGCGTCAATGCCGAAGTACGTAATGCGTCTTGTGCGAATCGTCGCGCGTCCGCTCAATCCACCCGTTCTGGCCGTTCGCCGTCCTTTTACCATGGCGTGTTCAAACCGAAGCGCTCTGCGCGATCACTCCGTTTTTCGTCGAAATCCGTTGTAAACGTTTTCCCGATAACGGACAAACAAAAACGAAACTAAAAAAAAAAAAAAAAAAAAACAACCCACGCGTGTATCTGTACCAAAACGATACGATTCCGACGACCCGTATGGGAAAAAAAATGACTTATACGGAACTGTTTTGAGTTTTTTTTTTTTTTTTTCCCCGTCGGAAAACACAATGGCTCCGGGAATCCCTTGTGAACACGATCATATAATATTTTGAAACTAAACGTATTAGGTATACAAATATGCTCTCAAACATTCGGAAAAAAAAAAATACCGTTCTCGACACGTTTTTTCAAACTCAAAAAATCTACACATAATAATATATATGTATACAAATATGTAGTCATTAGTTCGGGGCAAAATACTAGTTAACTCCGCAAAATTGAAATTACAGTGAAAACTCTGTGCGGCGAATCATAAGCGACCAAGAGGTTTATTTTGTTATTGAGTGTTTTCGCAATAAAAAAAAAAAAATCGACTAATGCACGGGCCATAGAGCAAACCAACCGACTCTTCCGTTAAAGAGACTTTCGTTGTATACGGTTTTATTTGTATTTAAATATTTTCGCTTACAACTGACAAACTTAAATTTCTCGTCACGCCGTTTTTTCCGCAAATATACTCTCCACACATCCATTGTCGTCGTTCTGTCCGGTATAACATTCGACGCCACAAGCTTTAGTTTTTTTTTTTTTTCAAAGGGACAACTCTGTAAAAAACAAAACGTGTATCTATTCATTTTTTTTTTTTGTCGTCGCACAGGTGTTGATCCGTCACGAGGAGCTCAGATACAAGAAGCACGTGCGCGTGGTGCGAGTGCTGCTGATAAACGTGATCGCGGTACTTGTGATGTGGCTTCCGATCACCGTGGTCGTGTGCCTTATCTACGTGGACGGTAGCCGGGCCACGGAGGACACGGACTTCTTCCTGCGGTCGCACCACTTCATCATGGGCCTGCTGCTGGCGCTCATCAACACCGTCGTCAACCCAATTCTGTACGGCGTCATGTCCGAAAACTTTCGCAAATGTTTCGCCCGGCTGTGGTTCATATCGAAACGTCGACGCGCCTTGGACCGCGAGCTGCTGGACAACATTAGCAAAGGCGGCGGTCGGACGCCCAGCAACGGCCACTGTAACTCGATGCTGCAGCCCGGCAGTTCCGCTTCCGTAGTGGAGTTGCCGGTGGCCGCGATCGCTTCCACTTCGTCGGCGAACGGGTGTTGGTGATCCGACCGCGGGCCACCGACGCGAAAAGCGTTAAAAAAATAAGAAAGAAAAAAAATAAATAAATAAATCTAAAAACGCGCGTAAAATCGTTTAAAATTCACGATACGTGCGCACGATTTTATTTCATTGTTCTCTCTCATCGACATTTTTACAAGACGTACACACCCTCGCAGTACCAATTCGCTTTGTATGATTTAATAATTTTTCCTTCTATGGCGACGCACATCACGTACCAAGCTCGCGTTTTCACGGGGTCAAAAAGTTTTTCAAATATTTGAAGAGCGTCAAACTTCAAAAAGCTGTTTGAAAAAAAAAACCGTTCGGACTGTCGCATAACATATTTGAATAGGTACCGGTCCATTATTTATAACTCGTGGTAGTGATTGGTCAAATCGCCGTTTAAAACGCGGACGGCCCGAGTACACGCACTGGTAAACGTATCGGTTGCATTTTTTCGTGCCAATACCGTTTCTGAGGAGAGGTTTTCGGGGTTCGAAACCCTCCCCTCTACACAGTATCATAATAAAATTAAAACACCGCAGCCGTCCTACGGGCGGGGCCTTTTTCTCTCAAATTCGATCTTTCCCGTTTCGCCCAAACACATTTTAGTCGTTTTAAAATTAAGCTGGCAATCACAAACTGTTATTTTATTATTTATGAAAAATTTAAATTCCCCCTAAAAAAAGGAAAGACAAGAGTAATAATTAAAAACGTATATAAAAAAAATAACAATTCTTATTCCGTGATGACTTTTTAAATAATTTTCTACGCGTTTCAACTTTAATATTCAAAAACCATTGTCGACTCGATTTTATAACGACTAAAAGATATTCGGACGTAACAGTAAAAGACGAGTTTTGGTGAAACGAGTGGCGCCCCCTCGCGACCCTCCGAAATTACCTTCGGGTTACGGCCCCTGATTCGCACTATAATATATTACGCCTATTACGAGTACGTATCCGACGATAACGAAATCTGTTATCACTTCCAGCCGTGTTCGACAAAACCTTCGATCATTTCGGGCACGGTTCTACCGCATATTTTTCAAGTTTGACGAGCGTACGGCGAATATTCGAGAGAATACTCGATCGCGCGCTTGAACCCCTGGGGGTTTGTGAGAAGCGTAACAGTGGACAAAGTGAAATTTGTCTTGGTTACTATCTTATGTGAAAATACACGACAAGTTAACATTTGGAGGGGGGGGGTTGGAGTCCGTAAAGCATTAGTGAGAGGTCGAGGGGTACGCGAATGAAAAAAAGGTTGAGATTTTTGTTATTATTATTGGACGTTGTTTAAAAAAATTGCACAGAGCGACGCGAAATTTTGCGGATAACAGCGCGCACAATGATGAAATAGTTCATTTAGTTCGGTACGATTTTGTCGTGGGCTTTTCGGGTTCGAGACCCGTCCCGCGTGATTTTTCTCACGGGTCGCCGTACCGATAGGTAAAGACCGTCACTCGCGCGTCCGAGCGTGTCGTTGTAAAAACTTCCGCTCGCCATGACATCGGATGATCTCACTATATTCTAGAATCAAAAAAAAAAAAAAACAAAAAAAAACACGATTGTATTTATTATTTTATTATATGATTAAAACGATACACAAAACTATATTTTGTATATTATAATATATTATTACGATAGATTTTATACCTACCAGTTATTCATTATTATTATTTTCCTATATTGTAGTAATAATACCCGTGTTTGTATAGCACTATAGTTTTAGAAAACTACGTTGATTTTTTTTTTTACATGTTTATTTATTACCGTGTCATCATTTTCTGAGCGCGATTTTGTGTCAGGCGGCACAGCCAAGATGTATACGACTGGGGGAGGGACGGAGGGCCGAATACCTACGTTTTACCGTCGGCGCGGGCGTGGGGGTTTCGGCCCCTCCACACAAACACGTGTGGAAAAGTGTTTCATCGGTACACTTTAAACGCAAATGTGCAAAAAAATAACCTGACAACGAACCTAGGATGTAACGTATGCATTAACAGTGTATAATGTCCGTCGCCCCCAGGCATATCTTTATCGTGACTAAATATTACGGCACCGATCGTCTGTCTGCAGCCGCGTTGATCCGGACCATTGTCAAGCAAAGGCAACATTTGTACAGTTATTTTCGTCGGTGTGTTCTTTTTTTCTTTTTCTTTTTTTCTCTCTATTCGTATCGGCCGCGACTTGAGTCGCCTTAAGATTCCCCGGCGTACCGCTATCCTGCGCCGCGCGCGTTTTCCCATGCCTACGGTCCGGCGCAAAGAACATTTGCGGTTCATTTGCAGGAACCGGAGAAACGACCAGAGACGCAGTTGCCGCTCGTGTCGTAAAATATCGTACAACATAACGTACACAAAACAACACGGCCCGCGCGGGGCCTGTAGCCCCTCCCCTCTTGGCTACGTCACCGTAATATATACATAGATACCGCCGATAGTAGGTGTAGGTGTGTATACCTTAAATTGTATTTATTTTCGCGAACGCCACTATAAAATATTATTATTTACGTGACTGGCAGTATTATGATTATTTATTTTTAAAACAATGTTAATGTACGTACGCGAAGAAAATAATGTGTACATACCTACCAATAAATGTTATATATATATATATTTTTTTTTTTTTATGTATATCTTGTGATTTTTACTATTTTTTATTTTGTCTTACGAGTTTACTCGTGTATTTACGATACTGTACACTCGATGTAACTTTTCCGTTATTGTTTATTTTGTGGGTTTTTTTTTTTTTGTATTTCTACAGTATTAGATTTTTTACCAAACATCTGTAGAAAAAAAAAAAAAAATACATAATACGACAGTTGTGAATACATTTTCAAAAAAAAAAAAACAATAATATGTTTACTACGGTTGAATCGGACGATCGCCTACTACGTTTAACGAGACTCGTATACCCGTGTGCTCGTTTTGTGAACGTACCTGTGTATGATCATGTACAATTTAATATGACGTCATTGGATGCATTAACCGTCTAGTGAAATTGTAAAACACGTTGAAACTCAGTGCGTTCAATAGATATTACGGGAGAATTTAAAAATGCGCACACTAAAAGTGCGACTCGTTTTGCTTGAAACCAAGCAGCTTTACTAGCAAAACTCGCATACCTCGTAGAGTGAACAGGTTTCGACCGTTTTTTTTTATTTTCGAAACGATGGAAACTTCTTACAGCTAAGGCACGACGGATTTTAAAATTGTATTTCTGAACGCTATAATCAATTAG
The DNA here is from genome assembly GCA_902439185.1 of Cinara cedri. NCBI lineage: Eukaryota > Metazoa > Arthropoda > Insecta > Hemiptera > Aphididae > Cinara > Cinara cedri. Next base: position 379,670 of record CABPRJ010001466.1, on the reverse strand, counting down.
AGTTTGAATAATATGACCAATTTTTATCTTTTTTTCACTTTTTTTTTTTCTGTTGTTTTTGTTTGCATAATCGAAAATTGAACACGTTGGAGGATTTTTTTCTTTTACCGACGTAAAAAGAAAAATGTTCTGAATCGGATAACTCTACGGGGCATACGAGGTTTTCCCGTAAAACGTGATTCGGCCAAAATATACAAGTCGCGCCATTTAATAAAGAAATGAAAACTAATTTTATTTTATTTGTAAAGAATCGTTAAAAATTGTTAATTACAAATTTTAACAATTTGTAATTAAAACTTGTTAACAATGTGTGAACTACCACGAGAAGGGCCCCCATAATGACCTAAGTAACAATTAATAACCGAGACGATATGTCAAGCAATGTTAGCATTTAAAAATGTATCTAAATTAATTTCTATCCCGATGGTGTTTATGTTTTTCGATTATTTCGGGGATATCGTTTTTAAAATCTGTTGAAATTGAAAAACAATTGAGTAATGAAATATGATTTGAACTAATTTTTTTTTTTTATGTCAACTTCAAACGTGGTATATTTACAGGACAGTAGATTAAATGTTTGCTGTGTTTGTCGATACAAACAGTATATATAATAAACGCAACGAACGAACGCGGTTTTAAAAAAATAAAACAAAATAGGAATTAGGAAAATATAGGAATATACTTTGATATTCAATACAACGATTTTGTTTTATGTGTGTTGATAAATAATTACACAGGACAATAACCTTCCACCACCCTTGTACACAATTGCTACACAATCAGTTGCCCCTATAATTGTTTTTATGGCATTGCTTAATTTAACTGAATAGTTATTCGACTAATTTATATCATTAAACTTTTTTTTGTGTTTTAGTCACTAATAAAGTAATAAAAAATAAAGACATCCTATAAACATTATACTATATAGGAATAATAATAAATTGTGACGATAGACGATATTAAGGATGTCTGGAGGATGTTGACATACGATGAAGTCGGCATTGTATAATATTAACTATAGAAGTTTTTTTCCCGTGAAACCGATGGATACCGGAAAAAAAAAAAAATTGAATTTTCAAATTGTCCACGTGAGTCCCACTTCAGGAGTCGAGTTTCCTATTTTGCCCGTTCTCTAAACACTCCTGGCACTAATAATAACGAACCATACAATTTTCAGCAAACTCAATCAAATAATTTTCGAGTCTATGGACCACAGCATTCAAAATACAAATGTATGAAAACTATCGAACAATATTGCCTATGCATTTATGCACGCTAACAATGATTTCTCTCACCAACATAATATGACTGCTGTCATCGTGTCAAACATGATAAAAATCACGACGAAAAAATAAAAAAAAAAAAATAAAAAAATAAGCACGGTATTACTATGCATAAGTAAGTATATGCGTCTAGAGATATTGCAAACAAAACACAATCAACTATAACGAATATTATTTCATAAATTCGACCACTGATGAACAACCCAGAAATCACTCCATCTACTATGTAGCACATATGGTCTCTATAATATCTGACCTCTTATAGCAAAGCCATATTACGACTGAAGTATTGTAGACGGGATGTGAGAATTAAGGAAACGTAAGCCGTAATATAGTAATAGGTCTATGATTTCACTAGCACTAGGGCAAATCTTCATAAAATCCCAAAAACGTGTTAATAATTATTTAATAAAATGATTAAGTAAATACAAAATTATTAAAACGGTCAATGCTCGTAAATAAATAAAGTAAATATGTAAATAAAAAAATGTATAAATAAATGAATGACTGTGTCGCCTGGAGTATTGTGATGAGTGTTCGAATTAAAAATTCATCAGCTGGTACATCACAGTCAAAATGTAAAACGCGACTGACCATAAAAAATTAAATGAAGAAATATATAGAAAAAAAAAAAAAAAAAAAAAAAAAAAATATAGAAAAATTGGTTGTTTTGTTTTACATAGAATATAGAAATAATCTATTTTAATAGGAGAGATTATTTAAAACTAATCATTATTAGACATAGATACGTTTTTTCGAAACTCAAATACAAGTATAACAACGAACCAGAAAATCGAATTGTACATTACAAGTTGTTATTAACAAAAAATTGCACGAAAAATTGCCGGTTTTCTTCGTCGTTATTATTATTAATAGCCGCGATCCGTCCGTCCGTCCGTACCGTTTTATTGAATTACCGTGGTCCACGGCAACCAAACATAAAACCGTTGTAACACGTCATGTGTGAGTATGACGCGGGTATACAACTAAATTATTATGAAAACTAAAAGGCGAACTCTCCAGCGAACCAACTTGATTAAAAACGCTACCGAAGGCGTTACTATGAAATCGTTGATTGTGGGTAACAAGATTTCGGGTATACGAGTTGTTTAATTTATAATAATTTTAATCGATAGTTACTCTCGGTTATATTTAATTTATGGCACGTCAGTTCAAACTAGATGACGAACAATTTGTTCTTCCGTGTTATTTTCAAAACGGTTTTCAATGTTCGATAATTTAAGAAAAAAAAAAAAAAATGAAAAAAATGAAAAAAATATGACTTAACGTCGTAGTTTTCGCGTTTCAATAATGCGTCACACACTCACATAGCGTCCATCTCCGCGTTTTATGATAATAGATACGCTGTATTGTAATAAAACAAATAATTATACCTATTCGAAAATACGGAAACAGAAAAAAAATGTCACGCATCGAGTATTGTACCAGTCTAAATTTTATTTTTTCAGCATTGCCAACGTTTAGATGACGTAGGTAGGTGTATCTATGCACACACGTGTATTTCAGTTTGTCTAAAACAAAAACTAACCATCGCTACACGCGTATGCGTATTCTACGCAATGTAACGAGGATCTATTCACGCAGTGCTGAATAATATTACACGGTTAAAACCGACGCATGGGTATGCGAGAGAAGTCACGTCGTGTGTATATTACAACAACAACATAGGTAATAATGGTCGGACTTCATAATAGATAACGTTAACATTAGCCAGCCAATGTTGTTAGCCACGCGCCTTCGGTAATAATATGTTAATAATTGCACAGGTAATGTAATATATTTTATGTAAAACATATTTTTAACGCTGGGACGTCAATTCGGTTTTACAATTGGAATGCAAACATTTGAACCGGGCCAAATTTTTTTGAACATTTCCCGCTCTCTAATATCCGTATTCCCACTTTACATTTTAATACTCAAAATAAGTACAAAATTTGTTGACGCGACAACAACATTGATTAAAAAAAAAAACTACGGCCATAGTTTATTTTTTCACGGAATACTTAAACTCATTCAACACCACGATTCGGTCCACGTGACGTCAATCTTCATTAATCTTCCAGCGAACGCGCTGTTTTGGATTTACATACTTTTACATACGTACTTCTTAAGTACGACACGCGTCGAGTACCTATTAATTTATTACAGATTGTATACATTTTATTGTTTTAGATTCCGAGCGTAGCCACGTAGCTATTGGTTTTAATAAGATGTTTTTATTTCTTCTAGTCTGTGGACACGTTTTTTTTTTTTTTTTTGTAAACTTGCTCCGATTTTTACGTCTAGCAACTTTTCTGAAAGCTCAAGTTGTCTATATGGTACTTTAAACAAGTCATTTTTTAATTAAAAACACTTAAGTGGTGAAAAACTCTCCCATTCCCAGTAACAGCTCTTTTTTGAAATTTAATTATAATAGTTAATATTTTTAATATTTTAATTGATACTTTTATTTTCGTGAGACGTGTTGTATTTTTAATAAGTACTTATAATATCTTATCTCATCTTATCATCTATATTGAGTATCTATCGAAACTGATGAGCCATCATATAAAAAATATTTAATTGATAATCTACGCGATTATAAGCAAAAATAAATATGCAATATTCATTATTTTATTTATCGAATTATTATTGCAGTTCATTTGAGACATCAATGATTTAGTTTTGCCAGGTAACAGCTCCTTCATTATTCAAATAATCACAATATTCATTTAGTATTTATTGTGCATCCATATTAGAATCTCTGTGGTTAGCTGCTAATTCACTATTATTTTGACACCATGGTCCATAGAAAACTTGGTGATCTTCATCTTCGTAATCAATTAGAGTTCCCAACACATACCAGGAGGGTTTGTTTTTTCAGCCAATTGTGAATTGCATAGCATGTGAGGACAACTTTGTTCAACGTTTTTAATTCTAATGAAATTAGTTTTTCGAACTAATCTAAATTTCCTCGCAAGTATGCCAAAAGCGATGATTCCTAAAGAAATGTAGGTTAAGAATGTATTTTGTATATACAAATGGTAATTTGTTCACAAAATAAAAAAATAATACATGTTTACAAAATGTATTTAAAATTATAACACATTCACTCCAGGGGCATATCCAGGATAAGATAAGGGGACGGAGGAGGAGGTTACAAATCCATGATTAATTTTTAATGAAAAATAAAAAAATATTCTTGTTTTTCTCATTGTTAAGAAAACTACAAGGAAAATTAAAATTTCTCTTTCTAATAAATTTAGCTGTCTCAAATAGGTGTAGAGATGCAAACTGCTCATTCAGCCCCCTTCCCTTTAGTTTTGCATACAATAATTATAAAATAATATATTGTACATTAACAGTACACTAAAACATAGTAGAAATACTAAAAACATTAGTTTTTAATATAACTTTATTATGTACTGATGTATTGTACATTAATATTTAGTAATTCGTGACATTATAAAACACAATGAGCAGTATACAACACATACAATTAAAACAATAGTTATGATTTATAATATACAAATAGGTAATGTAATTTTATATTGTTCAATCAGACATCATTGTACCAATATTGGTAAGAATTCAAAAGACTAGTTTTCATTTATGTCTATAGAGTATTTTTACCCCCAATAGAACGTGCAGGACTGGAAGCTGGTCCTTGTAGTACTTTTCTCGAGAGTCTCATTATTCCAGACACTGGATCACGACCAAAATACTTAATTTGAATCTCGTGTCCTTCTTCTAGACCAAGAGCACTCGGATGGTTTATCTAATTAGAACATAATGAAAAGTAACTGGTGAATATTTATCTTGTACATAAAATTTAAAATTTGTGCGTTTGTCTACTATATATATAAATAGGTATACAGTTTAATAATTTATTGATGAAACTTTGCATAGGTAACATTTAAAATAAATGATTGAAATTTAAGATTTTCAAAAAAAAAAAGTGTACCTTTCTTTGGTCTAATTGAGAATTATGAATCAAAGCCGGTTGCATTGTTGGATACAAAGTGACCATTACACCAATTTCTCGTATTTCAACTATTTTAGCTTTGTAAATAGCTCCAAATTCAAGTTGAGGTTCAGATTTTTCAGATATAAGTTTATCAATAATTTCTTTGGCTTCATTTAGTGCTTCTTGATTAGGAGCAAATATAGTAAATGCATCATTTTCAGTATCTGTAGAAATCTTGACAAAAATTTATATTTATTTAATTCAAATATGTACAATGAAAAAATGATTATAATTACTTGTGCACCAGTTTCTAACATAATACGTTTTAAATTTATTCCACCGGGGCCTACAAGTTTACCCTTTTTATGTATTGGTACATTCAATATTTCTGTTAATGGCCAATTTTCTTTTTTAGGTTTCCTAAAATTAAAATTTTAATAATATAGTTAATTAGTTTTAACAACAAAACACTACATACCTTGTACTTTGAAGTGTTGAATTCATAATATTAATAATTTTATGTTTTGCACTTGTAGCAGCTTGTATTGCTTCCATAATAATTTTCAATGGTAAACCAGGAATTTTAATATCTGCTTGTAATGCCGTAATACCCTTTTTCGTACCAGCTAACTTGAAATCCATATCACCCATATAATCTTCTATTCCCTGAAACAGTAATCATTTTTAATATTTATCTATTTGCGTGATGTTATTTAAACACACATAAAATTATCTCAATATACAAACAATTCTGTTATTTCTAGATAAAAATTAAAAACAAATATTTTAATGTCTTACTAGTATGTCAGTTAAAATCCTATAGTCTTTAATATGTTTGGAATCATCACTATCATAATTTGCTATTAAACCAATAGCAACTCCAGCAGCAGGTTGAGTGATAGGTACACCGGCATCCATTAAAGCTAAACTGCCACCGCATATTGATGCCATAGACGATGATCCTATAAACCTAATATTTTTAGTAAATATATTCAATCAAAAGATAAATAATTTAAAATAATTAAATTATACCATTTGATTCAAGAACCTCGGCAGTTAGTCTAATTGTGAATGGAAAATTTTCAGGGACAACTGATCTCAATCCTCGCTCAGCTAAAGCTCCGTGTCCAACTTCACGCCTCATAAATGGACTCATTCGACCAATATCATTTGTTGCATATGGTGGAAATTCATAATGTAGAAAAAAATTCTTTTCATTAATACCACTAAAAAATACACGAAAAAATGTAATTAGTTTTTTACAGAGTCAATTGATCTATTTAAAATGAATAAATAAAAATAAAATATTTAAACTATAAATTATGTTTGACCTTGTTAATATTGACATTGGATCGAGTTTAAGTGCTGAGTCTAAAGAGTCTAAGGCAACAGTACAAAAAACTTGTGTTTGTCCCCTTTGAAACAACGCTGAACCATGTAGAGGTTTGTACAAATCAACTTCACATGATATTTTTCGAAGTTCATCCAATTGTCGACCATCACATCTTCAAATAAATACATTTAAAGATATTAATGAATACTATAAAAATTTCATAAAGATTATTTACCTAAGATCATTTTCGAAAATCAAATTTCGAAACACTCTTTTACTAATTTTATCGAAAATTACAGAACACATTTCAAAATTTAAATTTTCAAAATTTGATTTTAGATTTTCAATGGCTTCGGTTTTAACATTCTTGACCGCAACATCTCTAGATGTTTTATCATGGTTTGCATTAGTAAAAATTTCACGCAATTTAATCTCAGATAAACTCTCGATAACTGTTTCTAAATTGCCATTTGTATCATCTACATTCTTAATCTCAAATTCTCTTTTTGGTTTCCCAAATTCTGTTTGTAATTTTTGAATACCATTTACTATATATTGACATTCTTTAACACCAAATTTAATTGCCTTCAAAAAATCTTGTTGAAGAATATTATTTGCTGATCCTTCCAACATTACAACTAGATTTTGGGCAGCTGATACAACAACAAGATTTAATTCACTATTAGCTAATTCACGACGGGTTGGATTTGTAACAAAGTTTTTATCACATAAACCTATACGAACAGCCCCAACAGGGCCATTCCAAGGAATATCAGATAAAGCTAGAGCTGTCGAAGCAGCATTTATGCTAAGTATATCGGGATGGTTAACTCCATCGACCGCTAATAAATTACACATGACCTAAAAATACAACTAACATTAATATATATTATAGGGCTCGTAATATTAAATAAGTATGTAGATTAAAAATATGTTACCTGTGTATCAAAACAATAGGTAGAAGGAAATAGAGGCCTTAACGAACGGTCAATTAATCTGCTGGTAAGTATTTCATGTTCAGATACAGAAAGTTCTCGCCGTAAATAATTTGTAGGTATACGACCTGCTGCAGCAGCTTTTTGACGGTAATCGACAGTTAAAGGTAAAAAATTTGATGAGGATTTTGTGGACTTGCTTACTATTGTTGCCATAACAGAGGTGTCCCCGAGTGTTGCAACTGCACAACCATCAGATAGTCGTGCATATTTACCTCCTGAAAGATTTATTGAACTCCTGAAACAACATTGGTAATGTTTACTTGAATACTTAACTATGGATTGTAATATAATTTCAAACTTAGTTACCTTTCAGAAAAATCCACTTTATACTCGAATAACTTGACTGTACCCACGGAGAACCATCGTTTAATATAGTACCGACTGTGCCGTTGAGAACAGCCAAACCACCGAGAAGATCCTCGGGATATCATTACAATGGACTGCTGTTCATAATAAAATTAAAATAGTTTATATATTAAATTAGTTAAATACGAATAACAAAAGAAAAATTAAATTAAATTTGTTGTTTCAAAATAAAAAATAATTAAAAAATACATAATTAGTAAAATTTTTTATTTGTTAATAACTTTAATAGATTATGATAACAGTAGGTAATGGATTAATGCACTTCTAACATGTGCTTTGAAATAGTCCAATTGCCGGCACAGTAGTTACAACACCACAGCTACTTTCGTACCTACCATATTTTGGGCGCATTCACTTAGCTATATCACGGTTATAATCATAAACTTATGATAACAGTCTGAAAGCGTAATTTATTTGAATACCTCTTTAATCTGATGTATAACCACAAATATATACCTATACCATTGATTTTATAATATACTATTATATATTAGTATATTATAAAATCAATGCTAATACTAATAAATTAGTATATATCTGTGTGTATAACATACTTATTATATTATATGATGTATAATACCCACAGCTATAGATAATATATAACCGTGATAATGCCTATACCTATTCTATGCTTCTATTATCAAAGATTGTATGTCGCACATGTTGTTTTTAATTTTTTTATTCTTTATAATAAATCTATTCTTTCCAATGAGTAATGACCACGAACTACGATGTACTTATATCTTAACCCGTGGTAATGAGAAATGAAATTTAATAATTTAATATAAATTTTAATTTAATCCGTGGCTTTAATCATGCTTTTGACTTTATCATTAGAATATTGATAACAGAATGTAAATAGTCCTAGTTACGAATGGCGGACAGGCTTCCATAATATTACCGATTCTGCTCTGCGCTATCTTTGTATTTATTTTGTGGTTTTATCGCAAACCTTTTTACAAGTTTTATTTTGTACCTAAATTCTATATAATTTGTATGACCTACTCTAGTATTCCCTTCCTTTGATGATAAGACAAACTTAAAACTGTAACAATCTTCAGTACGGACTTGGAATATCCTCACGAACTAATTTATAGTCTTTTCTGTTCTTCAACTTTCAACCACTAAAGTTTTGACTTTTTGTTATGTTCTTCAAATCCTAACGGTTTTACTGCCCGTGCCAATCGCCGTTATCGTACCTTTTACTATTGTACCTCGTCCGCCTATTCCGCATTTATGAAGACATTTCATTTTCCAACAATGTCAATATCTGTGTGGTCAATGCTGAACCGATTAGGTTCCGAGTGAGTTTTTTTAATCGCGTCCATGTCTTACGCTAATTTTAACGCATACTGTCTTATTTTACATGTACTCGACCTATCAAATCAGTAAAGCAACATCATACAGTCGTTTGTCTACCGGTACCGGACACTTTCGCATAACTGTTTGGGATCCAGCACTGATTATAGCTCAAATAGTGTCAGTCCAATGTCTTTACTATTTTGCAATGTGCGTCTGGGTCACTATTATGAGTTACATCGTGGGCACTTCCAGATCGTTGGACGTTATTTTCCAATTTAAAGTAATGACGTCATAAAACAAACACCAGAGTTTTATATATTATAGGTAATCATTCAACACCTGTTGTAGGAATTAAGTACTTTGACCAATGAAAAATTTGTGATTGCCATATTCGCTTTAAATGCACTCAGTGGGTAATTAAACAAAATATAATATAATATCTATGTTTACCATTAGCTGTATATAATACAAAACTTTGTCTTTTAAGTGCTACTTTCATTTGGCAAATTGTCGAACGATACCGTTTGTGTTTGGATTTTTCATGTACAATACACATCATACACTTGGTAGCTTGTGTGTGGTATAACGGATCATTGCCCACTACATTTTGGTGGCTGCTAAATGCTGTCTGTGCAGCAATCACATGTATCTGCGCAGAATTCCTGTGTATGAGAACAGAGTTAAATGCCATACCAGTAAATAGTGGACAAATGCCAAAAGTTGATTTGTAAAAATATACCTATATTTTTTTACTATATATATAAAAAATTTTGTATCATGTACTTATATGTATATACTGGTCAAATGAATAACTAAAATGTTCTGTTAATACCATTAAAATGCTAATAATTATGAATATGTTTAATATTTATGATCTGTTAATAATTTAATAAAAACATATTTATAAATATTATTTTTATTTGTGTATTTGAAACACTAACATACCGTTAACCGAAAATCTGAGATAACTATATATACTAAAAGAAACTTTCACAAAACAAAGTTTATTTGAACTGATGAGTTTTACAAATTATCAAAAATATATTATCATTTACTTGGGCAAATGATTATAATAGATTCATAAGTAAATATTAATTTATTATAAACATTCACTCATATTAATATTACTTATGGATTGAAACTTACTGGACCCAGTGGCACCTCTTTAGTCACAATAAGATTAAGATAAAAATGTATGTTACACTTAAGATAGCTATCAATAGAGTTTTAGAGAGTTTTTAACAATAATTTTAAAAATAACATTTGTTGTGAAAAAAAATTATAATCATGTTGCTTATTGAGTAATTTAAGTTTTATAAACTACAGGCTTTATTTAAAAATAGATTAACATTAATTCAGTTCAAAAACTTAATTACTAATAGGTACATATTATTAAGGTACTTAATTATTAATTAGAATATATTTTTTCTGTAGATTCATCTACAATATTACAGCCAAAATAATTATTTTTTTTTATAGCATTTGACAGTACATATTTCCATTCACGATTCATATTCATTGTAACCGGATTCGCAATGATGATAAGTAATGCTTTTGCTCTGGACAATGCAACATTTATACGTGATTTACTATTAAGAAAGCCAATATTAAATTGCATATCCTTTTTCAGTCCAATAACACTTTTGCTTCTGACCATGGATAAAATGATAATGGTTCTCTCTTGGCCTTGGAACATTTCCACTGTACCTACTTTGGGTAGTTGAATATCTGGATGGTACATTTTTAGTAGCTCATGGATTTTATTAACCTAAATAAATAAAAAAAGAAATATCAGTAATATGTTTTTAATATTTTTCCCCTGACTGACTTACTTGAGAAGAATATGGAGTGATAATACCAATTTCATCAGTTGATATCCCTGTCTTTATTAATCGTGTAACATACAATAAAACTTGGAAGGCTTCGTGAGGGTTAAACCAAGATGGACTACTGGGCTCCTGTAAATTTTCCCCAATAATACCGTGAACGATAATTGGTCCTTTACATCCAATATCCCAATATGAGTTTTCATTTAAATCATTTAATAATTTTCTTTCTGGCAAATTTGGTTCAACTTTCTACGGGTAAAATTCAAAATGCGAAAGTTACAAAAATATCACAACCTTCTGATATTCTTTTACTTTACTACTTACTGTTGCCACTAATAACTTATTATAAAACAAATTACTAAAATTATTAACAATTTCTGGTAGAGATCTATAATTTTGAATCAAGTGTGTAATAACTTTAGGATTGAAACCATTGAATTCTTCAAAAGCTGTAGGATCTCTCAGATATAATGGATAATTAACTAAACGAGCCAACATGGATTGCCCTAGACCAGCTTCATTTACTAATTTTGACAACACAACCGGACCTAATTGCTTGGGATCTCCAGCTAATACAACTTGTCCATTTTGGCGAGGATCCAAAAATGCTAAAATTTAAAAACCAATAAAAAATATTTAAAATTGTAAATTATAATAGATAATAGATACTTACACAGAGGTAATAATAATTCTGGTTCTGACGATTGTCCAGCTTCATCAATAAATATATGAGAAAAGGTTCCTTTCTTAATGCCCATCATATAGAGCAGACTAGCTGTACCTTCAGTGGTAACTACTATTTTTAAATTAAGAATATCTCTTTTCCTAATCAATTTTGAACCTGTAAAATGTGTTTACCAGGTTAATATTTTAATAATGTCCTTATAAAACTGTCATTACACACACCAATACTATTATCTTGAACTAAAATCTGGTTCAAGCAAAGAGACCTAGGTGTCTTCCTGACCAATAGTATAAATTTACACGCTAATATTCAATCTATAAATTTCAAAAAATTAGGATTCTAAAAATGCATTTCATCAAAGTTCAAGGTTCATAAATACTCTTTAGTTTGTTCTCTATTAAAGTATCAAGGGCTCTATTATAAATGAGAGCCTAAAGGTATAGTTTCTTAGAGACAATAATAGCTGGTGTTTATATTGCTACAAAAGAAAATAATTGCAACCACCAATGTATTATAAAACTCATTTTACTGTATGTTATAATTTTATTATTTATGATAAAAATATTCTCAATATCTATCTCACAACCATGGCACCTACAACAGTTTTCACTAAATCACAATCATGCTTTCTCTATAAAGTTTTTGTAGTAATCTCCTGAATAACACCACATCTTCTCTATTTTTTAAATATACTGTAAACTGGTTTTCTAAAGGAAGCTTGAAAATAAAAAAATTCTAATTATCCTTGCTCAAGTCCTAAGTGTAATACAGTAATCTTATTCTTATTATAATTTATGATAAAATCAGCCATAATATACTGAAAAATATAAAAATAATACTGTATCTAGGAAACTGTATCATTATACTGCATTTAGCTCTTCAATTCTAGAGCATGTACAAATGCATTTACAGATAACATCCTCAATAATAACTACCTACTGCATTCCTATGCCACTGTAATACATGAATTAGGCTTTTTTATCCTCACAAATATTGAGTTTATTCTAATTTAAAGTTTCTTCAGAAACTTATTAATGGTATATATGGTGTACCTATGCACTATGCCTACCCAAAGGTGGGCATTAAATAGTTCTAAAAATTTCATTAAATAAACTTAACTTTTTTGATTTAATTAACTTGCCTACATTTGTTGTTCTTTTACATATATTGATGGCATTTCCAACTATAGTCATAATCAACTAGTGGAACAAAAAATAAGTCTACTATACGAGATCTAAACACGAGCTTAATTCATGACCACCCTTACTGCATTGATTTGTTATTCATCAAGTTATTAAGTGTGTAAATTCTAAATTTTTCATAATTGTTTTATTTTAAAATTTTACTCCTGTTTTAATAACCCTTAATAAATTAATTCAATTAAATTTCAAAAATGTATGTATACTATGAATTATTTAATTAATAATGTCTTATTACCTTGTTCTTGAGCAACATGAGTTACATTCTCAAGTTCGGGTAAAAAATAATATTCGTCATAATCCATATTGTAAGACGAACTCATATAATAATTATATCCCATTAAACGTTTCATGATATTGGAGTTAAACAATCCTGAATCTATTAATTTATTCAGCAATATATCAACAGCAGAATTTGTAGGAGCACAAATCAATAGTCTAAGAAAAGTTACAAAATAACCAATTTAATTGTCAAACGATTTAGATTAGTATAAAGGGGCCTGTAGACAATCAATAATTATATTCATTGAAAATGTAAGAGGTAATAGATGGGAATTTTCGTTAAAATACATACATTTCTATGAAATTCATGTCATGAATACTATGGAAATGATCACAGAGTAACAAACAACTGACAAAAGTATACTTCTCCTCCTTGCATATTTTCTCTCATTTTGTCTCTTATCAAAGCTACACCTAATCTACCTTTTAGGTACGCATACCATACTATTTTCTCTTGTCATCTAAGCATCTCTAGTACATTCATTTTATTTTTACCTTCCAACACTCCAAATCATACAATATAACCAGTCTCACCACACTTCTGTAAAACTTAACTTTAAGTCTCATTAGAATTATCTTGTAACATAATACACCTGACACTTCTCTGTACTTTATCCAACAAAAAACAATCCTATGTTTCACATGTTCATAAAATACCACCATTTTTATTTTTATTTTTTTTTTTGTACAAAAAAATTAAAATTCTCAGTCTGGCCTAAACTGATTTTTGTCGTTAGCTATCTTGTTTCTTCAAACTCATACTTTGTTTTACTTCTATTAATCCTTAGTCCCTTCCCTTTAAGTGCTACTCTCTATTCCCTCTCAAGCTTATTATTTACTCATTCCAGATGTTCTACTATCAATTTTATATTATCTGTAAAACATGTACCATGATATCTCCTCTCACCTGTTGTCCCCGTGTACATCTAAGATGGAACAATCTGCCAAAGTTTTGTTTAGAACTACTAATACTATTTGATAGAATTTTACATTGTCTGTTGGTCTCATTCTCTCGACAGATAGAGGTACCATGGGAGTATTTTGATCCCTCCCACAGGAAAAACTGACAAAATTATTAATCAATTTAAACAGTTAATAATATTAATTGTCTATGGAACCCTTTAAATGCTTATGACTGCCACAAATTAAAATGAAAACTATATTAAAATAATTCTCACTTGCTTCTAGGAATTTCTTTAAAAACTTGAATAATGCTTTCTGTCAATGTAATTGTTTTTCCAGTTCCAGGTGGTCCATAAATAATGTATGGCATTGGTCTTGCTTCTCCTTTCAGAATATTAATGACCGCACTTTTTTGTTCAAAGTTTAACATATTATTTACCCATTTGATTTGCTTTATAGTTTTTGTTGGTGTTATCAGAGTAACTTTATCTGTGTTCAAATTGTCTGTATTTGAAATAGTTTCATTTATCTCATTATCTTCCACTATTTTTAATTTCGGTGGTTTATATTCAAATTCATTTTTGTAAGGAAACAAAAATGATTCACCCAGATAAGAATTTTTCCACACTTCATTAAGAATTTCATGCATTCTACGTTGAACCATTCTAGAAGTGAAAAAATTTACACAATAATCCCAATGGCCACATTTATTGTGAAATTCTGGATCAAACTTCAACCATAATTCATCAGCCATAACTTTATGTATAATACCTTCATATCGGGTTTTTTCACCTAGTTAAAATCAAAACACCTAATAAAACTGATAATTTATAGTGATTTTATAAAATTATATACTGTTATACTGTTTAGCAGAAATGGTCAATATCAAAGATAGAGGTAATTGTTAGTATCAATTTTGATATTTTATTATGTTAAAATGACAAGTTTATTTTTGTACAAAACTATTGAAAGTCAAATATTAGTATCACTCATCTCTACTATTTAGTAATATGTATTTATTACATTCTAATTATGTTATTATAAATTAGTTAATAATTTGTGTTAGTAAGACAACTTAGAATTTTGTTTAGGTTTACCTAATCTTTTGGTACAATTTAATACGTCCGTTACTGCAGCTCGGTCACCAGGAACTAATGATGGGCGTTGCTCAGAGAGATCAGGAATTTTTAAAACCAAATATTCACCATGTGGTTCAAAATGTATTCTGTCTTGTGCATATTTTTGAAGAGCTAGAGTATTCTAGAATTAATGATAAGTGTCGTTAATTCAATATAAAGCCAATGATCATAACATTTGATTTGACAGTTAATTATGTAAATCTAGATAAACTAAATAATTACTCTAACAATATCTATAAGCTGTTTATAAATTGTTAATACTTTATAAATAAAATATCAAAATGTTTTAACTAATCATTAGCTGAGATCAAATTTAGTATGCAAGGTGTCTTACTGTTATATCTAATTTAATATTCAATTTTTTTTCAGAGGGACACATGTATAGAAAAACATTTTTTTTCACCTATTTACTAAACAATATTACTTTTTATTTGTACACTTATCAAAATGTTTAAAAAGAACCATTTGGTAAAAGATATTATTCTAAGACAATTGTAATTGTACCATAAGTACATTCATATAGGATCAATAGTTTTAATTTCTTACACAATAAATGCTATATAATATGTACAGAATGAAATAAAATCCCATTTATTATAAATATTGTTAAATAAATATCAGTTGAAAGTTTTTATTAAAATTGTTAAGTAAAGTGGTAGTTAAAGATATACATATATGAGAGGTTTAGTTTCAAAGTGTACAATCTTCTTTGACAAATATAATTCTGTTTATTATTAATATTATTGTGATAATATTCTCAGAAATCCTCGATAATGTTATAAAAATAGAAATAATATTACATTATAAACCATTTGGAGGATGAAAATTGACTTGATAATCTTAATTATTTTTCAAATATTTTTTTATTTTTAATGATTTTAAATATAATCTTTTCTATAATTAAAATAACTATAAGCAATAATTATTAAAGTTGTTAATAATTTTTTGTAAACTTTTAAATTAGATGAAAAGAAAATACATACATCTAATAGCTTTGCAGTTGTTTTCAAAGTGAGCAATCTCCAATTATTAATCTATTACTGTACCATCTCCAAACAAAATCTTATTCTTTTAAACAAAAAACTGGCCATCTTTGCATAACTATATGAGTAGGTTTAAAAAATCGGTATGAAGAAAAAACCTTATTTGATTAAATTATTCGTTTGTTGTTTTCTAAAAATGTATTGAATATAGACAATGCACACTTTGAAACTAGACCTCTCATATATATTATGTATCAAAGACAAATAAATAATGACAGGAAAAAATAATAATTAATCATTTAATATAACAATTATTTTATAATTATTTATTATCAAATAAAATAATAATATTATATTATTTATTATTTTATAATTACCTCTATTTCTTCTATGAATAAAAGAGTGTGAAATTTTGCTTTGTAATTTTGGTAAGTAAGAACATTAAAAGCAGCCGGATAAATTGCACTAATCTTTTCTTTGACTTCAGAGTTTACAATTCTGAATAAAAGAAAATATGCAAAATAATTTATATTGTAACATGACTAAAATCTGAAACACTCAAAAAAAAATATTAATGTTTGCATTCGTGAAAATAAAAATATCCTTCAGAATTTGTTGAAATAAATAAAATTGTTGATAATGTTAAATCTTATTAAAATTTTCATATCTATTATATACAAATTGTCTAGATTGTTTTAGTCCACACTCCCACACAAAATAACATTGTAATGGACAATGCACAGATTCATAAATAATGTTTTATATATTCAGTTACAATATTCTGTTTAATCATTTTATCATAATTTATTTATGGGTATTCTAACAAATAATACATTTTATAATAACAGAAGAAAAAAATATTTTGGATTAAACAAACTGAATAAACACTTTAAAAATATTATAGTTAATATTTTGATACTTCTTAATTTTAAGTCAAAATAAAAATTTAAAAATGAATAAAATAAATAAGTAATTTAATTATGTTAATTTATGTAAAGTGAAAAAATTTATAAATAATATAATAAAATCTTTTATTACTTAAATTGGTTATCTCCTTTCGAATAACATTTTGTTAATTGTGCTGGAATGCTCCATTGTCCTATCTTCATATATGGAAATTGTATTCTTTTCCCAATAAATACACCAGGAATTAAATTCTCATTCTGCAGTTCGAATAATTTCCTTTAATAGTTATAGCACAATTTACCGACTAAATACATTTATAAAATTATTCAATGATTAACACTTACTGCACATCAATTTCTTTTTTAACATAACCTCGATTTTGCGGTACATTTATTCTTGAATCAATTACTTCAATGTTTACACCTACTTTATAAGTTACATCGTGGAACATAAATTCAACCTTTTCAACAGATTTACCTAAATAGCTACATAGAAATAAATAAAACTATAGAATCTATTAGTAAAATAAAATATTGTGATAATATTAATTTATTATGTATCATTTAGTTAACAATATTCAGTTTTACATCATATAAAGATAAAAATACAATGTGTTTTCAACAATACTCACTTCCCGGTAATAGTAATGTCAAAAGTACATTGTGACAGCACTCCAATTGTTAAAGGTAATTTTTGTTTTTCAGTGATTGACAATAGCACTTTATTTCCTTGCATGGTGCGATAATCGAGTAAATTTTGCTCCTTGATATAGCTGTTATTTCTGAATAATATCTAGAATTTTATAGTAATATAAACATTCACTAACTTTAAACTAATATTTGCAAATTTTATACTCTTAATTTTAGATTCAGAGTAGAGTTAAGGATTTATATTGGTTTTACTATGTTTTTTTTCTGTCTGTAAACAACTTTTCGAAAAGAAAACTTGCTCAGATGTGTAAAGTATAGAACATTATGTGAAAAGAAATTTTATCTAATTGGTGCATTAGAGAGGCCATATTTTAATTTACCAAAGGGTTTTCAAAATAATTGGTAAAACCAGAAAACAAAATTACAGGTGAAATGGCAAATATTTACGACACACCGCGGCATTATCAATGTATTCATTTGGATTTATTCTTTTGTTTGGTTAGTCATATTAAGTATTAACAATACATTAATTTATGAATATTTTCATAATAAATTAAACTAATTATTTACATTATTTTAGAATGTCTAGTATTTAAAGGAACCAGTTATTTGTGATCCACTATTGTTATTTTTAATTACTAGACATGTTAAATTTGTATACACTATTGTTAATTCTAGTCTACACATTAACTCATGTTTATAAGATAGCACCCACACAATGGAGCCAACAAGAGTCAACATTCAATTTCTAATGTTATAGCTTACACTTTAAACCATAGATTATTATTAATAGATGTCATAAATATGAATAAAATTCACTTAATAATGTGCTAACGATTTATCCATCTACATACAATAATAATAACCTGCATTAAAAATCCGACAAGTGACGAATAAGTTTTGAAGATTTATTGTCGATTCACAAATTGGTTGGCGCCAATATGGACTCAGGGTAAAAATTGTAATTTGTTTCTCCGTGAATAACAAATAATAGAAAATAAAAAAAATACTTGTATTGTTGATTTCTGCTCAAAACCAATAACTTTAGGCATTTCACCCAACACTTGAACACTCATAACATCATTTTCGTCATTATTGCTGACTCCATCAATTTGTTTAATCTGGGCATTACTCGTATCATCGTCACTGAGCCGTAACTGAACAATTTCAGGTGGTTCAATTCTACAAGAATTAATAAATTTATAACAATAGAAACTTTACTGATATTATACATGGAATTACTGTGCTGTTATTTGCTGGAATTCCTCTTTAGATAAAAAGCAACTAGCAACAAGCCATTCGTCATTTGAATTCTTTTTTCTGTAGAGAGACATTCTAACAGGGGAATTTAACTCGAAAAGAGCAAAGTTGCGAAATTCTTTATCTGTTTTTGGTTTATAATAATACTGGTTATTTATTAAACATATGTCCGTATCCAACATTTTAGTAACAACACCGTTTAGATATTTAATCTCCAATGTAGGGTCCAAGATGCATGAAATCTAAATAAATTGATTATAACTAAATTAATGACCAATTAATTGTGCTAAGTATCTAATTGTCAAATTTTACCCAAAAGTCATTGTCCGACGTTACGTTTTTTTCAAAAATAATATTTAGAGGGAGTTCTGGTATGTCCGGATTCCCAGAAATCCAATCGACAATACTATTGACGAAACGCAACATATCTTCAAATCTCAATAGAATTAATAACTACAATAAATATGTACTTAAAAATAATTATTTTGTTTTGCATATAAAGTCGAGATTATTTGAACAAAGAAACAAAAACAAGCTGAACCTACAAGTTACGAAATTGTTGATGTCTGCGAAGATAGCTCCTCTACTGAAATTAAAATTCAACGAATCAAAGAAATTACTTGGACTGTCATTTTCGTTAAAATACTATTTCAGAGTATCACATCATGAAATATTCTTCATAAAAAACCGAAAATTCATATTGAATCTTTATAAGTAAACTAATAAAGTTGCAAAATAATAATTTGTCAGTAGAAAATGTGCGATAATTTTGTTTATGGAAGTTTATCATGATTCGTTTATACCACGATGTAGAGACGATCTTCCATAGTTTGATAGTCGTGAACTTGTAAACGAAATTAACCTCCAAATTGAATTTCTAGAACCAAGGTTTATTGATAATACTAGATAGTAAAATGTATAAACCTCGATCTAGAACAACATCTACATTACTCTTTTAATTTCTGTGGCATAGACAATTCAAATTACGTATTCATGTAATATTCATATTCATCCATGACACTATTTCTTATCAAAAAGCGCACGTTATTGGCAACATGATAGAAATTATCTTCTATTATGTCTATCTTGATTTCAGTTTAGACTGTCGTTTATAATATTGTATCATGTTTTATAAAATTATTGACGTTATTTCACAACAATATATTTTTGTAGTAATCATTTAATCTTTAGTAATTTATTTTAAACCCTGATATTTTAATATCTTTTATATTACTTTTCTATATAAAATAGTAATAAATGGGTATTTAAAATGTCCTTAAATTTGAATGTCCCTCTCTGTTGTACTAGATCTGCAAATACTTTTTACATTGTTTTTCATAAAAAAATGTATGTACTTGGTTCACGTATTAATAGATTAACGAAAGTAGCTAATGACGTCCGTGTAGATTTAATTTCTTTCTTTTAAATATTTTAATTACTTATTACTTATTTTTTTTTTCTTACATATTATTTTTGTTACCTAAATTATTATTATTGAGATATTATTTTGTAATTTTGATTGTTTTGCAATTATTATTATTATTATATATATATATATATGCTTTTTACTGTAAGTCATTTAAATCCACAAATGTAATAACTATACAAATTTTTATTAGGTTCACCCAGTTTGAATTAATACATCAACAATGAATTGATTCAAGATTTGAAAGAAGATTTGTTATGTAGTTGATATTAAAGGTAAAAGTTCGACAAATAAGAAAGGATTCTAGGATGTTAAAGTTAATTGCAAAAAAAAAAAAAAGAAGACATAATAACACATAAGGTTATAACTTGTTATAATTAATGTTTAATTAATCATCGTTATTATTCCGAGCGTCGTTGCGACCGCCCACGCCTCGGATAATCTTCCGCAAATTATACGGCCTTATAACAGAAATGAGTGTTTGTATTTGTGAAATGTGTTCAATGAACACTGTTCATATTTGTACTATCCAAAATGCCAGGAAATTTCCAACCACATTTTAAATTCGGAGCGTAGCTCTAAATCTAACCGGGAAAATTTGAAAAATGAAAGCTGATAAATTTACGGCTTCACGATTCCTTTATTTTAAATGTTTTCGGCTCATGTTTTCTACAAACAATATTGCTTCAAAAAAAAAAAAATTCAAGAGATCGTTTTTTTTTGTTATCTAGAATTTTTTATCTAGATGGTGACCAAGATAGTTGTTTTTTGATTTTTGAGCTAAACTGAAAACATAACGTGTAAAGATCCGAAAAATGTATGAAAATTATGGTTCAATTATTTTCAATTTTGTTTTGTGTTTGTAATTCAGTTCAAAAATATTCGTAAAATTGAAATGTGTACAGAAAACTGATATTAGCCTTTTCTAGTTGCTGTACAAATTTCAAAACATTTGATCCATTTTTGAGCTATTTATAAACATTTTAATGTTAAACTAAACAAAAATACTTATTTTAACAGGTTTATTAAAAATCGTACTAAACTGACATACAAAAAAATAAAAAAAATGTAGTGTAATGTATGTACTGGTACGTGAAGCATAGGTCTATAAATTAATAGGTAATAATCTAAATTCAGTTGTGATACTTTTATGTCTTAAATTTTTACAATACTATAATTTATAAATTTGCTTTTGACAAGTGGAATTATCTTATATGCTAACTATCTATTAATTTAATTATTAAAAATACCTAACCAAAATACTTCAAAAATATCTATTTGGTGACAACTTTTAATCTTATTTATCTATTTTATCTCATCTTCTTATTTTTAATCTTATCACTTGGTAGTACCAAATTAGTAAAATTAAGTAGGTATCTAAAGAGTAGTTAGAAAACCCTTAGTTTTTGATGACTCAAGTACTTTTAAGTCTTTGACCGAATTTATAAATGTATCTGTTTTTCAAGCCCCAACATGTCGTGAAGCATGAAACAGACAATTAGCAAAATGTTTCTGCAATAAAATTTAAGTCTTAAATATAATAGGTACGGTACAATGATTTCTAAAATTATTAATAAGATGGTAATAAAAACTACATAGGTATAACGTGATTGAGTCGATAATTTTTAAAACTACCCTGAATAACAGAACTTTCTGTTAAAAAAAAAAATATGTTTTCTTTATTATAACTAAATTGAGTATTATTTCCCTTGTTTAACACTAAGGGGAATCAGGTTAATTAAAACCATAATAATGAGTCACAATTTTATATAAGTTGAATTAATTATTGTAGGCATATTTTAAAATGTTAGAAAAATAAAGAATTATCAATATTACTATCATAGTAAAACTAAAACATTTTCTGCTTCACTCAGAATCTAAAATTTGAAAAAAAAAATTTAATAGCATTTTCATGTAAAATTTAATAGCAATAATTTTAACTATAGTATGCCATGTTAATATGATATAAATTTATTAATTTTATACACAACAAACATTTAATGGAAGCACAGTAATGGTATAGGTATTAAAATAATAGTATAAATCTTAATTAAGTATCAATATTAATTTATGCTCTATTTTCATTTTCTAATTGGATAAAAATCAGTTTACGATAGTATAAGCATGTGATATCCTTTAAGTGAACAGATTAGAACTAATTTTCAATTTATAAAAATGAGAATTTAATTGAGTAATAATGTATCATTTGTGAAATTTGTTTAAAATTTTGATTACATATAAACCAAACAAAATTCTTCAAATTTATTATATGAGCAAATAAATATAATTTATTAAGTATTAACACACCGGTTTTAAAATAATATTAATAAACTATAAAAATAATATAATATTGTAGTAATAATAGCACTAATAATAACACAAATAATACAGTTAACAATTATAACATATTAATACAATAATTTATATAAATAATTATATTCAATAACAGTTATAACATAAAATTTAATAAAAACATACATTCCAATTAAAAATTTCAATAAACTATAATATTATAAAAAAATAAAATTATTATAAATCTTTATGACTAGAATAATATTATGTCCAAAATATATAGTTTAAAATGGACATTGTTTTAGGCCGGATGTATCAACCTTAAAATTAATTACTGTGGTAACCTAATAATATATATTACAATATAATAAATTCAATATTGAAAGTATTTTAGTATAGATATAAAATAAAATACATTTTAAAAATTATTTTGATTAGATATTTGAAAAACTATGTATGTATATATATATATATATATAGAGGGCCAATGTAAAGAAGAAAAATAAAAAAAAGGTCTAAATAATGTATTTACTGGTGTTCAATAGATTAATAAAATAGAAATGGAAAATAGCCTTAATTATGTTTGGCTGAAAAAGGAACAAAAAACAAATTATGAAAATAATTACCACTATGACCATGTTTGAGTAATTTATGACTGATCAAAACTTTCTTGAGGTGAATTATTAAATTCATCAACCTCCTGTATAACAGATTCATCTTCTTGGCGTTGTCGACTGATCAACATCTCTTGTTTGAGTTGTGGAGTAAGTTTAACAATTCTGTTTTGAACTTTCGGAGACAGTTGACAAGTTTGCTGTTCTAGATCATCAAAACTAGCTCGCCTGTACATTTTATGATGATGGTGATGAAAATGATGAGTAGAAGATGGAGGTGATGGAGAATGCGAATAGCCATGGTGATGGATGGACAAACTCGGCGATGTTAATGATCCTCTTCTAAGAGGTGAAGGTCCACCTTCCCATTCATTTCCTTCCATTGATTTCACCAAACTATGTCTGCACAATAAGAACACAATTTTTAGTATTATTTAAAGTTACACAAAATAATTAAATAAAATTAACATCCAGACCTTCTAGAGAGTGTAACCAAGCTTTGTCTGTGCTTGGATAAACGACGTGATTTACCTAGTCGCATTTGAATAGCGGCAAAATGATTTTGAATAGCTAACCCTAACTCAGGACATTCTTCATCATTCACCTATTTACAATAAATTGATAATTATTATGATTTAACCAATACACCAGTATTATACAATACATACTATTACAGGCGAGTTCTTTAACATTGTATACCCGTCACAGCCATTATGTAAATAGCATTTTGTAGCCAACTTGTATGATTGATCAGGAATTAGATACTCGTCACCTATTCTCACGAGATCAGGTTCAATTCTTTTACCAGGTTCTGCTTCAGGATAAAATCCAAAACTAATTCCAGACACTTGGGGGAATCGTCCTTCCTTGTTAGGATATTTGCAAACAGCATTTTCCAACGCGCCTAAAATCTGTTTTCCTATCAAAAACATCACTTCAATATTATTTTAAAATAAGGATTAATTAAAACATACATTTTGAATCATAAATAAAAAGAGCCAAACATGAATCATGGGTAGGTCACTGTTGTAAGTAGATTGTTGGGAAGATAGGATATATAGGGTAGTTTAGTTTATACACTGTATGCAGCAATAATAAATCATAAAAAATGAAAACGATTATAAGCGAAGTAGTATTAGTCATTTTTTTCCGCTTTTACCCATAGTGACCCAGAAGTCAACAAAATTCAAAAAACCAACAAAAAGGAAGTGCTTAGAGGGTGAAATGAAACGTTAAAATTTAAGTAACCTAAGGCTACCAATTTTTTATTTTTTGAGGAATGAAATAAAATATTTAAGAACATTTTTCAAACCAAAAATAAACTTAAAGAAAAAAATACATTTTGTAAGTCAGAATCCAAAAACTAATAGACAATTATAAGAAATAAAATAAAATGCACAATATTTTATATTTAAATATTACTTATACATTATTCATAAATAAATAATAATCACGAGAAGCAACATTTTGTCATACATAAATAGATAAAATAGGGGACATTTTTATTTACCTGTGACTGATATGACGATTGTAGGATCTTGCATTGGTACAACATTAACAAGGTCCCCTAAAGTAAAATCCCCTGGATTATGAATACGATCTGAACGAAATGTACCGGAATTCAAAATCACTAAATCTGCTCCTGTAGCTGCCAATAAAACATCACAAACCCAATTTCCAAGATTGGTCTCTGAAGTTCTGATTTGACTGAAACGGCCATCCAGTTCAACTGTAAATGTACCTAGTACTTCGTTCATTTTTCCTTCCATTGTACCTTTAAAAAAATATACATATTACACAATTATAAATATAATAATAAATAATTCCAAAAATATATAGAATTTTGGTAATTCAATTCATATTTAGTGTACTCTATTAATGCTTGTTTTTTATGTCTTTCATAAAATGCATAACACAAATAATTGCAAATTGATTAAACATTTTTGATAGTTTACATAAAAAAAAAATTGTTTGTAAAGAATCATTAATTGTTAATATGTATCATAAATAATAATTAGTGTAATATAGTTTTAAAAATGTTTTTTTGTTTTGTTGTCAACTTTTGAAAAAAAAAAGCTATGAGTTATCTCATTAGAATTTAACTCTGAAATCACAAACAATCAAAGTACACAAGTGTAATTTTCTCGTGGAACAGGAACAAAACTAATTTGGATGCATTACAAACCTAAGTATGAATCCAAAATTTCTTTCATAATGATATCTTCTTCAATATCTGAGGTAATTTCTATCTTTTTTACTTCGACTGGATTATTAGGCTCATTGAGGTTTACAGTTACTTTAGAAAATTCTCTAAAGTCAGTTCCACTTTTGATAATATGTCTGCCATTAATTTCACGTACGTCATAATTGTGATCATGTCCACCAAGAATTAAATCAATTTCATCTACATTTTCTGCCAGTTTAATATCATTTGGCATGCGCATATGAGTCAGTGCTATTACATAATCACATCCGTCTTCTCTGAGTTGTTTTCCTAAAGACCGACCCGCTTGTACAAAGTCAATGAATGTTACTTCTTCAGGATCAATAGTTGCTAAAGTGTCTAACCATTCTCGTTCTACCAACCCAACTAGTCCTATTCGCTTGTTATGCCAATCTAAAACATGTGTGATTTTACCATCTCCCAAAGGTCTACCGGTCTCGTTATCAACAACATTGG
This sequence comes from Cinara cedri, assembly GCA_902439185.1. Lineage (NCBI taxonomy): Eukaryota > Metazoa > Arthropoda > Insecta > Hemiptera > Aphididae > Cinara > Cinara cedri. Next base: position 353,573 of record CABPRJ010001466.1, on the reverse strand, counting down.
ACATTAGCCATGGAAATTTTGTTTCAGAAACACGTTCTGATAATACTTCTAGACCAAAGTCTAAAAAAAAAAAAATTAACAAAATATATTACAACTCAGATATTTTATGCCATTATAAAAATCATTAATTTTCAATAACTTACCAAATTCGTGATTTCCATAAACAGCACATTGTGTACCAAGTTCATTTAAAACCTTGGACATTTGTTCACCTTTAGTAAATGTACTCACTGAAAATATTAGTTTATAATTATTCACCATTCAAATTTTAAATTTAAAGTTAAATATTTGTTCTTACATATACTAGGAGAAAATACATCTCCACTAAATAATATAATAGGTTGTTGATGAGCAAACGATTTGATCATTGTTGAAAATCTAGAAGCACCTCCACACGGTTCTTGGTCTCTTGGTTCAACATTGTAGACGTCATTAAAATGAAGTATTATCAGTGGTGGAGTTGAACCAGACATATGATCAGTCATTGTACTTAGAGTTCGTAAGCTAGCGTGTTGTACTTCTAATGATGCCTATACATAATGCACAAAAATAGAAAAAATACATTTTAGAAAACTTAAAAGTCAAACTTTTTAATTCATAATTAGTACAAAATAATTGCATTATACATTTTTTTTCCTCAAAAAGAAATCACAGGTTCGCGATATTATTTAAAATATAATATATTCTGAAATATAATAATTAGGTTATTCTTATGACAAATAATAATGAACCAAAATAATCATTCTATATGATTATTGTACAAATAATATTAAACTTAAACCACACTCTTTTTAATAAAATATAGATAAGAAAAAAATTTAATTGAAACACACAAGTACCTACTTATAAATGTAAAAAAGATAAAAATAAATAAATGAAAACAAAAAAATTATGTAAGATAACGATTTTGATAGTTATAAAAATAGAAAATAAAGGGTACTTGTTCAATAAAAAACTTAAATATTGGAATAATAAAAGTAAATTAAAAACCATTAATAAGAAAATGGATAAATATTTTTGATTTTATATTCTTATGAAATAAATAAATAGAAGGCAAGTAAATTTATATAATTTCCTTTTATATATACAAAAAAATAAATATACTACCTGTCGGACCCTACATGTCTGATGGTATAAAACATATTTAATACTTATTGTTATATTAAATGTTTGTAAAGTTTTTTAAAGTTATTACATAGGTATTTCTATACAATTTAACTTATAAATAATTAATAAGAAATTAAATTAAAGGAGCTGCACGAACTTCATACCTATTCATTCAAATTTCTTATAATTTTTTTTAATCTTCATTGTTGTATTTAGTTAAAATTACATATTCAAACGGTATATTCAATACATGACATGAATAATAATTGCAATATCACCTAATATATAATATAGATTAGAGGTATCTACTATTTAAAAAATGTAATAATTTGATAAACATTAGAGAGCATATTAAGTACATATAATAAAGAAGACCTTTATATATTTTTGTATTTTGTATTTTTCATAAAACTAAACACTTTTCAGTTATATTCATAATACTATTTAAACTGAAGTAAGTAAATGTATTTAGCATACCTGTTTAAGCCAACCAACTACATTTCGGACCCCTGTTGACATTTGGCCTGTGCCAGAAAGTTCAACAGCAGAAGAATCCACAAACTCGTCCCATTTTGATCTTAGACTAGATTTGGTAGTAGCCATGCTGTTAAAATAAGTGGACTCCTTTGGTTAGGCTTAACTACAAAATTATGGTGTTAGGTAATAATTTACATGGTCTAAAAATGAATATTATAATATTAGTAAAGGAAAATGTATAAATAATGAAGTATGTCAATACATATTTGTTAGTAAGTTATTTAAAATACCCACCACAATTAATGAAATAATCTAAAATACTGCTGATATTTACCTAAATAATTTTTTTTGTAATAATTGAGAAATTTAATGGTATAAGTAGAGGTTTATAAAATATTACACCTTTGTTTAATGGCATTGTGCTATAACAAGAATATTACACAAGATAAAATTAGGTCAAAAAAATTATTGATCAAAAAGGTTATATAAAAACATGTTTTATTTAGTGAAATGTAAAGGTATTAGTTAATTATATAAAAGTGGCCAATTTATGTATTAAAGCGACTAGTTATTTTGAATATGTCTAATAAATTTATTATTTAAATTGTTAGATACAGAAAACTGAATTAAAATATCAAGGGCAAATTAGGTATATGTATTACTTTAACAAATTTAAAATACACAATAAAATTTAGATTGTAAACCCTGAGGATAAATATAGGTATAATTCTATTAAAATTGTCAATGTCAAGTTAGCATAGGTTTGTTCTAAAATTAGTTCACGCGATTAATCGAGAAAAGGTCTTGGTGTTTTTGATGAAAACAGTGGGATATTAATATAATTGTTTAGCAGTGAATTCAAATTTTTTTTACGGAAAAAAAAAATTAAACCCATCAAACTACCTGTTCACGATTATTGTAAGAACTTATATAGAGATCTAATAAACACCTGCCTTATTGCGACGACCAAAGGATTTCGACAGAAGACGCCGATCATCTCACGAGGCCACTGTCGCATCACTGTTTATTACCTATCACTCGATAGATGTGCGATCGTTTTGGACTGACGGATGTCATATGCGAACGAGACGACGTGCCGTTAATGCTCGTAGGTACGAAATCCACAAAGGAAAGAATGGAAGTCCAAACGTACACAAAAATATTGTTACCTCGTCGCATTGACATACCCGAGCGCGCTCTCTTGATATCCTGGCCAAAGTCTCCGGGCATGTAGGTCAGGGTGTTGCTGTTTACAAAGTTTTCGGAGCGTATTGATTTTTTCCGTTCGGGATAACGGGCAAAAGGCGGCGAGTAAATTACTGAATGAAATTGCGCGCGCGCGAATAGGTATACCACAACCACCCTCGAATCAAAATCTAAGTATAGGTGCCCAATAAATATTATTAACTAAAACGACTTTATAAACAAATAATAAATTTAAATAAAATTGTTTACCTGTTTTGCCGATTAGACACTAAAGAAGACAATAAACGACTCGACTCGGAGACGCAAACAGATGGATGCAACGAGTGATATTCAGTTGCCACGAACAATTCGACTGCAACTCGCGAACAGTCGCTGCTGTCTGTGCACTGTTCTAGTTTTTTTTTTTCTTCCTATCTCGGAAACGAAAACCGTGATAAAAATATGTTTACATTCTGTTATCGTCGTCATCGAGAACGGTCGTGCATGTTTCGACAGGACGTTCCCAAAGGCCACAGGGATATCATACGGTCCACCTCATTCCGATCTCCTTGGTGAATATTGCGATCGTGTACCGTTGTGACAATAATATTATTTTTTCATACGTTACCGCTATTTTTCAAACAGCCTGCACCATGACGCGCCGCCTTTTAACTTTTACGACGCACTCTAACGTCCACCGCCATAACTATACCCTGTTTCAAAAGAGAACATACCGCATTCACGACCAGTTTTCGTTCGGCGGCGCGCATCCCCACCGGGTAGCACTGGCCATGATTATATATACATGTTAAGGAATAATTGTTCTCTTTTGAATCAGGGTATATGTATTTTGTAAACAAATTGTTCGTTGGTTGTCAATGCCGATGTTAAAATATGTACCCACTAACCGAAAGATGAATAATCTGTTAAAAAGCCTAGCAATTAAATCCAACAGACTTTACTCCTCCCCTTTCTATTCAAAAAATTCAACTTAATTGTATTTATTCAATTATCAGTAATTTTTAATTCGGGTTTAGATTTCAGTACCCTTATATGTAGTCGTATAGGTATCTACCCTGCAATCTATGATAAGTACCTATACCAACGAATACAAAATATGATAAGGTATGCCAAAAAAAAAAAAAAAAAAAAAAAAAAAAAAAACTAATAGAAAAACAATTATTTCTTTAAATATAGATTTTTAATAATTTCAAAAAAAAAATCTTACCTACATACAGAAATTATTTTTTAAAATAATTTTGATTACAATTAGATGATTAAAATTTTACAAATTTATTCAAAAAGAAGAATAAAACGAGCAACAGTCCAATAGTACAAATGAGAAAACTTAAAGAAAAAAAATCTGCATTTAACGGAAGTTTACATACAGTTTTGCATATTATGCGATATGCATATTGCATAAAGAAATAGCCCTCGAAATAGGAAAGTATTTCAAATAATTTGTGCTGTGTGTTGGTACCTATATGACTATATAAAACAGAGAGGTTAAGTGGTTATTGTTTAAGCTGGAATGTTAAAAGGGATACTATAATTAATAAATCAGAAGCATCAATTTTACTACTGACTAATTTATAAACGAAAGAAATATCCGTTAGATAACATATCTGAGTGTAAAAGTCAGAATATCTAGAAAGGACTTTTATACTACATTTATACGCAAGTATAAATACATAATCATGGTTATTAATAGTTATATTGAATTTAAAGGCTATAGAGTAGCTGATCTCAACCTTTCTATATCCGCGTACTATTTACAAATCTTAAGATTGTTCACATACTTTTTGACACGGTGATGAAGCTTTTTTTTTTTACTTATTAACAAAGTTCATCGCGTACTACAGGCTGAAAATTGCTGCTATATATAGCATAATGCTGAATAAAGAAATTATTCTTTTTTTTTGTCTGTGAACAACTTACAGATAATAACGATAAATCTTTGCTGCAATCAGCCACTTCAGGGGTAGTTCTGGTAGCAATTTAACAAAATATGTTGTCTAGTTCAACGTTTCTCAGCCATAGGCATAACTAGTCATTTAAGTTAGGGGGGCTGGAGTTTTAAAAATGTTCTATAGCAAAATAAGGTACATACCTATCAAAACACAATCACCCCCACACGGTTATAAGTTTTAATTTATATGAATTAGATATCTAAAAAAATGATAAGTAAAATTTAGATTGATTAATAATTAATAATGCATACAAACTCTTTATTTTAACTGAATTCCATACAAATATAAAATGTAGGTATATTATACCTAATATAATAATTAATAATATTCAACATAAAAAAACGTATGTATACAGTATACGATAAACTTCTTTATTTTGATATTTTTAAACATAAATCGTAACTGTTTATTTTCGTATAATAACAGTACTTAAGCATAAAATATACTCAATAGTCAATAAGTATATGAAATATAATAAAATAATTATGAAAATTACAAATCTATACGTTTATTCTTCAAAGCAAACTTATTTAAAATATTTTCGGACTCGATAATATTTGAAATGTCTCATTCAATGTGTAATATGGACATATCTGTAAATCTATCCTGGTTTATAAAATGCATTAATTTTCCTGTTATTTTGAGCCGATATAAATTCTAGAGAAGCTTTAAGATATTATGGGGGAGGGGAGCTGAAACTCACCCAAGTCTCCGCCCCTAGTTAATCCTATGGTCCATAGGATTCGGCATATAGGTACATCCTATTTTTCCACCTGTTACATGGAATATACACGAAACTACTATTCAAAATTTAAAAATAATCAATAACCAAACAAAGGGATTTAACTGTTGATTTTCCAAACCTGTGATTTATAATCACTCTTCGATTTGGATCTTATAAACAAAATTCCCCTTGAAATAGATTCTGACGTAACAAAATTACCACAATATGATTTATGCAATTTGCAATCTAAATAAAAGTTTATGAAAAAAAAATGCAGGAAAATTTATTTGTATTGTGTTCTCCAAACAATAAAAATAATATTGAGAATTTTATAAACGCTGTAGTTAATAGTATACATTTTATATTGTATTACTGTAATCTAAATAGGGATATCCTAACTACACGTACTTTGCGCCAGCACCGCCCATCAGGAAAATTTCATTTTTTATGTTATCAATAATTAGCACGTAATGAGCATGAATTTGCGTGACCGATTTCGCAATTCGTATGACATCAGTGTCTCCGGAATCGCAAAAATCAACGGGTGGCGCTGAAGAAACATTACGTCAGCACCACTCAATTACACAAATGGAATTTTTTGTATTTTTGCATAACCATCATTTAGCATGCAATCAGCATGGATTTGCGCGACTTTCGTCGTAATTCGCACGATCGTTATTGCTGTGGTATATCGTCCCAAAGAATTTACGTGTTTCGCTAGCACTGCCCTAAATTAAAATTTTACGAATTCCTAAAATTAAACTACGCCATCATTTAGCACGCAGTTAGCATGAATTTGCACGACTATCGCCGAAATTCACACGATTCAACTATAAACCCACTTTTTATCCTAGATTTGGTACCGATTTCAATAAAAATTATGAAATTATTAACATTATGGTCAAGGGTAATGGTACCAATTTTCGAGATGAAATATCGAGTTCAGCAGCAGTAGAGTCTAGTTTTAAAAAACTAAAACCTGTTACTTTTAAACACGTATCTTTACCTACTGAACTTGAACATTTTTTAGAAACCTATATAACATCCTTAAAAAGCGCAGCCCTAATCCATATATCGAGTAATAATAATGTATTCTAGTCGCCAACATTAGAAATAAACCAAGTCAATTATGATATTGAAAATTCGTCTTCGTCATTTAATTTTACAAAAGAAAATCAATGGGCTGATGAAACATTGAACATGAATGAAATTCATAATGAAAATGACTAAGATATTATACTAAAAATCTTACTTAAAATATTGAAGAACAAAAAAGCTCATTTGAAGGAATTCGTAAAATTTCGATTTGGGGCAGTGCTGGCGAAACGCGCAAATTCTTTGGGACGATATAGCACGGAAATAACGATCGTGCAAATTTCGGCCGATAATCATGCAAATTCATGCTAATTGCGTGTTAATTGATGTTTATGCAAAAATATAAAAAATTCCATTTGTGTGAATAGGTGGTGCTGGCGAAATGTTTCTCCAGCACCACCCTTTGATTTTTGCGATTCCGGAGACACTAATGTCATACGAATTGCGAAATCGGTCACGCAAATTCATGCTCATTACGTGCTAATTATTGATAACATAAAAAATGAAATTTTCCTAATGGGTGGTGCTGGCGCAAAATACGTCAAACTATGGCACACGGGCCACGTCTGGAACAAGTTTTAACAGACCCTCCTAAGGACGGTAAATAATCTAAAAATATATGAAATATTTACACTTTTGTAAAAGCATTTAGGCAAAAACTTATTTTATTTGAAAAAATTGTTTTACTCATTTTAGATTCCGAGTGTAGCGAAGGGGAGCTATTGGTTTTACAATGCTGTTTATTTTTTTTTCTTTCTTCTTCTTTGTTCTAGTCTGTTGACACGTTTTTTTCTCGTAAACGTGCTCCGATGTAGCACTTTTTCTGAAAGCTTTATTTTATAAAAACACGGACGACGTTTTTCACCAGAAAAAATGATTTAATCGAAAAATCACAAACACCTTTTTTGTTGCCTTTTTGATTTGATTTTTTATAGTATCATCGCCAAAACTTTTGAGCGACTTTTAAGCTTTTAAGGAATTTTAATTTTTGGAAGTTTTTTTGCTTGTAATTCGGTTATAAATACACGTAGAGACTTGAAACTTGGTAATAATACCTAAATTGGACTTACCTAGATGTAGTAAAATTTCCAAAATGATCGGACGACCCTTTTTTAATAAGTATTTTGAAATCAAATTTAAACAAAAATCGCAAAAATAATTACGGTATTTCAAATTATGTACTACCGAACTGCGCTCGGAATCGTCTTTCGTCAGCATGGTTTCGTTGCTTATAGATATAAATAAAATAAGCTTATGTATCCTATCTTCCCAACTTCTCACTTATAACAGTTGCCGTTCTATCCCCAGTATCAAGCTCTTTTTTTTTACTTGCGATTAGTATAATAAAGAATCTAAAACAGAATTTTCAATCAAATTTGTTTAAAAAATAATTTCTGAACTTAAAATCCAGTTTAAACAAAGTTTTTCTGACTTTGACGTAAAATCTGAAAAAATAAATATTTTTCAAAATCAATTTAGTTGTGATATTGAGAATAAGTTGTCTTCTATACCCTTCAAATGGAAACGATTGATTTACAATATAATAATGCACTGAAAATCAAATATCGCGAAGAGACTTTAGTTAGTTTTTATAAATTTCTACCAGATACTCAATATGCAATTTTAAACAAATTTGCTATTGAATATATATCTGTATGTGCTACAACTTATATGCGCGAACAAATTTTTCCCAAAATAAAATGAAATGAAAATATAAATCGGCCATGTCTGAAAACATTTGGAGTATTTTTGAAAATTAGAACCAGTAAAACACAACCTCAATTCGGTGAATTATTAACAGAAAAACGCTAATTACATGCTTTACATTATATTTAAGTACATTGTATAAAATATTTATAAATGTATATATTTTTAAAAAATAAAAAAATTATATGTGTTATTTATACACTTTTGACCCACTAAGAGCATTTTATATTTTATGTGGCTCTTGAATAAAAAAGAAATCTGATCTAAATCAAACAGTTGCAAATTAAAACCACAGTTTGTCCTTCCATAAACAGTCTTGACGTTAGAGACTAGATAATCTAAACATAATATATTTTTAAAGGTTTTATAATAGTATGTGAATGTAACATGACAAAAAAAAAAATACATATGATCATAGTTTTTGATAGGTACGTACACCCCACTCAAATATTTCTTTACTTCACTCGCATCATAAGTCCCTCTTTCTTGTTAATATGAGTATTGCCGTAATAGAAAACTACGATATAGACTGGGTTTAAAAAAAATGCACACATTTTACTAGGACGTGGCACATTGCGATCATACCTATCTATTTTGTCATGGACTCATGGTATATACTTTATAATAATAAGCGTTTTATTATTAAGGATATTATTGTAGGTGTAAATTAGGTTTCGGCAAAAATAAAATACTAAGGTAATTAAACAATAATAATTTATAACTGTATTTTATTTAAATGTGATACATAGAGGTGGATTATGATGATATTTTGGCCTGGTGTAATCAAATATTAAACATTGGAAATGTTAGTTATATAAGTTATATAGATATAAGTTTAAATATTTGTTTATTTTATCCATAATCCATGTAACCATGCCAATTAATTCTAAAAATTATCATAATATCTCAAACAATTAGGTAGACTTTGATAGTTTTACGGCTAGAAATTTGAATATTAAATTCGGGTTGCACAAGTGGTTGGTTTTCGGATATTGGATTCCGGTTGATCATCGAGTGTGTCTGACGACCGCTGGGCGGAGACCCATCGTCCGTCCTATGAACACCAACATATTTCTTAAACCCTTGTAATCTAATACCCATTTTCAAATTTTGTAGCAAATTGCATTTCATATACATGTATTATTCAACTTAAAGGCGATGATTACACTGACCCTTGTGAATTCCTAGCAGGTACAATTTTTTAACTTTTGAAGAATAGGTACGTCGTGTTTTTTAACAACCAAAAATTAAAAAATAATAGCAACTCACGGACAATAACATTTATGGACAGTTGATAGTTAGATGACATTTGGACGGCAAATAGCGTTCGAAAAATGTCTACACTACAGGATTTTCTAAACTTGCGGTACATAATTTCGATTTTCAGCCTTAAAACCGTCAAAGTCCATCTTATTTTAATTGTATTTTACTACTCTTTCACACTCGAAATGAAATGTCCATAGTATACACTCGCAGGTTAATGTTATAATAATAAATTTAATACATTTCAAACGACTTAAAATTTGTACAAATATAATAATTTGCTAGTATTATACTCGACTATATCTATAGTCAAGCACAATTTCAGGTGTTATAAAATATTAATTACAAATCAACACATAATATTTTTAATGGTCATAATCTATATAATATATCATATCTTATCATGTACAAATTTTCACCCATCAGTTACAATAGCTATAAATATGACACTCGGCCATCTGGTACTACGGACGGAGAACCAGCATGGGAAAGACGTAATATCTAAGCGATTGGTATATTGGGATAATTATACTCGCATATAATATTTAAATCGAATACACAAACAACACACACATTTATATAAACGTGAGAAGTCATCATTATAATATCGTGTTTAGAAGTGTAACACTATTTGGTTTTCACGTCATATTGTGTCTTCACGAAATACGTAGTCAACGTGCCCTTTCCTTTAACGTACGTCGGGCCCCGACACTCGCAATCGTAACCAGCTGCCATTAGAATTTTGGCCGTGTCTTCTGTGACCTGCGGGACACACGCGTGGTGACAGAACGATAGTCGATAAGTATAACATTATATTCACGAAAGACTTATACTACGAATTTCCCGCAAAGGGATGGGACAGTGGTTTGCCCAGGGATTTTCAATGGGATGGGATGTAGTGAATAAGTATAATGAATAAATCGTAAAATCGTCTTCTCTACTCAATTTACTATGGGAATTGGTAATGTACAGATCCTAAAAAAAACCCAATTTCCAATCAATATATCAAGGTTTTCATCGTAACTTGGCTGAAATATATTCATTTCAAGGTTAAATTACTAAATAAATACTATATTTTTGTATTTTTTTTAAACTAATCTCTCCTCCCTCGGATATAACCCTCTCAATTCTCTTTCTTAAGTACATACGCCACTGGTTGGGGAATACGAGGAAAACAAAATAAATGAAATTTCTATGTCATACCTGAATTCGGCCCATGATACCACAACTGTCCATCCGAGATGCGACATTCACGGCATTACCCCATATGTCATACTGCGGCTTTTGGGCGCCGACCACGCCGGCGATCACAGGACCGTGGTTCAATCCAATTCGTAGTTTAAACCGTTGAAAAGACTCCCTATTTATCTGTTCCAGAATCGTCATTAGGGCGATAGCGAATTCTACTAGAATCACCACGTTATGTTCTTGTTGTTTGTTTGCTGTCTGTATATATAAGTACATTAATAAAAAAAAAATTGGTAATATTGGTAATGATTTTATTATATTTTATTACAATAAACATAAAATTACGGACATACTTCACACGATGGGTGGGCCATTATTGTAAGTGAGAAGATAGGAAAATAGAATATAATGGGGAATTTAATTTACATTTGTACGCAACGATAAAGTATTGCAAACGAAAAACGATTAGGAACATAAATAGCATTGTCAAACCAATACATTCCTCGCTAGCGCCAAATTTTGAATATAGGCAATTTTAAAAGAATCATTTAGTTAAAAATACTAGTATTAATTAATAGTTTAAAATAACATAATAATTATACTAACTATATGGTATCCTACAGTGTTATCCGAATGCTAGAAACTCTCTTAGTGTTATTTTTTTTTCAATCGGGTCTTGTATCAGCGGGATCGAAATGTAAAGAAAAACTAAAATTGTATTTTCATCTTTTAATCACTGAAAAAAAAAACTATATTTTTCACTTTTTAAAATTTTCAAAATAGTCATTTTGTAAAATATACTAATTAAAATAATTGATTGTATAATACATTCATAACCGATTAATAGTTTTTTAACTATAACGGTCTTAGTGTATAGAAAATAGGCGTAAAAACAATTAATATTCAATAGAATACAAGGAATTATCGTGATGATTGTTATTCCTCATAGTATAACATTATTAGCATTCGGATAACACTGTAGAACACTATGTATACTCAGAATGTCCCATGAAGGTGTACCCATTGTATAATATCTCTGAAAATAATAAAGATAATCAAATCGTATTTTTTTTTTATATTACTCAATGAGATAAGGACCACAAATATTTATATTGCAATTCATATTTTATGTTTTAGTAAACATTTATGAAAAATAACTTTATTTTATTATTTTAGAAAGTTCAGAAAAAACCTATAATTATGAAGCAGGCTGTAATCGTATTTTCTTATTGATATTTATTGCTATGATTAATTGACTGTACATCTTTTTTTTTTTTGAACTTTAAAAATTAATTAATAATCACGAATTTAATGAAAATAAAAAAGTTGATATATCAAAATTTTCAGAAAAATAAACTCTACAAAATGGAATGGCTATCTTCAAATTTTTCAAAAATAATAAAATAGAAAGTTATTTTTTATAAGTTTTTTATCAATCAAAGCACAAAAAAATTTATTGCAATACAAATATTTGTCGTTCTATCCCCGTGAGTAGTGAAAAAAAAAAAATTTGATATCTTTATTATCTCCGGAGATATTACAATGGATATATCTTCGTGGAACACCCTATATATATATATATATATAATTATACATTAAAAAAAGGAAAAATGTATATATTAAATACCTAGTTATAAATTATTGAGTAAATATATTAATTAATACATTCCATATAATACTATGATTATTGTGTATATAGAGAACCTCAGATAGGTTTATTATTTGTAAGTAATGGGGTGTAATGTAAACGCCATCAGTTGCAGGCCCAGCAAATTCATACGATAAATCCTCGTGAACATTGGTTCTGTATATTATGCATGTGTGTGTATTTTTACTTGTGAAAATACATTACATATTATAAATTCCTCACTTGTAATGTTTTAATTTAATAATAGTTATTACTACTAGATAATTTTTAAGTATAAAATTGGGTAGTTATCTGTTGAACAATGTATATTGGACTAATACTTTATAGTCATTTGATTTAAAGTATTAATAATAAGTAAATAATAATCAATACTAACTTTAGACGTGTGGTCTTCTTTACCGGGCCTAAGACCAGAAGCCAACATGTAAGTACTGCCAATAGTTTTTATTTTTTCTATAGAGCTAAATTTAGGTTTCAACAGAAGCTGAAAATAATACAAATATATTTTCAATATATTTCTTGTGTATTATGCTTCGGCCATAATAATAGTTAAAATTTAAAAAGCAACAATTTTTTTTTTATAAAGTGATGGTAATAATTTAGAAGAACAAAATTAATATTTCACTTAAAATATTGCAAGATTTGTTAAATTTATTCAATTTTATACATTACTTTATCAAAATCACAAATGATTTCATTTAATAACCGTAAACATTCAAGTCCTTGTTTATTTACATCGTTTTCATCGTAAAATTCTTTATAATTAGGAATTGATGCGAACATCACTGCTATACAACTATAGCGTTCATGGTACAAGTCCTGAATCAAATAATATGAATTATAATAAAATGAATAATTGATACATTTTCTTTTTATTATCTGACCTGTAGAACTTGTTCTTGAAGGAAGTGTTCAGCAACATGAGCAGGTAAAATATTTTCTAATAAAATTTTATTAATACCTCTCATGGTCTCTACTTCTTCTTGTTCGACTTTTAATTTAGCTCTCCATAAAAAATCTGTCCGAGCGGCTAATTCATTTTTTCTGTCCAACATGTGGAATACAGTGACTAAAAGAATAATCGGAGACCACATTTTTATCTCCCACGGAATTCCACTTGCAAAATAAAAAAAAATAAATATTATTAAAAGCCGTATAATACGAGTATATTGAATTAGTTATATGCTTAATGGCTAATGCTTATTATTACTTACCTAATAATATAGTCTGTGAAATGGTTTTGAAATAAAGGTAACGTTTGGTATATAGTTAAATGAAGTGTACCACAAACAACCATGATGAAAAGTTTCAACGTGATACCGATCCTCAAAAATGTCGAAATCATCGATAGTGTCAGGATAGTACTACATAAATACGCCTACAAGTAATACAAATTAAAAACAAAAATGTTCTTTTTTACAAAGATCAATCTTAATAGGTATAGAGGTAGATAACTTACTGAAATAATCGAGGAAGAAGACCAACTGGTTAAATCTTCTGTTAGATTTGTGATTTTCGAGGTATTTGAATAGAACTCTATCGTTTCATTCAATTTAATAATTTTGGCATATTTTAGGTCTGTATCTAACTAAAACGCCACAATGAAACTACGGTACTAAAAAAATTAAGTCGTCTTGAAAATACTAACCAAAGTAATTATTGCACACGTGCCCACCAATGTGGAACTCAATAGAAATATAGACATTCGAAGCCATCTGGATGAACCTACTGAAACATTGTCTTGTACACCACAGTCAGTTTCCGACATCCAACTGGCATACGCGAATACAAACAAGGCTACGAGTGATGCACCTTGAGCTCCCAACATAGTCAAAGACCTAACAGTTTCATATTAATATTATAAACTCCAAAGAAATGTTGAACTTCAGTTAACAACATAGTATACATTATAGGTTATTACAAAATACTTTTTAATACTTTATTAATTGAATAAAAACAAATTGGTTGAACTATTATATCAGGTAGATAATCCTATAAGCTAAATAAATAATATGTATATTATTCTATACCTTTTGTGGTTCAATCAATATCCTTATATCTACAAGTTACTAAATAAAACCTTTAGATCGCTCCTTCTATCACAAAAATGTTATAAATACCTATAATATATATGATTGAAAAAAATAAATATTCAGCTCATAATCTATAAAAAATTTCGTTTTTAATATTATTCTAAAAATACAATATAATTTAAATGTTCTCGGTTATTTCATAATTTATTTTCTTTATTTAATAGGTATCCATTTAACTCATATAATACGTATTATACAATAATTACCAAGTTTTTAATTAACTCACATGGGCATCAATAGCAGTTGGATAACGACCATACACATAAATAATAACAAGGCAGTAACACTGTAGTACTTGTAAAACGGGTCGTTTTGATTTCTGTATTGCGATTCTTGTACATTTTTCTTGAACCATAAACATACTGGGTTGAATTCATCCGAGCTATACCATTTCCTGAAACTTATTCGAACATCACCATTTATGTTGATAACTGGTTGTTATTCGATATAAATTGTAAAAATGCCAATATTATATAGATAGTAAATATTAAATATTGTCGATGCTTACTCGCAGTCTAAACAAACGTTTTTCGTCGGCAGTAAGTTTGATTCGATCATTGCTAGACTCTAAAATATAACGATATTAAAAGGGCCGTCTGTGATTGTTACACTGCAGTCATATAGATTATAGTAATTTATTATACAGTGGATGTTTGCACTCACTGCCAAACCGATGTTCTTTGCCATAGTACTTTCCGTTATATTCGCAAAAGGTTTGTCCGCACCCCAACATTCAATGTACTTGGTCATTTTACTAGGAGATCTTGTCCTGCTGATGGTTTCGTCTTGATGAAACCTGCCATTTCCAGTTTGTCGATTAATTTTTAATTCTTGATCAATTTCCTATAATACAATAGTACAAATCAATTACAAAACACACTATAGCGATTTTTTTATTTAAATATAGTTACAATTGTAATTATGTATTTTATGTACATAAGTATTATCTGGGCTATTATCTGTTCCACGGAGATCTGACAAATACAATTATTTTTGTTTTGTTCAATATTTTTAATATTTTCTTTTTTGTTATAGGTACTAGTGTAAAGAGAACCATTTAATCAATTTATTTTGAAACACAATTCTAATGTTACAAAATAATTATAATGAACAACATTGATATAATAATCAATAAATAGAAACATAATGGTGATTAAATTAATAAGGTAGAGATAATTGGGTTATGGAATTTGTTGTTTGTGCAGTGCGGCTGTAAGGAGGGAAATAAGGGGATTTATTAATGCGGAAAGTTCTGAAATAAATTTGGAAAAAGGACTATCGTTAATAGCTTTATTGGATAATGCGATATTATTAGAATCGGCGGCAAAGGCGTAAGAAGCCTTGGGTGGGTGGAAAGATGATTTTAGAATGGAAAACATGAGTGCTGTGTTCGGATTTTGATGAATTGAATGGGTTGTTGAGCGACGTTTGAGAAGTGCTTTATATTTTGGATATCTTTGTAGCTGGAAGTATGATCACCCGCGTAAAGGACGCACTTGGCTGGACTGTTTTTGTCCTTAGTGCGAATATCTGAGGAGTGATCCTCCCCCACATTTAACACAGTGTGAAGGATGATGGCAATAGTTAGCGATGTGTCCATAGGTCTGACAGTTTCAACACTGGGGAGGACCATTTCTAGTCGTTAGGGTAATTCAACTTTAATTTCGGTGTACAACATTGATGACAGATTTAAAATTTCTTTATTGTTTGTATTGGGTATGGAATACACGAAAAACAGTGAGAGCGGGCGTCCATTTTTAATAACGTTCACGACTCGACTGGTGTAGTGACCTAATTTATGGAGAGTATTAGATATACCCGAAGTGAGAGTAGAGTGGTGAAGAGTTCTTATAACAATCTTGTAAGATCGATATTATGTTGGTGGCATTAAAGTGTGAAAAGAGGCATAAGTGGCCAAAAGGTGTTGCGTAATTATATTATACTTAAGACGTCCATTAGGACGGGCGGACAATCAAATGAGAAAGCGATGATTTACATGAGAACCTATTAGGGCTAGTGAGTTGTATTAACGTGTTTTTGAAAGCGGAGAAATTATTAATATTTTGGACATAGATTGGCGGAGCCCTGATATTGTCATGTTGAGGGGAAACAATAGTTTCGTCGATTGCGTTGGAAACACCATAGATGCCGAGTTCGATATCGTTGTTCTCCTCGGACGCCAGAACAGGTAAACGGTTCGGTAAAATACATGTTTTTGGTTTTTTGTCATTTTGAATTAGTGGCAATGAAGAAGTAGACAAATTTCTTTTGGAGGGAATAGGGGTGCACGAAGAGACTAAGCCGGTTTTTTGAACGCTTTTGTTGTTCATATTTCGTAATTAATAAGGGAAATATTTAGTATTGGTAATGAATGATAATTATACAATTTAATGAACATGCATAGAGATAACGGAGCTAAACCATACAACGCAACGTGCGTGTATTCATGATGAACGTAACAACCGAACTGAGCTATAGTAATTATTATTAAAAAAAAACAAATACTGAACAAAACGAAAGTTATTGCATTTATCAGATCTCTGTGGGACACCTTGCACATGAATAATTAAATTACAGTGTTTTCTTTTATTTTATATGTCATAATAGTGAATCAAATTTAAATTTAGCTATATAAATTAAAGTGAGACATTTAAAAGTAATATATTTGTATAGATTTTTTTTGATTTGATTTATTAAAATAATATTTGATTTAAAGTTTAAACCCACTAGACCAATATTGAATCAGGATTCTTACATCAGTCTCCCTCAAAATATCTTCAATCAAAATATTTTCACTAAAGTACTACATCATTAAAATTATACCTTATTTAAAATTATTCCAATTTTAGCATCCGTAGATAAAATGGTAAATACGGATCCCTTATAATTTCGAAATGTCCGTCTGTCTGTATGCTATAGAATTATAACCTCGTCAACTTTCAATAGGTAGGTGTTGTATGTGAATTGCCATGACGTTATACAATTATGTAGTAAAAACAACTAATTTTGGTGTGACTCTATTCTTAAAGCTGGTATTTTGTACTCTGGGATATTTTTAAGGTTAGGTTTCTCTACAAATATATTTTGAATACATTGGGATATTTTAAACGTGGAATATTTTGAAAGTTCGTCGATTATTACCTGTACACAAAGTCCGATTATATTTCTATTTCACATTAGACATAAAAAGCCACACAAATAACGGAAAATTATTTATACACAAATAAAAATACAGAACACAAATAATATTATTTTTACAAAAAAATATACATCATATATGTATACATTAATCATTTTTAATTTAATTTAATTTGTCATAAAGATTAATCTAGAATTACTAATGTAATACACGATTTTTATTAAATAAAAATAACTATGTAATTAGTTAAATATGAAGTTGAGATGTATAATATAAAATTATATATTCGTATTCATATTGGTAGATCATAGCTCGTATTATAAAGTATTTACAGTAAAATAAAATTGACATTAGGGTGAACAATTAACTTTTTTTTTGTAAAATGTAAAACATTATTTTTATGCGTCTGTTGATGTGAGTTGTGACTACAATACTGCACACATAAATAATAACCAATAATAAAACAGGTATTGTTAGTGGTGTAGCCAGGAGTCTACATGATTCGTGTCACGTAGACCTTACTTAAAAAAAATATTTTTACTATAATATTGTTTCATATTTATGTTACTTCATGGTGTGTATGTGGTTTATCTTTATATTTTAACCATCAAGTAAGTAAGTTTACTAGTTTTTAATAAATTCAAAAATGTATAGTTTAGGAAATTTACATTAACAGATGAATATGTAACTTTGAGTTTGTTTACACCTCCTCCCTCCTAATCCTGGCAACGCCACTGGGTAATATCAGAGAATTGGAATTATTATATATGTGAAAATAATTCATACAAAAAAAAAAAATCAAAGGTAATTTACTTGTATATAATAAATAAATATATAATAATTTGTTCAAAAATACGTATATTTGTAAATTTCGTTTGAATATTATTAATGTTTGATTTCTAAGTAAAACATTTTTAACTTTATAATATTCAATGGAAATATTACGAATAAACTTAACGTTATAGTTTAAACGAGGATAGAATGGATTTATCAATGCGTGGAATTTTTGATTGAAAATAATAATAATAATAAAAGTGTATGGTTTAATTTTTTTTTTTAATTATATTTTTTTAACGGAACGTGATGATTAATGATGATAATTTTACTGTTTATATAAAAAAAAACATGTTTTCCGATTTTCGACAACCCCTGATTTTATATATATATATAAAACCAATATAAATGTATTATATTATTACTTTATATGATGTATACTAGGGGTGGCCGAACGATCGATCGCGAACGATTACAATGTCGATCTCCCTTTATTAGAATTTACTTTTATACAATTAGTAGATAAATTAAACGCAATTACTAATAATTTTATCTTAATACATAGCTAATTGTTTCATTGTCAGTTTATCAAGTAAAAAATACAGTTCAACCGTGTTTATACTAGTATTTTTATTACAGTTATATTTTATTTATATTTGTATATTATAATCTTAATAAAAGTGTGATTTAACATTTTAGTTTTATTATTTGTGCATGTATGTTTATTATTTATAACTATATTAGATAATTAATAACTATACATTTTTTTGTATGGGAACTGACCCTCAAAGGAAAAATATATTCTTAGTAGATCTCTAAAAGTTTTGCCACTCCTGATCTAAACTGCCGGTAAAAAAACTAGATAAAGTTATACATTATTATATTTGCGTGGGCTTTAAATGCGAAAAATAGCTCTAAAAGAAAATTGTCGAGTATAGTATATTATACCGAATCCGGTTTTCTACTATTATACCTCAGTAGATTGAAAAAAAAAAACATCCGGTGATGGTGGGAGAATTGCTTTTTACGGAAAATGGACGTCGATCAAATATAATATAGTAATATAGAGCTTCGCGTATTGTGCGATCGAGTATAATACGTACGTATAGGTAGCCTGCACATGACCTTTTTTATTTATGATAATTTTCGGGTTACTGTAAAAAAAATAATCGATCAAATCATTTTCAATGATTTCTATCCATGCTGGAGGAATTGTTTTTATTATTTTCACCCTGCAGAATACCAGTTATATCCCGATATCATCAATTTCCACGACGGTTCGCCTACAAGACCGATCGATAATTATTATTATACACGGATTCATACTGTATAGACATTTTGTCAAAGGTTTTATATGATTGTGCACTAGACGCTTTCATTTGATTAATCTTTGCGTTTGTTAACATCGGCCGACCCGCAAGCTGTTGTGTACCTACGAGTGATGAATGACGTCCGTCGTATATAAAAATGAATTCCTTTGGTGAGAAATAAGGAAAGCCAGGGCTGGTCGCCATCGTGAATATTTTATACGAGTGCAAATATTTCGAATTATTAGTTAGTAATGAAAAACACAATATTGATATAAAATTATTATACTCGCTGTGCCCCGGAAAACAATCTTACGTTTTTTTCCGACGGGTGTACGATTAGGAACGTTTCTACTTTGTGATCAGCCAGGTACCCTTCTCTGGATCCGCCGTTGCCCGGTTCCACGGAAAATCTGCCGTTCAACTGTTCCATCGTAGCTCTGGTTATGTGGACACGGCTAAACGTTAGGAAAAAAAAATCAATGCAATCAATATCTATTACCTATATGCTATAGTGTTTTTAAAATATAACAATATAATATAATGGTCTATAAATTGTTAGTTTTCATCGATTTGTGCGATTACGCTGCCATTCGGTTAAATTCGAAACCGTTTGTTAGTATTATATTATACGCGTATTATAATTTTAAACTAGGTTTATGCAAATACCGATTAAATTTTGATTAGCGTAACAACTGACAATAATATAATTTAACATTAATTATACCCTGACTATATAAATCGAATGGTTGCATAATACGGATACCTACTAGAATATTGATTTCGTATTACGTGATTGAGTAATTAACGTAAACTTAGTGCTTACCTACCAATATAATAATATTACGGTTAATCGTGTACGAATAAGTTTATATAGGAATAAGATTAAATATATTATTTGACCGAACGTAAAACGTAGATAATATGCGAGTTCGAATAAAATAAACTTATTTCAAAAGAAAAGTACTTATTAGAATCGTCGGGCCTTGTCAAGATGAAAATACGAGAGAATTGACAATCCTAAAAGAATGTGAACTTAGATAATTGTATTAAATACCAGGCATAATTGAAAAAATTAAGAAAAGGCTGATCATACGTGGAGGAAAGAAGGAGCTCTAGTACGCTTTGTTCACAATTAAATATTCCAAGAGGAAGAGATCCGGGACATTCCACGTACAGGGATGAGATGGGTAGATCTGGCGAAGTTATATGGAAAGGGAGAAATCGGATACTGATTGGCACAATTTGGCGATGAGTAACAAGACGAAATAAATAAATACGCGGAAGCTTTACGAGGTGAACCAAATTGGAAGATTTCAGCGATGGACATAGCTGGAGAATTGGTAGTGAGATAGGATGGTCTAAGAGGTTAAATAAACCCAAATAATACAAATGCCATTACAATTTGGTTCAGTTAAAAGTTTTACTATTTATATATCTATCTAAAATTATATTTTCCCTAAGATACTTTTTTACAAGTTGAGTTTTTGAAAATTATATTATGTATATATTATAAACCAAGTATCGTTATAATGATTATTAATGATATTTATAGTTTCGAATATACCATTAAATTTCCAAGTTTAATATAATTCGCACAATGTCCGTTATAAACTTGCCAATCCTAAATGGCTTAATACATATACTCTATAAATGTTATAAAGTAGATATAGATGCACCTAGTTTGTACTGCTTTATATATATAATATTATAGGCACAGAATATAAATACATCACTATTAAATTAACAGTAGGAGTTCATGCATATTTTAGTTGATCCATCTTGTAATTATGGGATAGTAAAATTTACCCTTAGGTAATTTACGACGTAGGTAATGTAGTAGGTAACTACAATAACGCAGTGTATCATACAATTTCGTTTCAAAAACTAATTTTAGATTTTGAGCGGAGCGAGGAATCTATTGGTTTTACAAAGATGTTTATTTTTTTTTTCTGTTGACAACTTATCTACTAGAAATCTTGCTCCTATATTCAAGTGTATTACCAAATACTCTGTAATGTTGATCTGCAAAGTTACCCTGCATATTGTAAATGCTCATGGATGTATAATGTATATTTCGTAAAAAAAAAATGTTTAAACCCATTTTTAAAGCGTGTGAATATTATTTATAATCCAGTAAAAAAAGGATGGAAAAATCTTTATCAATAATTTTGGAAGGGAAATTTGATATGGCAGAACGGACAAAAACATATATAAAAAAAATCGAAAGTAATTTACCGAAACCTGACTATTAATGGTAAAAATTGTTTAACATTTAATTGAAAAAAATGATGACACCCCACTTTAAAAAGTTAGAATCCATTTTTTGTTGTGTTTAATTCGTTAAAAACAAACGGACATATACTTCACACGATACGTAGATGACCGTTGTAGGTGAGAAGTTGGTAAAGTAGAGGCAAAATTTAATGTATACCTGTACCTAACGATTAAACATTGCTAATAAAAAACGATTCTCAGCAGAGTTCATTTATACATATTTTAAAAGGCCGTAATATTTACGATTTCTGAAATTTTCCCATTTTTCCTACGTTTTTCGAGGAATTTCCATTTATTATGAAAGCACTTGAGAAAATCAAAAAATGACTTTCTTAAAGTACCACCCCAGTCAGATTTTTTTTCAGAAAAAGTGCTACACTTGAATGTTGGAACAAACTTTCTGGTGGAAAAATTGTTTATAGAATAAAATAATAATTATAAACATCATTGTAAAATTATGTTCCTCAACCAATACATTCCTCGTTTCGCTCAGAATCTAAAATGGAATATAACATAATAATTAGTATTTCGTTTTACATGAAATAGCAACCTATTGACTTAAGACACTGAAATTATTAATCATCAAATAAAAAATACAAACAAATTGAACTTTTCTTTTTAAACCATTAAAGGTAATCAATTTCAGTTGTTTTTAATATGAAAATACATGGTTTGATTTTAGTATGTGCCTGTTGCCTATAGGTAGCGCGTTATCACACTTATTTAATTTATAAAAAATCAAAAATTCATTGTACTTGTGAAAATCAAGCTTATTCGTATTAGGAGTTTGTCATATCTTATAAGATATAATTATTTATTATTATTTAATTTATGTTATAACGAGTTATATACAAATTGCATGACAGGTTAGGTGGGTTATTGTAATATACTCGTATTATTTTTAAATTGATTTTTTTTTTTTTTTTTTTTTATCATACATGACTATACCTATGTATACTTAGAACTTTTATATAATAAATATTTAACGGAAAATAATTATTGTTCAGCCATTTGAAATAATTATGAACAGAAGTTTTGTAATTTGACTGTCATACATGGATATCAGATATCAAAACAGGTAAAATTTGATAACCTGATTGAAATGTCAAATGCAGTTCACGTTAATCCCTCTTACTCTTATTTAATTCACCGCTGTCGTATTATAATATTCGATGATGCTTATTGACAAAAAGATTTTTTTTTTTAAAAACGATAATACATTCAAGTTAGGATAATGCTTTTTATTTCACCTATATTACTCACTGAAAAGGCAAACTACTATATACATAAGTTTATTACTGACCAAAATTGATTTATTCAGACATTAAATAATAACTATGAACAATTTAAAACAATAAATAACGTTAAATACAAATATACAGATAAACGAGCGAGTTATTTAAAATGTGTTTATTTTTTCCGCTAAAATGCGTGTATTTTACTAGCTATTATGGAGGTTAATATAATAACTTTCGACGATTTATAAAAAAAAGAAGTCTAAGGACAATAGAGTATGGTGCAGCCACTGTTATAGGTAATTTAATGTATATCTGTAAGCAACGATAAACCATTGCTAAGGAAAAAACGATTCTGAGTGCAGTTCAGTTGATAGTGATGTTTTGTCAACAATATATATGTCATATTATGGTAAAATAATTAAACAGACATAATGTATTTTCTTTAATAATATTTGTTTAATATTGTACCGATTTTCCTGTTTTTTTTCTGGGTTTTTCCCAGTTTTCCAATTTTTTCCCCCGGTTTTTCATATTTGCTGGAAAACTCTTGGGAAAATCGAAAAATGACCTCCTCAAGTTACCATAGAGATAAAATTTCCTTTCGAAAAATAAGCTACACTTGATACATCAGAGCAAGATTTTCGGTAGGAAAGTTTGCACAACAAATATCGAGTGGTATTTTGCGATTAAAATAGTCCGAGCGAGCGATGGCTTGGGTCTCTAGGCACACCTAAAATGCATTTGTTTTTTCCTTGTTTAAGTAAGAGGGAAAAAAATGCAAACAATTTTTTTGCGAAACATGAGTTCGAACTCGCGATCCTTAAGATGAAAACAGATATGTATTCAGTTACGACAAACATCTTTAGAGAAGACAATATTTAGTTATTTAACACATAATATTTACATAATAATAGAACTTCAAAAAGTTATAATTTTGAAACTTAGTCCGCTCAATTTCGACTTTACCATCGTTCTTAAATCGGCAATATACATATGTTCAAAAAAAAAAAAAATTGAAAATTTAGATTTGTTCCACATAATTTTTACTCAACGATTTTCGTCAAAATTTGATATTAAAATTCCTCTTTAAAAAAAAATTCTACATTATAATCAAATTTTCTTTTTTTGACCACAAAGTAAAACTCTTAATGAACCTCCTGTTAAATTTTCAAGCATTTCTGTTATTTCTAACAATTTTACCACAAAGTATCTTCCAAATAAAAATAATGCACAAAACTCGCAAAATTAAAGTATCTATAAATAGTTCAAAATGGCTTAAATATTTTGGTAAATATAAGTTTTTTAACCAAATTTCAAGTCTCTACGAATATTTTTAACATAATTGCAACAAATATCAAAATTGAAAAATAAAAAAGCATTATTTTCGTAAATTTCTCGTATTTCTTACGTTTTATCCTGGTTTTTCCCAGATATTATAAATACCGCTTGGAAAAACAAAAAATTACCTCCTAAAGTACCATCTGGACATTATTCCCTTTCAGAAATGGTGAAATAACAAAAAATTCTTAGTAAAACTAATATATTCTTTGTTACACTCAGAATTTAAAAGTTGAGTTTTATAAAATTAAGTGATTAAAAATAATTTTAGATAAAATTTAAAATGTTTCCGAGGGCTTGTTAAAATTATTTTTATATTTACACACTTTTCAAACGATTTAATATTAATTTGGTGTAATAGATGTCGTTGCGGTAATATCCACTATATAATTGTAACAATAGTAAAATACCAATAAAAATCGCCACTAATAACAATTGTTTCGTTGATACAATGTACGCATACGTGTTTTACTTTGATATGTTAAATATAATATAATATATTTTTATGTTAGAATATAGCGTACTTCTATAAATTGCATAATTTATAAAAATGGCTGTATGCGAATCGAATCCCAAAACTAAAAAAAAAAAAAAAAACAAACATATAGTATTCGAATCCCAGAGAAAAAAATACGGCTGTATCAGCATGCAGTAGTTGAATCCTTTAGCAAAAAAATAAAAATAATATAACAACCATAATGTATAACATTTGAGTGTTCGATCAATTTTCAGAAATAATATTTTTCTGCAGTATATCTAAAATGTAGAAATACAACCTAGTAAGTATTTATTTTGACTTATTGATTTTTTTTTAATTTTCAAATTTTTTTTTTTATAACATACATCGTATCTAACTGATATTTGATAAATTCAATAACTTTTGTTGTATTAAATATTTTTTTAAGTTTAAATTTTTTGTTAGAATTACTAGATCCTAGCGCAATGTTCCGTTTATTTTATTATATAATATAAATAGTGTCCTACAAAGACGTACCAATTGCGACATAATAAAAATAATTATGTTTTTTTTTTATGTTACTCACAAGGATTAGGAGTACAAATATTTATATTTGAATAACAATTTTATGATTTAATAAAAAAATTTAAAAAAAAGACTTTATTTTTGAAAAATTCATATATAAATAATAAAATGATAACTGTTTAAATTTCAGAGAAAAGCACCTATATAATTATGCAGCAGGCGATAGTAATATTCACTAATTGATTACCTATTATGGCTAATTGACTATACATTTTTTTCTATCGACTTTAAAAATTTATCAAAAATCACAAATATAATGAAAATAAAAAGTTGATACGTTAAAATTGTTTTTTTTTAAGTTTTATCAAAATATAAAAAAATAATTACAATATAAATATTTGTAAGCCTTATAAAATAAATAAGTAATATAAAAAAAAACAGCATTTGATTATTTTTATTATCTTTGGAGATAGATATTACAATGGATTTATCTTTGTGGAAGGCTATATATATATTTTTTAAAAACAATTTTAGAAAATTAAAGACTCATCATTGGTAAATATTTATAATACTAAAATTTTGTTTCAAAATAATTGTATAAAATATACCTACCTTTAATTATGTAAAAAAAAATTATACATATGTATTTAGACAAAATACAAGAATTAGAGCACAAAACTATAGTAATTATTACAAAAAGAAAAATCGAACAAATTAAACGTTATTGCATTTGTCAGATCTCTGATCTGTGGGACACTTTGTAAATATTACTTTTTATTGTTACAAAATCTCGTCCATTTTAAGGATACTATTTTTTTAAAAATGTGTCGTGTATTTTTTTTCGATAACTTTTTGTAAGAATTCTGGATTATTTCCATCGTATAACGGTATTTTATTATTATTATTATTTTTTTTTTTTTTGAACTCGGTCCGATACGCCACGTAGAGATTAATGACAAACGATTTTGCAATAATTTACCCGGGTACGCCGCCAGATTCCATATGATTGGCCAACGTCACGTCGTCGCTCCACACGTCAAATTGCCATTTTCTCAAACCCAGGACGCCGCACAACACGTTTCCGGTGTGTATGCCAATCCGCATGTCCACGTTAAATCCGGCGGCTTCTCTGACGAACCTATAGGAAAATAAAACGTATCTTCATTCGTCACGATGTGACGGGGCCGCACGGCCACGTGTTATAAAAATAAAATGTCCATTCAATAGACCCTGTTGAGCCGAAATCGCGGGGGACTACGCGACGACGACAGCCGTGTATTACCATCAGACGCGGATCGATAGGAAATATATTAAATGATGCGGTTTAAGCGTTTACATTATATATGTACGTAAACAATATGTGTTTCAACAAGATTTTACAGAATTTAACCGATATAAAGGTATAATGTACACAGGGTCTTCCAAATTACATGCTACAGTCAGACTATCCATGAAATACTTAGTTTTTCAAAAAATAACTCGCATAAAACCTTTTTTGAATTATAAAAAATGTAAAAATGTTACAATGTCCTTATTTTTGGGATTGAAACACGGTTACCTATTTTTGATTTTCAAATGACAACCTACATTTAAAATTCCATACATAGACTGAGTATTAGTTTAAATACGTATTGGTGATGAAATGTTAGATTTCCGTGAATCCATTGAAGAATTATTCCGCTTTCAAGTTTTGGTTGCGCGTGAATAGCAAAGCTCTATTCGAATCGTCACGTGCTGAGCCACCACACAAATGTTGTTCCAATTCTCTCTTCCTTTCCGAACTTAAAGTGGAACATTTCGAGAACAGGTTGACGGAAATCGAAAATTGACACACCAAAATATATTTAAATGTAAAAAGTGAAGCGTTTTGGAATAATTAATTTGATTATAAAGTAATTAGTTTATGAAAAAATGACTGTTTATTGTTAGCTGATCAAAAAATAAAATAAATTTAGAATTAAAACAATATTTTAATCGCTTTTGCAGTATTATAAAACCCTATATAGATGAGCCTATACGGTCATAAGTCGCAAATAAATGTAAACAAATCAATTTTTAGTATCACGACTTCACGAGCGATATTTATAGTATTTTAGTTATTAACTGACAATTATTTTCAATTTTCAACAAGAATGATCTATAGAAACGAAATATTTATGTATGCGATTTCATTAATTTATAATATTGCCCTAGTTTTGTAAACTTCTTGTAACATATTCATTCGGTATAAGATACTAAAATTATAAACTAATCAAACGCATAATTATTTAAAAGGTAGGTATCTAAAACAAATATTTCAAAATAAACGACAATGGTTGAATGGACTATTATTATAGTGCGAATAAAACTTACTAATAACTTGTGGGTCAAAAGATCCTAATTGTTTTTTTATAATTTTGTCTTATGTAATTTGTTTCCTTTTATTTATTTATTTAAATCGCATAAGTGAATCTATTTTCAAGATAAGTGTATGTAGTTTATTAGTGTATTAGTTTATGTACAAGTATAGATATTTTCAAGATTTATTTCGTTTGTGTTAAAAACTGTATAAAATTGGCTTAAGCTCTTTTTTTTTGGGGCTAAATGTACCCATATAGACAAAAGTATGATTTTTTTTAAGTTGATTGTTTAAGTCAAAAATTCAGTGATGGGTTTTTATGTATGAAAATTATAATATTGTATAATTAAGACGAAATGCGATCCGTATACAAATTTTTGTTACGAAAAAAATGATTTATGCATATATTTTTTGGTAGGCCGATCATTTTAAATCCCGTCTAGAGTCAAAACCTTATTAGGCGCGTTTTGGCAAACGCAATTATTTAGTATTTTCAATATTGCTTATCACCTTATTGCTTCGATCATCTGCAAGCCCATGTTAACGCAGTTGTACGCGTGGTTCGGTCGGGAAACCGGGAGTCCGGAAACACAGTAGTAACAGTCACCCAGAATTTTTATCCGCATACACTGGTTGTCCTGGAAACACAAATAAGAAAGCAATTTACGTAATGGGGAGAGTTTTTGAACACAATTATTATAATCGTCTGTGATGGTAGCACGCGATTGAGGAACACACATCCCACAGCAAAAAGGCACAGGATAGGCTGCAAATATTACTTTGATACACGATCGTGTTTATCGAATTAAACATATAAATTCGTATTTTAAATTATCGCCGTTAAAGGTACTTTGTATAATCTAACTTTGGGAGATGGGGTGAGTTAAGATTAAGCCACCAAATCCTCTATACCCTGTCTTAAGTTGGCTATAGTGGAAAAATAATTAGAAAGAGTTAACAAATATTTGGGCATATGATAAAACTTAAAACTGCTATAATTTTCTATCAATAATAATCTCTCTCTGTCTCTTATCAGAAATCTCTTAAAAAAAAAAAAACAGTAATAATAATAATAATAAACCGTAAATATGCAACTGCCGTTAAGTGTTTAATGTTTATGCAAAAAAAAAAAAAAATTCTGTATTAATGCAAATTGCAAAGACATTAAACACTATTATTATTATTATCGGTGATTTTATAAAATCAACTTCACTGGTTACAACTAAATTATTATTGTAATCGTTTAAATACACAATAAATTGTAGAATTAATTATTATCTATTGAAACATAAATAATCTATATATTATAATAAATAAAACGAGAAAAGAAAAGTCGTCAAACGCACCAACCCGTTGTAATCAAGACTTTTTTTCACCATAGAAATAGCCCTTTGTACACAACCTCTACAGTGTAAATTTAACAGATTCAAACTTTAATTATCCACCCACCTATAGTTGTGTAATATGGAAACGCTACACTATTTAAACATATTATGTTATCAAGAAATAGCAAATTAATATAGGCGCAGGATTTTATCGGAAATTTTTAAATTTTTAAAGAAGTCCGCATAAACAATATAGTTATTGTGCTTTTGTAGTTCCATGCCAGTAAATGCGTATGCTGTACACCAGTATTATTATTGCGTAATAGAAATATTTATACAGTATCCCTATGTACAATAATATAACAAAATAAATGCGTATAATTGACTTGATTTTCAATCAGATACTACACAGAGTAATCGATATAAAATATTTGCATAATTTTCGTACGCAATATTAACTAATGAAATTAAATTAATGAAAGAAATATCATCTTTTTTTTTTTTTTAGAGATAAATAAGTTGAATGTTGTATACAAAACATATAAAGAACGAGCGATACTTTAGAAAGATAATGATTGTTCCAATGTATAAGTATCCCGCCGTGAACTACGGATTTTCATATCTTTTTTTAATATTTATTTTTTTTTCAAATTACATTTTATATCAAGGGGACACAAATATAGAAAAATATTAAATTGTTATTTTCACCTTCTAATCAAAAATAATAATTTTTTATTTGTTCACTTTTCAAAATGTTCAAAAGAGCCATTTTGTAAAAGATATTTTATTTCATTTTAACGGACAGCAGTTCAACTTATATGAGTAAATTTAATATAAATTTGATAACAGTTCACAATCACATGTTGATAGTAGATATTATTCTAAAAAATTATAATATACTATACATTTATATTCGGTTAATGGTTTCTTAATAATAGCCGTTTTAATTTCTAACATTTTTAATAACACAAATAACGGATATATTTTGCACAATGGGCTACTGTTAAAGGTGACATGTTAGGAAGGTAGGATATAGATGAAATTAATTTTGATCTGTACGTAAAGATAAACCGTTGCTGATATAAAACTATTTTGAGCGAAATTTTTTTTTATACATGTACGTAAATTTTCCCATTTCTCCTAATTATTATGATAACCGCTTGAAAAATTAAAAAATAACCTCCTTAAAGCACCACTCAGATAAAATTTTCTTTTAGAAATGTACTTCACTTGAAAAATTGGAGCAAGATTTCTGGTAGAAAGTTTTCACAGATAAAAAAAAAAAAACCTTGTAAAACCAATATATTCCTCGCTACGCTCCAAAACTTATAAAGCAATAACACGATAAATCATTTGTAAAAGGTACAAAATAAAATGAGAATCCACTTGTACAAATAGTTAGGCATCAGTTTTATTACGATTGAAATTCTCTAACACGAGATGTGTTAGTCCATTGAATATAATTTGTTTTCATACACCTTCTTTAGAAATTAAAACGTCTAATTCATCAGATATGTTATTCATGTATTTTACACAGATGGTGATATAAAAATCCTTTGGTAAAAACACCATAGGAAACTTTGTATGTATGTCTTAAAAATGTAAAACAAGAAAACGGATAACGACAGAAGTCAACATTTAAACTTTAATTTTGTAATCGCATTTCTGCAGTAGTCCGCCAAAAATTTAGCTTACCCTAGGTGTGAAATGCATCTGATCTTTTATTCATACGAAACATTTAATATTTATTTATTTATTAATAAAACAATGAACTCTCCACATATTCTAACATACACGCGTATAATGCATTTTGTATGAGTATATACTGATGCAAGTGTTCCAAAACTTCATTACGATAAATCCTATTTAAAATTACTATCATTTTTAATGTATAACAAATAATAAATATTGTCACATAATACTCTACTACACTTTCCCTACCTAAATATAAAAATGGAATACAATTTCGAAATCAAAAATGTTGACACCAAAATGTATTTAAAATAATATGTCAATAAATGGAATATTTAATATAGGTTCTCATTTGAAAAACCAAAATTGGTATCACTACAGGATACTTCTTAAATGTTGTGAAAAATCTAAGTATTTGAATATATGCAAAATTTAACCAACAAAATGGTGTGATCACGCTTAGTGAATTAGTCTGTATATATAATATGTATATATATATTTAAAAAATAACATAATTTTATTTTAAAATTTTTTTTTTTTATGAACCTACATGAAATGTATGTTTTGGATGTTATTTTTTTATCAATACGATAACGTAATAAAGAGTTGAAAAATATCCCGTCAGAAAATATAAAATTATATAGTTCCAACACATTTTTAAAAACCAGAAAAAAAAAGGGAAATTGCTGTTTACTTACTTTCGAACATTTTTATTTCGAAAATGTTCACAATTATGTGTTAATATTTTATACATTATAACAAGGACTGAGGACTTCTAGTACATAAAAACCTCAACATATGTATGCTTTTATGCATTTAAAACATATTCTAAAACAACGTACTCATTTAATATATTACAACACATGATACCTAAATTATAATATTTATATAACAAAAAATTTATTAAAAAATAATAGTTTAATTATTTAATAAAAACTTTAAAAATTGATTGCTTTCATCTTCTTGCGTCGCGGTGTTATCAGCCAGATAATAAATTCATTAACCGATAATATTAATAACTTAATTTAACTTAGGTGCAAATTTATAAAAATGTTTTGTTTAAAAATATTAATTCTTTACAGATTGTTTATAATAATGTTTTATACTTATATTATCATTATAACAAATATTAACATTATTTTCAAATGCTTTTAATTTAGCTAATATATTCAAATATGCATTTATATCCAATGACGATATAATAAGCAAAATTATGCTCATAACAATTTTAAATAACCTCTTTGTATTTTTGAACATGTTTATACATTACTCACATTGTTCTGAGACCTTTCTAGACAAATATAAAAAACTAGAAGTCCTCGGCCCGAATTATAATACAATTTACAATATTTGAGTTCAATTTTAGACCGAGATTTTACAACAAGGAACGCATTACCTGTGTTTCGTTCATATTCAAAAATTATCTTAATGAAAAGTGAACGTCTGAACTGTAGAACCAAACAAAAATATCAGTTGAGTGCGTCGCATTACAAGTGCGTTACATTTCCCGGTCCTATTGCCTTAAAAATATAACAATTAAGAATATTAATTTACTCATTTATCTTGAATTTATACATTTTAGCCAAATCACAAGGAGGAAAGCTCGATTAATCTATTGCGAATATGTTTTTATGGGTTTCTGAGTTTTAAAATTCTCATTGTTTGGTTAGATATAACAGTAGAAAATTCTACGATAAATTCGTGAATTGTAGTTATAATTTGCTATAAGCACGCTTTAATTGAAAATTCCAGGGCACGCCGCTCTACGCTATCGGCAGTCAAAACAACGCTTTTTATCGGTTGGAAATTATAAAGTACAACGAATCTCTCGGGGGAAAAAATATTCACCTTACATATCATTATTACACTGGTATTCCGATGATTTCCGCGAACGCGTACACAGAAACGGCGATGCAACGTTTTTGTACCGGAATGCTGCAGGGCGCGATCCCGAAATCCGCAAAAGGTCACTGATATACACGAGTGATTTAGTGCGGCGTCGGTATCCCATCGGCAATTTATATCGACACCTGATGGGATTGCCTGATAGTAAAATAAAATGTATATCGATTTATATAAACCGTATATTATGCGTACAGTAGAGGTTCCTACATATAATAATACAATATTGTGCCCAGAGACTTTATTGTTACCGGGACTCTCGATGACCTCGTGTTCGGGGCGATGTGGTTATATAACGGTAACCTCCGACTGAAATCCAAAGCAAAGTCTACGCACCGGACGGCGTTATATTATTAAAATAACATTATTATCATTACACGTCATCGAGTGCGGTTTATTATTAAACCGCAAAAGGCCGCTTTGACCGCCATATCGGCCGATCCGAAAAGCCTAATATATATCCGCAGTACGGCGTTAATATTGCGCCTACCGAAATGCCTGCGATTAATACATATGTATAGGCATGTAGGTATAGTTAGGTACAGTGGCGGCTCGAAGAAGGTAGAAATATTTGAATCGCGTGTTTCACAAAAAAGCGGTTTGATGGATCGTGGGGGCCACCGTGCTCAGAAATCTATCAAAAATTATTTTGTTTTTACAAAACAAAAGTCATTAAGAATTTTAGACTGTGACAATTTTGAGTAATTTAATTGAAATTTTACAAATTTAAATAAATTTGTAGTAGAATGGGGCTATTTTTGGGTTGGAATGGATGAAAAATTAATTAGGTGATTCAAGGTAAAAATACTTCGTGCCGCCACTGGGTAGGTAGGTGGCTGGTAAGCAACGAATTCTGGCATTGCGTTGTCAATACAAACTAAATACGAGACTACAAAAAAAAAAAAACCTTTCTTTTCGTAAATAAAAAAATAATATACCTGTGGACAGGCAAGTATTATATTATGTATACATAGTGTAAGTATCTATGTATATATAAATATAATATTACATATTTATTCTCAAACGATTACCAACCTCGTTGCTTAAAGTAAATTATGTATGGTGTAGTGCACCGCTAACGATGTATACTCAAACCGTGTGTGCGTAATTTGGATCAAAATGTATAAGTGTATAATATTATATATGTAATCATATATATATATATATATATATATACATATGATATGCATCAAAATAAATGACATACCAATTTGCACTACCGCAAACTGCAGACTATTATATTTATATATAAAATATAAATAGTTTTTAAATTGCACCGACATTGAAACCGATTATACGTTTTTTACACATACAAACGTATATACCTAACCTGCCAAATGAACACATTTCGTTCTTAAATATTAACTGCACTTTGAAAAGCTATCATTACAATGTATAATATACAACAAACGAAGGTATGTTTTCAGTATACAAAAATATTATTCTATAATAAATGTATTATAAATTTATAGTTACAAAAATATTTGTTCAATACAAGAGCTGACATTGCTAACGGATATGCAACTATTTTAGTAGGGAAGTTGAAAAGTAGAACATGTAGAGTTATGTAAAACACAATCTAAATTAGACACTGAAATCGCTATTGCTGTAAACGTCTCGTTTTTCCTGCGTACTTTTTATTTTTTTCCAAATTTTGAGAAAACTAAAAAAATTAACAATTAGATAAAATTCGTTTTCAGAAAAATATTGCACTTATAAATCGGAGCAACTTTATTTAAACATATTTTTTTTCGTCCTGATTGTTACATTTTCAGGACAGACCAAGAAAAGTGATTTGTCTTCTATTATATTTGCAAAAAAATAATTTACATATGTATTTATATAATGTTATTATTATATCCATATTAATAATGATTAACATAAGTATTTACTGCAAGATGATATGACGACGTGAATAATATATTTGACTACTTTTTAGATTTTCGAGTGACAGTGGCGTATTTAAGAGAGAAGATTTTAAATTCAAATGTCTTTACTGTTAAGTAAGAAAAACAAAATTTTGTTATTACTATTAATTATGCAATTATAGTTAATATATTCGTAATTTATAAAAACTTAAACGTCTATATTTTCATGTTTAAAACGAAACCCGTATCCGAACCATTATTTATTTATTTATTTATTATTTTTAACGCCAATTGGCAAATATTATCATGTATATAATGGTTAAAAAACAAATAAAAAAATATAAGAGGTAACCATATAGAAGAGGGGAACGGCTCCTGGTAAAGGACATGACGCTGCATTTGTCGAGGTTAAGAGTTAATCTAAGGTGCTTAATCTATTCGCCAAAAATATTAAGCTCAGACTGAAGGACTAGACAATTAGCATGAGAGCCAACTCTCGAGAAAATTTTAATGTCGTCCGCAAACAAGAAAATTTTCGCTTTCGTAAACCATTTTTCAATTGAATTGATACAAAATTAAAAAGAGTGGATATCCTGCGGAACACCTAGAGTAACCAAAAAGAAATCCGAAACTGCATCATTAATCCTAACATGTTGAGTTCTAGATGGAGTATAGGAGTATATCTAAAATATGAAGAGGTTATCAATGCCAAGAGCTTCAAGTTCACTTAGTAGAAGGCCATGGTCAATAGTGTCAAACGCTTTTCTAAAGTCAGTAAATATTACGTTAATATTATGTTCCTTAACCTCAAAGCTGTTTAATATGTAAAATGAGAATAGAACACTACTCGTAACAGTAGACTTAGCGGGTCGAAATTCGTGCTGCTTGTCAATGATTATATGATTGAGACTCCTCCTGATATTGATAAAAGCTATAAGTTCAAAAATCTTGGATAAGTGAGAAAGGATGTTGATTGATTTATAATTAGCAACATTGGATGGGTCACCAGATTTTAGAATGGGAGACGCAGAGCCAATTTTCCAAGCACTTGGGAAAATGTCCTCATCCATAGAATGCCTAAATAAAAGAAAAATATGAAACATTAGTGGAAAACCATAATTATAAAGAAAGGTTGCGGAAATATCATAATAAAAGGAAGATACGATTAGTATCTATAAATATAATAAATAAACTAATAATAATTATTAATACCTAGTTATTTGATTTCAAGGATAATTTTATTGAATTATAGATTGAACTATGTTTTAGGTACTCACAAATATATATATACATATAGATTAAAAATTAATCTTTTTTAGCTATACATTATACAATATACGTTATGTCATAATTTCCCATTTCAGTATTAACCTCCTTCATAAAATCCTTGATACTACGCCATTGCAGTTGAGTGCAATTAATTGTCTGTATAGGTATAGTTGATATACCTTTGTAATCATGGTTCGAACGTGGTGTATATTATAAATACAAGTATATAATAATTTCAACTACTACGCAGTGATATAATAATAATTAAGTACGTATCTATATTTCTCTGCAAATTACAAATTCCTTTCATCAAACCTCCACCTGTATGACACCGCCGAACCTTGCCATAGTACCCACTACACTTTGCACGCGACAACGACACAACGACGAGAGACCATACACAATTCTCATTATTTTACCGAATTAATATAATAACAATACTCATATACAAAATAATGAACCACTATACTGCTGCTTTTCTAAACAACGGCATCATGACTGAAAACTATAGTAGGTATATACTATGCATGTATTATAAACGAATAACAAAAATAAAAACTCCCCCTTTGAAAACACTATAGTATATTATTATAAGGGACATGTGCAGATTACATCCGTGGTTGTTTGTATTAAAATGTTTAACGAGACGGCATGTGGGCAAATATTAATTTTCGATAAATTGTACACAAACAGTAGCTAAGTACATGACCATTAAGTGCCCACACGGACGAGAGGGGTGGATTCCTCCTCCTAGATTTGGAATTTAAATATTAAAATCTAAAAAAAAGATCACATAAAATTACAATTTTTTTTTTTAATAGGAAATAGGGTGCTTCCCCATTGAATTGTTGCCTATAGGTTTGATTACAATAAAAATGCTTAATAATTAGATTGGAATGAGTATTATTCTTTACGTATACTTATGCTGGTACATATTTATGATGTATATTTGTATGGCTAGTTTATAATACAATAGTGAGATAATATTATTATATACCTATAATAATGATATTCAGTAAATTTTTGTCCATTTGTTTTGGTAAATTTACCCGCAAAATCTGTTATTCAAAATAATAACATTGTTACTGACGATCACGAAATGCATACAAATGAGTTGAATAATATTACCGTTATATCAAATATATCAAGTAGTAGTTAGTTATATATAGGTCTCAGAATGCATTTACATTTTTTTTTATAATGCTTGTATTTGAGCGCATTATCTTTAAAGAAATTTAACTTATGTTATACAGAATCCAATGATTCATATTTAATTTTGCATTTTTTGCAATTTTCCAGTTATTCTTGATTGAAAATTTATTTTTAGCAATTAAATGCATTTTAATACTTTTTTTTAGGTATATTTGCATTATTTTTGTTTTAAGTTTGAGCTATATTATTATACATAGTACATATATTTAATATTAAAATCGTAAAGTAGTTGATTTAATAGCTAATCCAGAATTGGAATTCAATTAAATTTACATTAAATCAAATTTTGTACCACTACCAGATTCAATAATATGGTTAGAATTTTTTAAAGTATTCCTTGCCGATGTTATATAAGTTGTAGAAGAAGAAGTAAAATTTAATTAGCTCGCAATATTGTTAGATGTGAAATTCAAAATAAATTTTCATAGGTTTTGGTAAAAATAGTAAATATAAAACAATTAAAATTATTTCAAAAATATTGGAAGGACAATAAATGTCAAAATAAAGCTTCCCGAAGATATAAATGGATAGGATTTTAATTATTTTAAATTTGCACTAATAACACCTGTGAAAATTAATCATGTTTTACTGTACCTTTTTTTATCAAATAATCACTGACCTTTTTCGTTTGAAAGTATTACGCATACTTTAAATGTTCAATATAACACATTTAATGTTAAAAAAACATTACCATTAATAATACAGAGGTGGCCAAAAGTTGCGCAACAAATATGCAATACAGTTTGTTTATAAAACTGTTGTGTTTTATGTTAAATATGTTTTTTTTTTTATAAACCTTGCTCTTATTGTACGTAAACAAGATACGAGACCAAAGTTGCAATATGACGTAACGGAAACGACATGGAGGGAGAAACTGCGCCATAATGCGCGTTCCATACAAGACAATAGGCGTTGCGCGACTTTTAGCCACCTCTGTATGTAATGGCCTACACAATTTAACTTCCTCTAATTTGTACAGTTTAATAAATAAAAAAAAAAAACAAACAAGAAAAAAAACCAGAAAAATAGGTTATTATTTGATGTTATTCAGTCATTTTAAAACTTTTCTAGTGATTTTTTTTGGAGATTTATTGGTCATCAAGTTTTAGGCCCTTGATATAAAGTTTAAATAAATTCAAAGGTTTTAATTATGCACAATTATCGCATTTTCTTCTAATATTATATTGTGGTAAAATAGTTCTTAAATTAAAAATGAAAACTGTATAAATATTGTAGTCTTAATTTTCTTGGAGAGAGTAATATGATTTTGAAATGTTGATTTGCATAAATCAAAAACAGAACTTAGATTTAAATAAATTAAAGTAATTGACAGTTTATATTAGTGAAATGACGGAAGTGGTGTATGAATGTGTTATCTATGGTATTTAAATTAAATTCTGTTCTCTATACTCTATCTATATAATACATAAATAAATAATATAGCATAGTATTATTTTTAGTTCTTATTTCACATATGAAATAAAGAATAAAATTTAATGTTATAATATGCATATTGATTGAAATTCATTTTTTTTTCTGAGCACATAGAGAAATGTATTGCTTTTAATGTGGTGTATACTTTTATTAAATTCAATTTTTATTTTTATTTTTTTTGTTAAGAATTTTTCTACTAGAAATCTTACTCCAATTGTCAAGTGTACATCTTTTCTGACAGAAAATTGTATCAAGTCAGTTTACAGAGATATATTTTCTTAAAGTTTACTTAATAACTAGGAAAAACTATGGAAAATGTAAGAAATACGGGGAAGTTTACAGCAAAAACGACTTCATTATATACTTCCCTCAAATTCGTATATAATAAGCAATGATTTTTTTTTTTTAAATGCGTCCAATATATCAATAAATGCCTTCTTAAAGCATATATTGTTATAAATAAATATAAATATGTATATTTTTATTTAAAATTAATGCGGGAATAGTTTTATAAGCAAATTAACTTACTTGAGCTATTTGATCGAAGCGTCCGAATAGTTCATTCAAAGTTTTCACAAGGTCGGATGCAGACAGTTGTTCAGATAATGGAGTGAAATTTACTATGTCCGCGTATAAAATGCTTTAAACATAAGAAAAGTGTATTTAATTCCAAATGTTTGAGTAATTCGTTTATGAATAATTTAAAAATAAACCCTTATTCTAAAAAAACTAATCTATATAAAAGAAACAAATCCGTAGCCAGATCAATTCTTCAGAGGGGGGGGAACCAAGTTATAGAGGGACATTAGAAAAATAACAATATTATGACTCTTAACTCTTACATTTCTTTTTTCCTATATAACGATTAATTCAAAAATTGTCGTTTTCCGATAAAAATTCTAAGGACGAAAATAACGGGTCTATGGTAGCAATGTACCTATTGACCTCTCCTCCTCTCCCCTATGGCTACGGACTTGAAAGGAGAACGAAATAATATTAAAATAGATAAGTCCTATTGTACAATATTATATAATTTTAATACTAATTAATAGATAGGAAATAGCATTTTTCAAATAAAACATTTGAATAACACGGAGTTATGAATATGCAATTTTAAAGCACCAGTGTCGTGAATTTTATTTTAACAAAGGAAATAAATATAATAATAAACAAATATAAACAAATACAATAATTATTATTTACTTATGGTTTAAAACATAATATATTTCATTATATTATTATACATTTCCTGTACATTGTAAAATATATCATAATAATATAAGGTATAATATTATTTGTTAGTTAAAACTAAAAGTATTAATATTGTTATTTTTTTTTTCGGAAATTAAATTACACATTTCTGGTAATTCACTAGTATGTATTTCATTATGCGAGAAGACTAAACAATAATAAATTGCTTATTTATAACCCTTCACTACTCTTTTGGTCTAAATTTTAAACTGTTATAACTCATAAACGGTAAATCTGATATTAGGTATTATGCATATCAAAATGTCTAGAAAAATATTCTCTATTCAAATCTGTGTTAAAAAGGGCACCCCGCCCTGTTTAGGGGTTTCTATTTTAAAATCAAAAGTATGTATTTATTTAAGGTGCATGGAGTAGGAGTAAAAATTAAAAATAGTTTTAAAATAAAACTTAAACATTTCCATAAAGATCAGAAAAAACCGAAATCAAATTCACTTAAAATCTTCTGAGATAATTGCTGATTCATGATAAAAAAAATCACCCTGTATAAATAAATTAAATCGAGTCACGTTTTATTTTTTGACTTTGTGATTTTACCTGATGATGAATTTTTAAATTGAAACCAGTAAAATACATATTTCATAATACCAGTCGGTGCATTTATTTATTAATTAATTAATTTATATATTAACACTAATTATTTCGAAAAATATCAATTTTTTTTTTTTGGAAAATTAAGAAATAAGTAGCTCTAAACTGTACCATTGTTGTTTTTTTTTGTTCTCTTATTTAAGGAGGTTAAACTATATACTTTTGATTTTTAAATAGCAACCTACAGGTATATTCAAAATGCCACAAATACATTTTGGTGTTGAAATTTCTGTTAATTTCCGTAAGCATGTTGACGAGATATTCCACTTAAAGGTTTACGTTTTATCAGTAAATGAAGAATAATGGAGAACTAATCAAACTCTACGAGCAGCCCAACAACACAAAACATACTTTTCAGCTAACTCACCTATACCCAAAACTAAAAGTTGAATATCTCATCAACGGGTTGACGGAAATTAAATATTTTACAATAAAAATATATTTGAACTAAAACTTTATTTATTTATGAAATTTTTAATATACGGTGCTATTTAAAAATCAAAATTGGTACAATTTTAGACTAGCTTGTTTCTTAAAATGTTCTATAAAGACAAATCTCGAAAAAAGTTAATGCTTTCCGAGATAATGAGTGTCTTATGTGATGTTATTATTTTATAATGTATTTTTAAACTTTTTACATATGATATTTCAATTATTGCAATACATTTTATAAATACACGAGTAATTAAGAAATAACTATGACGTATTATTTAAAAGTTATTCTTTTGTAACATAAAAAATCATAAATATTAACAAAATATCTTAGAATAAAATAATATACATTATAATAAAATGTTTAATTACCCTTATATTAAAATAACCAACTTTTTAATTAAAACTGTAATGATATCGTGCAAAAGAAAATTAGCATAAAATTCGTTAGTTTTTTACAATGAATACCGCTTCTAATGGAAATTAATAGCCGAACAATGTAATTATATATATTATATAAATGACATAAAAATAATATTATTTAAAACTTAAATCATGAATTTATTATAGTACACAGGGCGATCAATTATTTAAAATTTTAACACCAAAATTTATTTAAACTACAATTACATGTACTTATTCAATTTTGAATACAGCGTAAACCTGAGCGGCCAAACAATCGATAACGAACGATTACTAGATAAATTATATGTAATAACTAATCATTTTTAATTATTTTTTTATCAGTTTATCAAGTTATACAGTTAAATATCGTTAAGTATCATACACTTTATGCTTTATTTTATTTCTGGTATATTTAATTTATAATATTAAATTATAATCTTAATAAAATTTTGATGTAAAACATTATTTAGCTACGTACATATTCTAGTTTTATTATTTGTGTATCTATGTGTTTATTATTAACACAAAATAAGTAATTAATAATTATACATTTTTTTATGGAAGTCGATCCTAAAAGAAAAAATATATTCTTAGTAGATCCCTAATAAAAAATAAACTTAGCCATCTCTGTGGTATACCATTTAAAAATCAAAATGCATACATTTGAATCAGTAATTTCACCCTTAAACATAAAAGGGTAACGAAAAAAAAATAGTAAAGTAACGTTTTAGAGTAAATCTGTTACTTGGTTCTTACACTGTCCCAAAAAATAAATAATGCGATTTTTATTCGAATTTGTTATAAATTGCGTAACACGTATATCTATAATCTCACCTAACATTGTTATGTCGCTGAACGTACATCTCGTGGAATCTCGTTTGTTTATTCGCCACGTCATCCTGGCACGCATCGGCCATTTTAAGCATAATACTTCTTTTCACCTAAAACACATCACATAATATCACATAATAATAATAATAATAAAGTAAAAACAAAATTTTTCAAATGGTTAACACTCGTACATAAATATAATAAATAACAATGTGCATTAAGGCAGTTTAAAGCAATTCGTTTTTTCATACGTTTAAATCGATAAGATGATTTTAAAAAAATATCCAATTTCTGATTAAAATAATTAACTGATTTCGCATATTTAATTTTATGTTTTATTAGGAAAATATTCTCATTTTTTTGTGGCACTTTTAGATACCAGTTTATTAAAGCAAAAGAGGTAAACCTAACTCATCGTGTACTTTTAACTAAATTAATTTAACTAAAAACAACTATTTTCCTATGAAATATAAGCGAGAAATCGAAGAATTCAAATATGTTTTCATAATTAAATTTAGTGAATTTAGAGACAAATTTTATTTCAGTTTAGCGGTTAAAAACGATCGTAATCTATTCCTTTAAATCGGATAGTAGATCAGTGGAAAATTCTTATCACTTATGTGGTCATTAAAAGGTACAAAATAATTCTTAACAAGATTGAAGAAAATTTAAAAAATCGGTTCCTACACACTAACTTGTTTTTTATTATCGTCAGTAGTACGCAGTAAGCAAAACAATAATTTATACATTCATTTGAAATTTTAAAAAGTTAGACCATATGACTAAAACTTTGATCCATACGACGATAGTTGCTGCCAAGAAAGCACAATAGTTGATTATACTACAAGAGATAGTGTCTAAGTAATGATGGCAGAAAAAAAAATGATAGTACACACAATGATGACGATAGAATTTAGTTTGAAAATCAAATTTGAAAAACGAAATTCATGGTTATAAAAAAATGCGATCAATATACTAATGTAAACATTATAATCAATAAAATATGTGAATAGATTCTGTTATCTGGGAAGTTAAATTACAAAAGATGGCAAATCTACCAACAAAATTAGATGAATAAACATTTAATTAAATAAGAATTTGAAAAGAAAAAATTGTCTTATTAACTAAAAATCACATAGGTATTAAATATATAAATATATAATATTAAATATAAGAATGAAATATATTAAAACTTAATATACTTGAAGTTTAATTCGTTGTGGTTACAAAACTTGGACAGTGAGAAAATTCAAGAGTGACTGGAAAAGATGACAATATGACTGTGGAGGATAATAAGGACGAGAGGTCCAAGAAAATGGAAGACAAATTAAATTAAATTAGAAGAAGAAGGAGAGACAACTAA
The DNA here is from genome assembly GCA_902439185.1 of Cinara cedri. Classification (NCBI taxonomy): domain Eukaryota; kingdom Metazoa; phylum Arthropoda; class Insecta; order Hemiptera; family Aphididae; genus Cinara; species Cinara cedri. The sequence continues at coordinate 310,130 of CABPRJ010001466.1, read as the reverse complement.
AATTATAAACAATGCTCAAATAAGAAAAATCAAGACCAATGGACATTTATTAAGACACATTTAATTCCTTGTTAACATCATTAAAGGAAAAATAGTAGGAAAGCCACCAAGAAGCAGACTCGAAATATCATATTTTGATGACGTGTTCCAGATTATGGGGTACACATCACATTTGATCATCAAATAAAGATAGCAGTTATCAATAAATAAACTTGATTACACCGACAAGGCTGTACCAGAAGAGTATGATGATGATATCGGTAGAATTCGAGAATTTAGACAGAAATTTTTGTGAAAGTGTTTTCGAAATAATAAAATAAAATGATTACATATGTATCAATACTGTGATATAAAATACTATAACTTATACCAAGATGGTAACTATCAGCTATCATACATGTTAATAAAGCTTTTGCATTAGTTAAATACTTACTAATTAGTAAAAATTAGTTTTGTTTTTTTAGGGGAAAATTAATAAACACTTATTCAATTGCTTAATCATAAAATTATTTTTTTTTTAAAATAATTAATTGTCTAAAATACATATTTACGTAATTAGATATAAAAATAAGAACTGATACTAGGACTGGATGTGCTACTGTTGTAGATAAGAAGTTGGGAAGGTAGGGTACATAAAGTTATTACGCTCAGAATCGTTTCTTTGTTAGCAATGGTTAATCTTTGCGTACAGATATACATTAAATTTCTCCTCTACCTTCTCAACTTCTCAATTACAACAATGACCCATTCATATGCGAAGTATGTCCGTCTTTTTTTATAAACATTTGTAAAATCAAATTTTGACGAAAAATTACGGTATTTTAAAATATAAACGACCAAACTTTATTAAGAATTGTTTTTCATTAACAATGGTTTAATGTTGTGTACAGACATAATAATGTATTCTATATTTCCAACTACACCAATGCCACACCCATCAGGCGTATTATTATTATTTTTTAAATTTAGTTTAAGACGGTAGAAAAAATAATTTTAGAGTTATTCTGCACATCCTGCGCGATATTTTAATTTACATATTTGTATTAAGAACCACGAACACCATAGAAAAACAACGTGTAATATTTGTACGTATTAAAATTATTTATGCGAATTTAACCAATTTAATCTCGACGTATAATAGGATTTTTAGTAGCATTACCATCGGGCAACTATTATACTGCGCGGGATGGAATCTCATTTACAATAATTTTTTGAAACAAAAAGAAAAATCGATATGGCACACACACATTAGTATAAATTAGAATGAAATATGTTTTGAAGAATAAGTATATACAGTAAAAACTATAAATATATATTATAAATGGCGTATAACTATCTCCGTGTAAAAAAAAGGTCGTTATATACTATATACCAACGTATTTTAGTGCTGATTATAATTTTTTTTTTTACACATAATTAGTGCCATGGGGAACCACAAAATGTAATGGATCTTCTATATTATAGCTTATCGCGTCATATACAATATTTAATTGTGTATATCTATATACAGTTTTTACTCTTTTCAAACCCCGATCGTATAAGCTAGATTATTTTAGTTCTTATAAAGAAAGGTGTATAGGTATAGGTGATAGGTATAGGTGAATTACACCTATACTAATATTACGCACTGAAATTTTTGTTTGAATTATTTTTTTTTTCAACTAATATTTGTATAAATGATGTAATGTAATATTAGAGTTCAGACTTAATCCGCAAATTAGAAAGAGTAATAAGGAAAATGTCGATACTTCTCACGACGAGTAGGCTACTATTGTATTAGACAAATACTGGAAAAGGAAAGGTATAAAGGGTAGTTTAGTTTATAAACTGTAGGTGTGAAACGATAAAAAAAAAGAATAATATTAGTAGTGGTTTGTTGGCGTTATCAAGATAGCCCTGCAGAAATCGACAAAAATCAAACCAATATATCAACATTTGTAGTTAGTTTTTAAATTGTTTTGAAAAAACTGTATAGGAATTTAAAAATTATTTTCAAATTAAGACTATAAAATAATCGGTCAAAAATACTTATCTTTTAAAGTTCGACGGGAATAATTTTGTCTTTCTTACTAACTGATGTTTTCCAAGAGAAAAAATAAAAGCAGACCTAGGGGTTAAACTTTTAAGATAAAGTGCACAAAATTGGAACATTCAAATACTTCCAAAAAAGTTAAGAAAATAATAATAAAAATTGATTTGGAAAAAAATATTAGGAATTTCGTGTGTTCCATTAAAGTACCATCAAGCCAAAAATCCACGTATTTTAAGGTACTATTCGATCAAATTGAAGCATTTTTACTAACCGAAAGCGCTTTCCATGAAAATTAAAACACACATATTAGTAAAAACTAATAATTTCTTAGTTTTTCACTACAAATTGAACTAAATATAAAATATGTACCTAATATATTTTCTACAGATTTAATCTAATGTGTTAATATTATTTCATATAACACGTAGGTAGTATATGGTTAGTTTTCTAAAAGAATAAATTTTAAATGTTATCATAACATAAAAATCGTTTAAAAATATATTATACATATTTAGGCATGATTCGATTTACATAAACATGCATACGTATAGGAATAATAATCGTAACGTACAGTGTACGTATAACAGAGCAAAAATATATTATTTTTTGGTTATCTATCGATCATTTTATAAAAATAACACGCGAGACAAATATAAAAAATGTAAGCCGTGAAAAGCCGTGCCATTTGTTTCATTTCATTCATATAATAATATATTATATAGGTATTCAACTGAAATAATTTATTAAATAAAAAAAAAATCGTGTAATTTACATAAATCAAGCTACAAAAAAATACTTTAATCAATAATATCTGTTTGCACATGAACTTCAAGATTATTATCTACTTGTGATATATCACTAATAATGTCTAAATATAAAAATAATATTCGAAAATTAAATTTTTTTCGAAGTATAAGCTATATAAGCTAGATATAATTTCGTTTAAAATATTAAGGGAAGGTATAAGAATATAAAGCAATATTTAAATAATAAAGGAATATAATTTAAGTAAATAGATTACCCTCGACAAAAAAAAACACCATTTTTAAGTAATTCATAAAATCGGTTCGTGAAAAATACCAACAACTTAATGTCGAAATATGTTATGTTTAAATTATAATATTTTTTTATAAAAGACGATATTATAGGTATAGAAATTATATTATGGACTAAATAAGAAAATTAACATTTTTTGTTTTAAGGTGCGCTCAAATCTGCGGCAGCGGCAGCGGAAAACTGGTTTTCATACACTTGCTATCGTTAGGTCTCTATTGTAGCAACGAATTTTCACATCGCGTGGATTTTATGGACATTCCCATCGTTGTATTATACGTTATTGCGTTTACGAATAACTTTAATAATATCTGTGTGCTCGATTTATTTTTAAAATAAGTTTATAAGGTAGGTGAACAAAATATAATTAATATTACTTCACGGAATCTCCAAAAAAAATAATGTTACTCAAAACGTGTCTTCATTAAAATTACTAGAGTGTTAAAAAAAAAAGTATGAGTAATCCGTCGGATCACTTAAACTGATTTAGCCGTTTAAAACACGACGTCGAAATATTTGAACAATTCGAGTGACACATAAATATGAATATCGCACATAATATAATGATACACGTCCAACCAGTGTCGTCATTTCAATATTTAATAGACTGTGGCAGAGACGTATTTAGATTATTAGCGCCCCGAAGCCTTTTTTTTTAGCTTCCTTTCATAAAAAACACAATTTTTTTTACAAAACACTGGAATTTTGAGCTGCACATTTTAAATTTTATACTGTATACTTTAGACTCTACAAATATTATCTTAGATCTAACTAAATGAGGGAAAATTGTGTAATGAATTGATAATTATAAATAAAAAAAATGCTATTTTACCATACCTTAAAAGATTATGGCGCACACTTGAAATATGGCGTTTGGGGACAATGCCCCTTTAAGAACCACTAAATATGTCCCTGGACTGGAACAAATACTTAACACATTTACCGACTGATAAGAAACAGAGTTTGATACTTCATTTAAAAACTCGTAAAAATATAAACATCGAAAATTCGACTACAGAAAACTCATATTATATTAGTGAATATTTTTGATATTTTTTTCCAATCCTGAAAGCTAGAGATCAACCAAAATGTCAATACTTAAGTCGAAAAGCTTGAATAGTTATCCTGGAAAAAATAACGAATTTGTCCCTCCTTTAAAAAAAAAAAAATGTCACTGTGATACACAGTGAATTAAAACAATTCAATATCAATTTGATTTTATGAATGAAACAACATTGACAACAATATAACAGTCAGCGAATATGATTTCACAATTTTAACTTCAGCAAATATTCTTATTTTTTAATTTAAAATAAAATATAGGTCAGCAATAATGGTCCAAGGTTGTTCAGATGGCAGGCCTGAGTTAACATCACGGATCAACGGGATCACCAGCATACAAATAACTTCGAATAAAGGTCGTCATTAGTTTATAAATATGTGATATAAATGTGCGACAATATAATAATGCCATACATAGTTTAACAATTTGTATACTGCTTATATACTTCTGTTATATTATTATTATATATCAATAACGTGCAAGAATAATTCGTACAATCAATTCGTAAAAATGAAAAACTACTAGTATAAAATGGGATCTTAAAAATAAATATGTTCGTGAGCCACGAGTCGGATCATACCGATCTACATAATATTATATACTTATAAATAGGTAATAAACAATAATAACTCATTGGTCCTAGCTTCCAGGGAAGAACTGAAGTCTTAAGTCAATTTTGTAGTATTTAATACAAGTAAATTTAATTTTTAAAGTATACACACTTTTGCCATTTAGTCTAAAAAATAAAGAGAAACAAATAACATAAGACAAAATTATATATTATTATACAAAATAAAAATACGCTAAAAATGGACTTAAGCCACTCATTCCTGGGACCAAAGAACAATAATAGGAAAAAAAAAACGAATTTTTTCTTGCATATTATTCAGATGTATTACTCAGGAGACACATATTTTATAGACGAAAAATGACATCGTGCAGAGGAAAATAAATCCATATAATTTCACACAAACAAATATTTATTCAAACAATCGGGAAGTTTATTACGTAAATACACATTTTTCGAATGACCTATACATGCATAAAGTTTCAATCCGGACAGTTCTCCGATGATTACAGAGAAGCAAACATCTATGGAAGAAACGAATTATTTTCCCCTGTGACCACGATTTAAGTTAGATAGAAATAGTAAGATATATTTAGATCTTAAACCGTGCCTGTGACCTATCCGACGTGATTTTGCATAAGAAATCACGGGTTATTTTCAATTTTGTCTCGAGGTGAGCTTGACAGATGAGGGAATGGAGGTGGCCAAAGTCCCCAGACAAAACAATATTTGAATATCAAGGTTATACTGAATGATTTTTTTCTTTATCTGGCATACGATTAAGGCCCGATTAGGACGACTAAAAGTTTTACTATTTAAAAAAAAGATAACGTAATCTATTTATCACATAGTTAATAAAAATACATTAATATTTAATATAAACGTACACAAATTGTTCATTATTAAAATGTCACGTGCCGTGCTATCACACAATTAACAAAGCTTCATTACTCTCTCTCGATTTAAACTAAAAAAGTGGAATATCTCGTCAATGGATAGATGGAAATAAAAAATGTAAACACCAGAATGTATTTTAACTATTTATGGAATTTTTAATACAGGTTGTCTTTGAAAATCAAAAGTAGATAGTAGTTAAAACCATTACCTACTTTTGATTACCACCAAAGCGTCAAAAAAAAAAAACATAAATGTAAAATTGTAGAGCTGCTTGTTTCTTAAATTATTTATAAAAAAAATTTCGAAAAATTGTAATACTTTCCGAGATAATGAATGTTTTACGATAGATTAATCACTCTGTATAAGTAAAATAACACATAAACATTTTAACCATTACACTAATATATTTTTTTTCATGTAAGCATTTAAAAAAAAAAATAGGAGTAACATATTATTCAATGTACGAAAAAACGCACGTTATACGTAGATTTAAAAATGTTGAAAACATTAGTACCTAAATAATAAAATGATCCTGTTAACATTTTTCGATTTATCTTCGTAAGTATCATTTCAGTGAATTCAAAAAATTTCGTTTTTATATAATTAAACATTATATATACGAATTACTAAAAATACGTCAAAGGTATACGTTCAGGTTGAATCCGTAGAACTCTCATCAAGTATTTGGCGCACACTCGTGGCGTTGGCATAAAACTCCACAGCCGTTACGGTTCATAAAATGAAAAAAAAAACTCACAATTTTTATTCAAATACCACGTGAAATAATATAGAACTGATTAAATGTGTTGAATGAAAACAGAAAATTAGGTGAGCACATTTAGGACGCAACTAAATTCGAAGAAAGTTTTTCGCACCCCGCAGCCCCACATTGAAATGTTTACAAGTAAAACCAAATTATTTTTTTTCCCAGACGTTACATTTGTCTACTATAATATAGTAGTGTTAGGTACTCTTTCGAATATTCGTTATCATTTTACGTTACACATATTTTCTCTTGAGTGACTGTTGTTTTCTTAATATTATTGTTAGTATATACATTTTTACAATTTTTAAAAAATAAAAATCATATTACTCAATTTAATAAACTTCTATACTGTTATAGTGTTCAATGAATAGAAGTTCTAATACTTATAATGTTGCGAACATAAAAAAAATACAGTTAAAAAAAAAGTAATTTCGTCAAAAGCCTGGCAAGGAGTCATGGCAACCCTACCAGACATCAGGATGGTGAGTACGCTTTGATCGCCTTGGATAAGGGTAAATGTGGTTGTTTATTTTTAAATTTCAACAATAACTATTGTATTCAACAAATTATATTCTTATAACAGAGTTCAAAATAATTAAAATAAAATAAAATAATTAAAATGCTATATTAAATTTTTTTTCCCGGTTTTTTATCCTCGGTTTTTCAAAATTTTACGAGCATTCAACTGAAAAACTATAAACAAGACTTCAAAGTACAGCACTTGTGTTCAATTACCTATTTATAAAGTTACTTTTAGGAACTCTTCGAGAATACGTTTACTAGTTAAAAACTTGTTTCCCCAGAAAACAAAGTATTGAGAAAAACGTAAACGTTATAATAAAACTGTAATAATAACTATAACACACTGCATTTAGAAACAAAAATATGAGTTAAATCTAAAAAATCGAAATATATTTGTAAAACAAAATACCTTATATAATATTACAGATTAACATTTACTGTCTTCAACATTTATTTGTTAGACTTTTTAAAATTCACTGCAGAGCGTTTGATAAAGAAATGACCACATTATTTCAAAATATAAATGTCACCTAGATTTAATATTTATACGCGGAAATTACGATGGTTGAAATTTGAAACGATATATTTGATCTTCTCGAATATTAAATGTAGGAACACGTGATGTGCACACATATAAAACACACAAAATAAAATAAAATATATAATAAAAAAACACAGAAATATATATTATATATAATATATTATGTTAATGTTAATGTATAAAATTACATTAGTTAAGTATTTTACTTATATTTTTTGAAAACACAATTTATTAACATTAAAATGTTATATTTATGTAATTATTCTGATAAAATAATTTAAAAGAGAAGTACAATTTAAATGTATATAAATTATATTTTTGATTTCTAGATCAGAGTATAATGTTGAAACTATATAATGTTAATTTTATAATAGTGTGTGTAAAAAGGTATTCGAGTAAAACAATCAATGAAAACCGATGAAAAATGTATTGTAAATTAATTATAAATAATTTTAGGTGACGAAATAATAGTTTAATAATATTGAACATTTTATTAATGTATTAATAAAAACGAGAAGTAATTTAAAAAAAATGGTAAAGCTCATTTTTTTTTACTAATATTTAATGTTAAAAATGTAATTACTAAAGAAAGAAGATCAATACAACGATTAATAATCTGCAACGTTAACTAATTGAAACGTACTTATGGTTTAAACCGTGATTTATTTTTGTATATATATGCATATTTTTTTTTTACAACACTAAACTCTTATGTATAGGATTGTCAACAAAGAAATGTATTATTCATGAGCTGTCGTGAATAAGACGCCGTGACTTTTTTGACTTTTTAAAACAGATATTTTATACGACGAACATATCCTATCAACTTATTCTAAAATGCAATTATGTAATTATGTGAAATTTCTAAAATTGGATTAGGGTATTTTATTTTGTATATTATATGTATTTATGTTCATTATACCAATAAAAAATATAAATATATATATGTATAATAAAAAAGCGATATTGTATTTTATTATTTTATTAATCGTTTTATCTGTAGAGAAGAAACAATTTCTTTGAATAGTTCCTATACTATAGTCGTTATTTTATTATGCTAAGATATATACTATAAAAGTACCAATTATACAAAATGTGTTACCACGAAACACTTCTAAAATTGATGATCAGAGCAAGATTTCTGGTAGAAAATTGTTTTCAAACGGAAAAAAAAACACACTCATCATACTAAATCATTTCTACATTCAGAATATATAAATTCGAATGTCTTGTCGAAAAATAATTATGGCTTTAGTATCAAATGAATTTAAAAGAAATTCATAATATTCATGAATCTAACAATGCTTTTAATAAATAAGTGAATAGAATAGAATAGTATAGATTATGCATATGGATAATTTATAATGATGACGTAAACTATAAAGTTACCTAATTGCTAGAAATATATTACATAAATATACTTTTTACGAAGTAATTTATGTAAATATTTCAGTATACGATTCTAAGAGCTCATTTTTTTTTTTAAACTATTTCTTATTTAATGGTTATGCCTTTCTACAGACTTTGAAGCTATATAGCTATAATTTATTTTCAATTTACAAAAGTGTTTGATTTTTATAACAACACCAAGTTATTATTATTCGAATAAATATTTCGAATTAATTTCAATAAATTATGATTTATGACGTAATCAGCCAAGAATTATTTTGTACAGAAATACCCATGTTATTGAAAAAATAGCATATACCTATTGTAATAGGTAATAAAAAATATAAAGCTGTCTGGCCAATAGCTAATAAATCTATCACGATTTCGTGCAGTTGAAGTAGATACTGTCGAAACTATGGTCTATCACCATGGCAAAATCTTTAACTAAAATAACATGAAATTAATTCGAAATTATAATAATATTCTTAATGTTTCTTTATATATATCATATTACTTTTGATTGTGTAATCTAAATTCAAAACAATTATTTAAACCCACACATATCATAATTGTATGCAACATAAAATAGAAAAACACGTATATTATGCCTAAACAATAAGCAGAATAAAATAAAAACAAGATTAAATGCAAGTATAATACTTGCATAATAAAATATATTAAAAAAATAACCAATATTATTTTTGTCACGAAACTAAATAAAAATAATCCAACACAGTTACATATTATTATAACAGGAGGGAGTTTGAACAGAGAGGTGATTACAAATACTAATTGAAAATCCTAAATTAAAAGTCAAAGTAGAAACGATATTATACTAATACGTGAAAGGCAATGTCGATTAAAAAAAATCACCTTAATTCAATGATTAAAAAAAAAAGATGCCGAAGTATTAATAATGTATTTTTAAAATTAATAACCTGTAATCAATTTTACTAAACATACATAGCATATGTATAAGTATTTATACAGGCGTATACAAATATAAATTAAACGAATAATATCTAATGATAAATTCACGAGACTGTATGAATGACGACACGTATAAAAACCAAGTAACGAACAGCGCAATAAATCAGAGCACATTAATTACACTTTACGACATACGGTATATCCAATGACACGGAATTAACAAATCATTACCTACACAAACGAATTCAATCGAAAATGCATCAGACAAACGATCGAAATAAAAATATCGTATATGTTTGATTAGAAGAAAAAAACAGATTTTTAAATTCGAGTAAAAATAAACTTGTTTGACGCAATTGGACGCAGATTCGTGTTTAACAGTGGATGACAAACGTCAATTATGCGTATAATAATAAAACTGATTTATAATTACTGTGCTGAGGTAAGTGCATAAATAACAATAACTCCGTGATTCAGTAATGTGATTATGCTGAAGGGTTAAGGTTGATATATCCTCTCTTATTTTATGTATGTTTTAATTTTGTTAAATTAATAATGCAAATTATTATTAACTCATGAATCCGTTTGATAAATGTGTCTCTACTTAAAAAATAATTAAACATGCTTGTAAAACTGTAATATACCCCGTGTCCAAAAGAATATACTTAATACTGAGCGTGGATTTTTCATGACAAATAATAAACATAATAGTTCATATTAAATACAAATATTTATTCCTGTAGACCCCTAGCTATAACATAAGATAAATACTGGACAACTATACCTATTATAAATCCGATATACTTTAGTAAAAGTATACTATATATACTTTTAATTATAATACAAAAAGCCAGATATGTCTGTTTAACTATCTGTAATTATTTTTTCTCTTATGACTTGAAATGTAAATTATGGATTTTAAGCTGAAATTGGAGTTAAAACACAAATAATAAAATTTAAAAAGGAGAATATTTTTGAAGGCTGACATAGGTATTTTCTATAAAAAAAATTCTAAACAAAAATGTTACATCCATGTTAGTGTTTGTTTGTTTTTTTTTTTTTAACAACTTTAATTCTTTAAATTTTGTAATTTGTTATTAAACTTAAAGTTTAAATCTAAACGCCACAATCTATATTCTAAGTAACGTAATTTTATTATTATATTAAGACCTTTGTCTTACTAATACATGAGGGTCATTCAAAAATTTTAGATATATCCACGTACCACGTATTTATAACTTACTCTTTGTAATAATTACGACCACGGTGCAACGTAGTGTTAAAGCGCACAAGCCCGTATACAGGGAGGGTTTCAACCATCTCCCCCCCTCCCCGAAATGTTTAAAGTAGGTATGTACATAATATAACAAAAACTAATTACAAGTTACGAATTAAAAATATTTTAAACCTTCCCCTCCCCCAAAAATTGATCCTGAATACGTTCTTGAAAGTACACCCAATTTTCTAAATTTTAAATGAACATCAAAAAACCGTTACAATCAACTTTTATCAGATTGCTGGGATTGACGTATAGCAAATTGCTGTCAGTTAACCTTTAATAATTTAATATTATTTATATTTAACTATAAGTAAGAGCGCAGATTTTGTACGTATTACTGATTTTTTTTTTTTTTATATTTACAACTAAATAAAAATTATGTTAAAACGTTTGATTTCATTAAAATTCAAATGTAAAAAGTGTAAAAAAAATGTTTTATAAAGATTTGCAACATTTGAATTTTACATTAGCTATTTTAAACATTCCAATTGCCGTTTATCTGTCGTGTACATATAACGAACATAGGAACTAGTTTTAATAATTAAATGTCCAAATAAAAGATAGCTGGACTATTTGATTTATAATAAAAGAGGAAGAGTTTTGAACAAAAATCTTTCAAAAAAATGTACTTACATAATTTTCGAAACTACAAGTATAATCCCGGATAATTACAAAACGAGCGAGGATGGATCGTTAAAGCTTAATTCAATCTAATGATGCAATTTTGCCAACAAATTTATCTTCATAAATAGTACTACCAATAAAATGTGTTTAACATGAAATGAAGATAAAACTCCACTTCATTCATTGTGATGAGAGGAAAATTATATAGTAAAAATTGAGAAATCTGTAATGTCGATGTGCTCGAGAAAGGACTGACGCTTAGTGTCAAAATCGCATTCCGCCGAAATTACTCCACACTCCGACAATTTTAGCTAACTGATGTTTAAAATGAATTTATTTTATACAATTTTATTTGTAAATTTCAACAAAATTATATTACAAACGTATGAGACGGTCACAAATTATATTATTAAAATATTAGTATACCTAACTTAAAAAACAACAGACTGCTGCTATTGTTAAAATTGAAATTAAAAATTATTCTTTAATATTTTTGAATTAAAATTAATTTAATTTAAATTTAAACTTTGCGTTTTAAATAGTTTTAAAACTATACTAACACTTATTAAAAAAAATGTTATACAAAACAGTAAAAACTTCTAATATAATATTATACAGATATGAGCTATTTAAACTTTGAGTTGTGCACATACATTTATATGTTCATAGGAAAGTAAACAAATATCTTTGGCGTTCCTATGGTCCTTTGAAGTAATTTACATTAAGCATTATTTTAAAACTATATTATTGTTCATACAAAGATATTATTAACATGTAATTGTCAAGTTTTATACGGTGATTTAAGTTGTCTGATATTTAACCATACGAATAATACACTTGATTTACCTACTCTGAATATAAACGATAAAAAAAAAATCATTAAAACCACACAAATTCATAAAAACTACGATTAAAGCCTAACCTAAGTCGAAATATTTTTAAATGAATAAATGATTTTTAACTATTTTTATAGTTATTCTATCATTTAAAATATATCAATAATTACTTTAAAAATTACGTATGCATTCAATTATGATGTAAGTACCTATAACTTAGAAAAATAATATTGATGGTTTGACAGCTGGTTAGATTGATATAGGCATTACAAGTATATTATATTATTGTTAGCAAATAAATTGTACATAAATAATAAAATATATCATAAATCAATATTATACTATAATACCTACTAATATGATTATGCGGTTTTATAAATATTTTATAACTTATGTCACATAACATATTTCAGGTTAATATACTAAACATAACTAACATCTACTAACATAGATATTAAAATATTGTGTTTACTTTTTTTTTTCATCTATATCCTAAATGGAATACATATACTATTACTATTTATAGTAAGTAGCTATATATAAAATTATATTTTTGAAAAAAAAAGTAGAATGCGCATTTCTTTGACAAAAAAAAAAAAAAGGATTTAGATATAGATAATGTAAAAATTGTAAGTATTAAAAAAAAAATGAAAAACAAAACGTACAGAGTGATATCATTATTTGTGAAATTTAATTCAAAATTGCATACTAATATATTTTATTAACATAATATTTCTAATTTTTGTATATCTTCAATCATTAATGATTACTTTAAGTATAAATATTATGTTATATTTTAATTCGTAAAATTATCATTTAATTATTGTTTACTTAGTAAGTAAATTTTAATAAAATATTACATTATTATTATTCATTAAAAATAATCAATAGTTTATGAATAGGTAGTAACCTTAAATATTTTACAAAAGTTAATAGATTTCAAATAGGTACTGTTACATATTATATTGAACGTTTTTTTTTTTTTTTACACGTCGCGGTCGTATCGACTATCGTATGAATAATTTAAAAGGTCACTAATGTTTCAATCTATAATAGTTTTTAATTTATTATAAAATACTTATCGATTATAAGAAAAATAAATGCGTTGATACCTGTCTTATATACGGGTGAATGCAGTATAGACTCAATAAAGGAAGTTAATATTTTCATAGATTCATAGAAAAGTAACAATGTTCAATATATCTACTTAAATTGTAAATACAAACAATTTTATTTATGTAATAGGAAGATTTTGAAATTATACATTCATTTTTGAACTTAAAAAAATTGCAATAAATATCTTAAGTTTTAATTTATATCAAATTTAATTTTTTAATTTTAATAAATTAAATAAGTACTAAATGTACAGTAATTTTTATTAAAATGCTTGACACTTAGACTCAAGAAAAACTGAAAATAACAGAAACCGTTATTGCGTATATTTTACCGCTTTTACCAATTATTAACAAAACTACAAGAAGCGATAGATATGTAATTTATTACCCTTCCTTACTTATTTAGTTTAAACTTTAAACTGTTATACTCATAAACGGTAAATTCTATATTAGTGTTATGCATGTCAAAATTTCTAGAACAATATTCTCTATTTGAATCTGTGTTTCAAAGTGGCATTTATAAGGCTATTTAAAAATTCACAGTGGATACTAATTTAAAGTATAAGAAGTAGAGGTAAAAAATTTAAAACGGTGATGAAATAAAACTAAAACTATTCCATAGCGATTAGAACCAAAAAAAACAAAAAAAAAAAAAAAAAAAAAAAAAAAAACAGAAATCAAATTCACTTAAAATTCTCAGAGAAAAACTCGGGTTATTGATAAAAGAATCACTATGTATATTACTACCACTCAAAAGGAGCGAGGCAAAACCCCTAAATCATAAAAAAGTGAAATTTGACATCTATTATAAAGAAAAGCGGGCAACTTTGCACGTGGATGGGCCATTGTTATAGGTGAAAAGTTGGGAAGGTGTTAGAGAGGAAATTGAATGTATATCTGTAAGCAACGATATACTATCGCTATCGAAAAAATGATTCTGAGCGGAGTTAATTTATCACCAATATGTATGTCAAAGTACGGTAAATAATTACATTATATAATTTCTTTAATAATATTTGTTTAATGTTGAACCTATTTCCTAGTTTTTTCCAATTTGTTGGAAAAATTCTTGGGAATATTTAAAAATTACCTCCTTATAGTACCTCTTCAGTCCGATTTTTTTTTTTTTTTTTTAAAGTTCTATCATTGTAAATCCGAGCGCAATAGCTGGTAGAAAAGTTATCCACTGAAAAAAAATAAAAATCTTTGTAAAATTCTTCAAGAGCTTTTCAATCCACCCAGTATCTAAAAATATTGTATGGTTTATAATTATTAAAAATGTTTATTATCTTAAATAAAATATAATTATTTAATAGGTACTTTTTACTACTATTTAGAATCTAGAGAAAAATTAATAGTAACTAATAATTTCTAATGTAAATTCGGGTTATCTCCCTTTGTATTTTTACCTACATGCTCTTACTTACTGCAGTACATGTCAACTTCGGTATAATAATAACATATGTAAACATATCCACATTATTATTAGTTGTTACCTATACCTATAATATAATACATCATAAAACATGAAAGAGAATAGGTAATATAGATTTCCATCGTCTAAAGTTTCGTCTAAACACGATATGCATTTGTGGTTCTAACCCTTTTAGTTCTAAAGTTTCAAAGTGCATTCAATAATATTATTAGACTTGAGAATTAAATTTCTTTATATTCTTTTATTTTGAATTTGAAATAATGATATGATATTAGATTATACTGTGATAGAAAATATATTATAATTTATAAAATTAGCGTTTATAAATAATTTTAAAAATCATATACGAATATAGATTGAAAAAAGGTAATGAACAATTACGATAACGTATAACTAAATCTAACTATCTCCTATACTATCATTAGTATACACTAATGATTTGCAACTTAAAGTTACTAGAGGAAAAATTTTCAGAACTAATAAACATCTTTCATATTTTAGAATGCAAAAAAAAATTTTAAAAAAAGTTGATACTGGAAATGGGAGCAGCCAATGTTATACACCTATAAAAGTGGCTACTCCCATCCAACTTCCTACCGGAAGTTGGAAAGGTGGGATACGTAAGATTATTTCATTTATATCTGTAAGCAAAGATAAACCAATGATGAAGAAAAATGATTCCGAGCGCAGTTCGGAAATACATAATTTTTGTGATTTTCGTTTAAATTTGATTTCAAAACACT
The DNA here is from genome assembly GCA_902439185.1 of Cinara cedri. Taxonomy (NCBI): domain Eukaryota; kingdom Metazoa; phylum Arthropoda; class Insecta; order Hemiptera; family Aphididae; genus Cinara; species Cinara cedri. The sequence goes on along the minus strand of CABPRJ010001466.1, from coordinate 294,337 downwards.
TGATGATTTTGAAAATTTTACCACGTCAGGTAAGTCCAATATAAGTATTATTACCAAGTCTAAAGTCTCTACGTGTATTTATAATCAAATTACCGCAAAAAACTACCAAAAATTAAAATTCCTTAAAAGCTCAAAAGTTTTAGCAATGATACCGTAAGAACTTAAATCAAAAAAGCAACAATAAGATATTTTGTGATTTTTCGATTAAATTATTTTTTCGTTTAAAAAACGCCGTCCGTGTTTTTATAAAATAATGGAATCGTGAAATTGTACGTTTTCCTACGTTTTTTTCTCACTTAAGTGTTTTTATTTAAAAAATGGCGTCGAAAATCAAAAAAACAACTTCTCTAAAGTACAATTAAGATAAGTTGAGTTTTTATAAAAGTTACTACACGTAAAAATTAGAACTAGTTTACTAAGAATAAATGTATCCACACACTAGAAGAAGAAAAAAAGAAAGAAATAAACATCTTGGTAAAAACAATAGCTCCTTCGCTATGCTCGGAATCTAAAAGCTGATATAGAAGATGAGTATGCTACTGTTGTAGTTGAAAAGTTATACATAGTAAACATAAAGTTGTTCAATTTTTATCTATAGGCTTTATTTGCAAATAAAAACTAAACAAATTCGAAAATGTTAAATACCTACTAATATCTGAACAATTGTCAGACATTTTTTTAACTGAATCAAAACAAAAAACAATCTAATTGCATTTTTATATTTTCCTCAAATATAAAAAAAACTAAGAAAAATTAAAAAATTAACTAACTAGATACAATTTGCTTTCAGAAAAGATGATGCACTTGTAATTTAGAGGCTAAATTTGTAGTAGAATAGTCGTTTACAAACAGGAGAAGCAGATTTAAAAGAATCACATCAGTAAAACCAATACATTCATCCCTAATTGGTTCATTCAAAATAATTATTAATAATTTGTATTTATTTTTTATTTTTTAATTGTACATAGTTAGTTTATTTTTTAAGATTGTTTACATCCAACTTGAAACTTCATTAAATGATAATTAAATTATATTCATACAACATTTTTTTTAATATGAAAATTAATCGAGGATAAATGGCTAGAGATGTTAACGCAGCAAAATTAATTTATACTATTTTTTAAGAAGAAACACGAAATAGGTAGGTATACACTATAAGTAACTTAATTTTTTTTTAATTTGATTCTTATTATTAAAATGAATATACATTTTATCGAAAAATTTTATTTTTTAACTAAGAGGTAAGATTAAGTACTTAATGCACTTAGGTATTAGATTTTAAGGGTAATTCTAATATAATGCAAGATAAAAATGGTATACAGACCATCAGTTGCCCATCTCTGATATACACTATTTGAGTATTTCATTATTCTAAAATTATATTTTATTCCTGCGAGATAATAATGGAGAAAGCAATTAATTACAACACGGTGTCTCGCGAAGATTTATTAAATGTTTTGTTTTAGACATTTTAGTGAATTGAGTTTTAGAAAGACTTATTTAAATTAAACGTTATTTAAATGATATTTATTTCTGAGAAGTACGTGCAATTCGTTTATTTATTAAACAAGTTTGAGATCCTGAGAAGAGTGAGAAATGTGTAGGTTTTACTGTGTGTGCTTTTCTTCTATCTGTAAATAAATTTTCTACCAGAAATCATGCTTCAATCGAAAAATCAAATTTGTAAAACATTTTAGCGATGGTTGAGCTATATTAATATGTATTTTAAATTTTCGAGTTTTTCTTTTTTTGTAGTTTTTATTTTGTAGGTTCTATATGGAAAAAATTGATTCTCCAAACAGATATATTTGAAAATATTAATACGAGGTTCATTAGAAGTTGTAATATGTAGCAAAAAAAAAAACGTTGAGTGTAATGTAGTATATTTTAAAAATGTTTTATATATCCTGCCTTGCCGAATTCTCAGCTAAAACAGTAGCATGTCTATTTTTTACCTTTTTACTTTTACTTTTACTTTTTTTTATATGTATAACGGAATTAGTTTTTCTATGTGTTTATTTGTATTTTCTAGTTATGTCCCCGTATAAACTTTTTTTTTAAATTATTACTCCAAAAGTTTCATGATGTTCATAAAAAATTTCATAAATATTACGAAAAGTCAATATCTCTCGTTTATCAGCTGTATATATTGAAGGTATATTATTTTGTAATAAATTTGTATATATAGTTTGCTTTTAATGATACTTTTGGTACTTGGACAAACTTTTTAAAAATCGTCATTGACAATAATACGAAAACATTTTTATAAAGAGGATACATTTTTTTAATTTTTTTTTTTTAAGTAGTAAAAAAATTAAAGAGCTGATACTGGAGATGGAAGCGAACACAGTTGTAAGTAAACAGATGAGGAGGTAGGATACACAACGGTTTTTCATTTATATCTATAAGCAACGAAAAACCATTGCTTGACGAAAAACGATTCCGAGCGCAGTTCGGTAATATATCATTTTTGCGATTTTCGTTTAAATTTGATTTCAAAATACTTATAAAAATAAAAAAAATTGGTCCAATGATTTTAAAAATTTTACCACGTCTAAGCAAGTCCAACATAGGTATTATTACCAAGTTTCAAGTCTTTACATATATTTATAATCAAATTACAGCAAAAAACTACCAAAAATTAAAATTCCTTAAAAGCTCAAAAGTGGATCAATGTTTTGGCAATGATACCGTAAGAACTTAAATCAAAAAAGCAACAATAAGATATTTTGTGATTTTTCGATTAAATTATTTTTTCGTTTAAAAAATACCGCCCGTGTTTTTATAAAATAATGGAATCTTGAAATTGTACGTTTTCCTACATTTTTTTCTCACTTAAGTGTTTTTATTTAAAAAATGGCGTCGATATGGCTTTTATAAAAGTTGCTTTACGTAAAAATTAGAGAAAGTTTACTAAGAAAAAACGTGTCCACACACTAAAAGAAGAAAAAAAGAAAGAAATAAACATCTTAGTAAAACCAATAGCTCCCCTCGCTACGTTCAGAATCTACAATAGAATTGTCAGCTTTTTATTCTTGGATTGGGAATATTAATTTTTTTTCCAAACTCTATATGACTATATTTTTTAAAAATAAAAATTTTAATAGTTGCTAACCTTATTAAGAGACATCCGATTTGAATGTGTACTTACCTCGGCTGCAATGTATGCTGGTATGACACTAAGTAACAGTTGCTCTTGTTGCTCTTTTTCACACTCCAGTTTGATTCTGGATTCGATACATGTCTTGGTCCCCGAGAACATTATTCTGTTTGCTTTGTGAGTCATAAATTTGTAGTACCACCCTGTGGAACTAGCCGACAATAGCAGTATTATCTCGGCAATCATCTGTGTACAATAAATTCAGGTTTACTTCGAAACTCATAGTTTTCATTATAAACTATGGCATAGAAAAACATAACATTATTATCGTATGTAAAACATACATTTCTTGACTTGATAGTCACAATAGTTTTACATTTTTATTTTTGAAAATGCCATTTTTAGACGTTTTTTCAAATGACAGTCATGGTACTTAAATCATAATTATTAGCTTTTGACTTACTACGCAATCAATGTATCATAATATGTAATTAAACGTTGGGTGCATTTTAATACTAATTTTTGATGAGTACATATGTATTCCATCACCTCAAATGACAATTGCTCTGACGAACTGATCTTTGATTTTTTGTTATGTTTGCTGCGCTTGTTTTGTCATTTATAGACTCACTCATTTCAAAAAAATGCATGTTACCTTCTTCAAATAAAGCGGGAACCAGAGTTATGTAATGTACTCAAGTTGGTAAAATACCTAATCATTATAATTTTTTCTTAACAAAAAAAATCCTATAGTTACTATAGTTTTTTCGGGGAAAGTTCCCTTAATGCCTTTAGTCATTTTGACTATATTGACGCGTTTGCTGATTCACCCATTGTATAAGTTTTCGAAACACGTTGTGCTTGAATAACATTACTAAGTCATCTAATATTATTATTATTTATTACACGATATATGTAAAAAATTTCAATTTTTGAATAGAAATTGTCTAGTTCATTTAAATAACTTGTTTTAGTTTTACAATCATTTTAGTTCTTTTTTTTTCAATTTGTAAGCAATAAGTTTTAAACTTTTAATGATCTGAAAATAATACATAGGTACACATTAAAAACAAAAATGTTTTAAAATGTTAATAAACTTTACTTACAATACAAATAACACACTTGAACACTGTGCAAAGACCCTATTCATAGTTATTCAAATAACCTAGAGTATTTCAGAGTGCGTATTATGTTATCTAAACTTAAAATGTTCATCTTAAAGTTTCTGTCACTTAGCTAAATGACCCTTTTATTGCCCGAGGCTCCCTGGATGGACATATATAGGAAATGTTAATGAGAAAACAAACATTAGCAAAGAAATGGAACTTCAGAATATACATACTTAAACACATTCAACACCTTTAGCAATGAAACGGAAAAAATACTCGAGTTAGCATGTAAACAAATCGGAATATTAAACAAGATACTAATATGGTCTAAATTATAAACAATTATAAATCGTTAAGCGCTATATTCGTAACTACGATTATTCTCAGTAAATTTTAGTGATGGATTTTTAATACGGTTCGAAATTATTTTAATAGATATTATTCAATATTTATTACTTAAAAGAAAAAGACTCATGATTAAACCCGTTTATGGGGATTGCGAAGAAGCATAAAATATCCAGTATGTTCCGTTATACATGCCCGCTTTAACCGTTGCCACTTGGTAAATATTACATTAAAACTAGTACTGTAATAAACAGTTTTAAAATTAAATCGAAATCAGATGACAATTAGTTTTAACTTTACAGCTTAATAACTAGTTTGGAATTTGTGAACTTGTGGCAGAAAGGCATAATCGAAAACAATTAATTACGTGTTTGTGATATTATTTTATGTTCTAGTATATATTATATTTGTTTCTTGTCAGCCAATACGAACATCAATTTATAATGGAAACTGCTATACAAAACCGTAATGAACCGAAACTGTCGTTTATTTATTCGAATCGCTTTGCTGCTTGTTCATACTAGGCACCTTTAATTCATCCCTCACATTTCCCAAAATACAATGTACTTCCATGGTTTTTTTACCAAACTATTCTTAAATTTATATAAATATGGATAACATGTCAACATAATACCCCCACATGCTTTCAGCATGAAATTTAGCGTAAAAAAAAAAATATAAAAGTAAATTTGTTGGATTTTATGTTTTATCCAAACCTCAAAAATTAATTTATACAAGTATAAAAAGATAGACATATTCAAACGATGGGTAGGTTACTATTGTATGTAAGAAGTTGGGAAGGTAGAATATAGAGAGGAATTTAATGTATATCTATACGCAATGATTAAGCATTGATAACGAAAAACGATTCGGAGCGAAGTTTCAATTTATTACGAAAATTGCAACAAAAAAAAACAATTTTAAATAAACATGTATTTTCCTACGTTTCTTCCCGGTTTTCCCAATTATTATGAAAACTACTTTGAAAATCAAAAAAAGATCTTCCTAAAGTATCACCTAGCTAATATTGATAATTATGAAATTTTAAATAAATGAAGTTTGAATTCACAACACAACAATCATCATAATTTTTAATAGAATACGATTACTTTTTAAAGTTTGAATGCTGGAATAATAAATTGCTATAAATTGTACACGTTAGATTTCATATTATGTACAACGTGTCGTATTACACTTACACACAAAAACAGGGTCTGCCACACACATTAAACGTGTCAGCCTTTAACGATTTAACATGATATTTTATACGCGTAAGTTGTTATTTTTTATAAATGGTCTCTCGTTTCGAGGAGTCGTATTATTATTATAATGATTCGCGTCGCGACCATATTGATAACGAACAGGTAAGTATAGAGTCATCACACCAAAAAATGTCGGGAGGATTTTCCTAGAGAGCGGTAACAAATATTATCTACGCTGATTGATATTATCCACGGCCGTAAAACCACATGCAAATCGCAACAGGTTTAATTTTAAATAAATAATACGGTGATCGTAAACGCCAATGCCTATTTGAATCGAAAAAAAATGATAAAAGAACCTAATAAAATGGGTAAATTTAATTTAATTTAATATTTTTCATAATTTTTCTCGGGAAAATAGTTAAATAGATGAAAATTTCTATTTACTTGTAAATATTACCGATAAGTAGAACGAAAACTGTTAAGAAATAAAATAAAAATAGGTTAACCACGTGTGAAAGAAGAATCGATAAAAACTTTTCTATATATATAATATATGGCCGGTAGATATCTATGCCCTATAAATGCAAATCACAATCTCGAATTACAGTGAAAATATAATCGAAAAATCACCAATATAAGTAGTTTGCACTTTTTATTGGTTTGCACTGTGTATACAGTTACAGTCTGATATTCTATTATCTTACTTCGCTGAATGGGATAGCGTATACAGGTATTACAGGTGACGAGCATGTTTGTCGTCCAAGTCCAATTTCAATATTTTATTTACAATATCGAAGTAGGAAAAAAAATCAAATATGAGAAAATATATTATTTATAATAGTAAATATAACGGTGACCTTAAAGCAGACTTTGAAAATATTAATTTTTGTTTTTACAGACGAAAATACTTTCATATCTGATGGATTATCATCATCATAATATTATTATTATATTATTATATAATAGTAATTGGTTTCTGGGAAGTCACATTTAAATCCATCACCTTTACTTTTTTTTTTTACAACTGTGTTCAATCTAAAAAGTTGCCGGATGAAACTTTTTGAGTATTTTATACTATACTTGTATATATATACATATATATATATATGCACCAAAAGGCAAAAAGTGTTTTTCCGAGAAAAAAAAAATCACACATCATCGTAAAACTAATAGCTTTCTTGCTCTGCTCTAGATTTAAAATTGATGGTGTTCTTGAAAAATATATTTATGCGCCAAACTTTTCAATACAAATGTATTACTAAGCACGAGCTTCTATTCCTTGTAGACTATACTATTTCGTTATTGATGCGGTCATAGATGTTTCACAATTTTATACCAAAATGAAATCTATTTAAATACATGAGTCATAAAGTTAAATTATTTTGAAATCGATACCAAAAATTTATATTTTTTACCACTGATATTTAATTGATCTCTAATAGCTAATTGACAGTTTTATCAGTTCTAACCGAATCAAGTTTGTCAATTAAAATCCAATTGAATTTAATTGTGTAATTTATAAATGCTTAAATGATACTCGTTATGTTCAACGGTTTCTCTCCATTTCTCGGTCAACCTCTCTCTTTACTACCTACAGAAATTTGAACAAGGTTGCAAAATATTTTTACACTATTCATTAACAGCCGTCGTGGCATTCATCATTTGTTTTATTTCATTGAGTTTTCTATACCTAAACGAAATTTAACGATGTGATCAAATAGCATAAATAGCACATACAATTAATGTACATAATACAAATTAAACCCTACCGCCTCGTTATACTTAATGTAAACAACAAGCGGTTTTATCGAGTCCGAATTTCGTACAACTTATCGATAAATCCAAAAACGATCGGGTATTACGGAGACCATCACATACCTGTTTGACGTGATGCGTATCAAGTTCCCAGTGAATTTCGTCGAGCAACAGTTTGACGCGCGCGGCCATCATGACGACGGTGGCGAAACAGGCGACGGCCACGTGTGTGGGCACCATCGAGTGCGTGGCCACCAGCAACGGAACGAGCACGTAGGCGGCGTTTGCGGCACCGCAACCGGACAGGATGGTGGCGGCGGACGTGGCGACGGTGGCCGCCGACAACAGGGCCGCAGTAGGCCTCGAGTTGAGGGCCGACGGGGCGGCCTGCGTCAGACCGAACGTACAGGCGAACGTCAGCCACGCGACGCATACCGATGCCAGTGATAAACTTACAGCGAACTCGCCCTAGGAAAACGAACAAAATATTAATCAAGTTGTGGAGGAAAAATAATTTAGTGTTTTCCAAAAATTCCAAAACATGGACAATTCACAAAACTTTTATGAAAACTATAATCCGACGATAACGGCAACATGAACCAAAAAAGCAGTCGTTATTATCATAATGCATTTCGTATCGATTTTAATGAAATCGTAATTCACTCCACTTCACCAAAATAATAATCCGTACCGTGAGAGTCCACTTCATAAAACGGATATTATAATTTTGTACAGTTTGCAGTGAATTAAATACGTGCTTTTCGCTCAATGCGGAAGACTATAAGTGAAATTGATAAAAAAAAAAGTACATCGTTCGTTATCGTAAACTTATTAATTATACATTTCACTATTATTCTTAAACAATATAAAAATAAAATAATATATAATTTTTATGTATCGAATTTTTATGAAAAATAAATAAATATCTATATAAGAAACTTAAGCTAAGGTTCTAGAATACTTTTTTTCTTAATATGGATTTACATTAATTTATATTTGATATATATATTCTTTATTTTTATTTATTTTTTTTTTTTTTTGTACTAAAATAATCTAAAACAGTTTATTTGGTATTTTGTTTTACTAACGTTACCCAAACAGTACTGAAATAGTAAGAAAATGTGTTTTTATTTTGATGTTGTGATTCGTTTATGTTAAAAGGAATAATGCAACTTCAGTCGGTGAAAAAACGTGTGTTGGATGTATAAATAAAAAAAATATCACAATTTTTGCATTCGTTTAAAAATTTTCAATATAGGTAGGTTAGTATGGTTACCGGCTAATGCTCAACTCCTTAAATTCAGTCCGTTTTGAATCCCCTCAAATGATTCATTAATCCAAACAAGATTTATAATAACATTTATAGCATGATTGTTAATGAATCAAAATTAATAATTTTAGTAAATCGATTCAAATGATTCGAATCATTCAAGTGATTAATTGTTCCCACTCTTAGTTTATTGGAATCTGAGGTCTGAGTCATTTTATTTATCGTAAATTTCGTTCATCATTAATCCATAAAAATTCAGAATTTCATGAATAAGTTCACAGTATTTCTACCGGCACGTGTCGTTACTCTCTTTCCAAGAAAAATACCTAATATTACAGTCCAAAAATATTCTAAAACAAAACCCGATAAAAATTATAATACTATATGACGTATATATAACGTATGTATAATCATCAGATATCATAATATATATTTACAAGTACATAGACAGAAGAGGTCTTTGGGGTTTGCCCTTCTAGGACCCCTCCTCTCGAAATTTAAGCTTCTCACCAAAAAATCAAATTATCAATACAATTATCGGTAATTATAATGATGGATTTTATGTTTAGATTTCTTCTACTTAAAAAAAATTCCTCCTTTAATCTCCTTAAATATATAATATACTTAATTATAGTAGTTATACTATTCAAATCAATCGATTATACTGAACAACCAAAAATATGGTTCATAGTATACTATAGTAACATTGAATATATTATAACCAATGTTAATATAGCTAAATTCAAATTGAAAAACAATGCACTTAAACTTAAGTGTAAACATATTGACGAATCAATCGCAACTTCTAAAAACAAAAAAAACTATGTTTAGAACTATAGTACCAACAGAGCTAGTAATAGTGGAGGACAAATGGGACATATGCCCAGGACTTCATGCTAAATTGTTGTATAAAATCATTAGTTACACTAAACTATTGTCCAGGCTGAACCCCGCGAAACCTAGCGCTGGCATTAAATATCTACGGTGAAATTCATAATCAATAAGTTTTATAGCATAATATTATGAAAATAATCCATCCGCATTTTAATGAAAATAAAAAAACTTTATTTTACAAAGTTTCGTGTTACGCGTGGATAAAAATAGTAATTCATACCTATTGTACAAAAAAAAAAAAGTAATACTTTAATTTCAAAGTATTGATATTTTTAATGGACGTCCACGAAATTAATGATAATATTATAATATTTCACTATAAATACATACGAAGATAATATTATTATAAGTGCCGTGTATAGTACCAATATAATAATGCGACGTACGTGTTTCCGACGACTATTGATTCCGCAGGTTAAAAATGTTATATTTCCACTAGATTGGCCAACACGCAAAGTAAAATAAAGTGTAGTTGCTCTTATCGAAAAATTAATTTTTTTTTTCGTTCAAATAAATAATAATTCCGAAATTTCCGTCTGTTTTTCATGGATCGTGACAAATCTAGGTACACACATCGATTTGCCATGCGAAACACGACGGCTGCTGTGCTACCGATGTTCGACGAATGCTTAACACGCGAAATGTATTGATTTCTAAAGATTTTAGGCGAGTGTATAAGAATAAATACGCCCGGAAAGCACCAAAAATCGTTTATTAAAAAGACATCACAATAAATTCTACAACATTACCTTTTAAACAGACAATGTAGCAAACATATACATTCAAATTTGTTCACGTGAATCAATTGAAAAGGCCTTTAAAATTAAGTTTACGCATTAAACCCATATTATACAGTTTGTAGAAGATGTTGTTTTTAAGAATATGTTATTGGCATTTGTTGAAATATAAATTAATTTAAAAGTTATTTACTTAAAGAAAAAAATCTAAAATACATTTTTATTTTGATTTTGAGTATTTGATATTATAATATTAGAGATTTGTAAAACACCAACGAAGTTATTGTCTTCAAAATATTATCATCTTAAATTGTATAATTAGTATTTTATCACTGAATCATTTTAAAGGCATTTTAGTTTATTTTACATGAACACATTTTGTATTCACATATGAAGAAATTTAGAAATATTTGTAAATAAAAAATTATGAATTTTACAAAGATGGTTTTTCTTCTCGTGAAATGGTACTTTTGTGGCACGAAATATAATTTTTAAATGTTTACTATATTACCATTTATTTTAATTTCGACTTAGTATAAAAATTATAAAAAGACATCCTAGGATAATGGGGATGGGTGCAGCTACAAATAATTTAATGTATACCTGTAAGCAACGATAAACTATTGCTTATGAAAAAATGATTCTAAGCGGAGTTAAATCAATAGTAATACTTTGTCAACAATATATATGTAATTTTATAGTAAAATAATTAAATGGGCTTTATATATTTTCTTAATAATATTTGTTTAATTTTGTACCAAGTTTCCTAATTTTTACGTGGAAATCCGAGCAAGTCTTCTGGTAGAAAAGTTGTTAACAGATTAAAAAAGAAACAAATAAATAAACTCCTTTTTTAAACCATAAGCTTCTTCGCTTCACTCAGAATCTAAAATAATAACATTGGCACAGTAAAAAATTAATCTAATTTTGAATATCTTGGAAATTTTCTGCGTAAACTACTTCTGAACATATAATAACAATCACTAATTGATACTTAAAATAGTATTTTAACTTGACCGGATTACTAAATCCGGTTAAGTTGCTATAAGGTAGCAAATCATCGGTACAATCTACAAACGGCTGTTCTCAGTAGCATCACAATTTTATTTTTGAACTAGTTAGTAGTACTCGAACTGGGGAGAGGGGATACAAGAAGAATAAGTAGAAAGGGGAATTCAATAAAGATGGTGAAAAATTTTCTTTCTCAACGCTCCGTACTGGCATTTCTATTCTTTAATCTATATTATAGTGCTGGACAGGATGCTTACATTTAGGGATTCTAGTTAAGCTAAAAATAACTAAAAATAAGTAAAATATTGTTATCCATCTAACAATCAAACAACCAAGATTCGATCTGCCAAGAAAATATTGGATGACTTTAATGTGTTTATTTTTTTAATAATTTATTATATTGCTTGCAGACTGGCCACGGAAAGTGTAATTACTTGATGCATAAGTGGAAACTGCATACGACTCCTTTCTGTAATTGCGTATGTGAATCACAAACAATTTTTCACATTATGACAGAATGCAGATCAGCGCATTCAAAAGCACTCTAAATGATATTCACACATCTAATGGACATGCAGTCGAATAGTTACAAAACCTCATCCAGCCGTACTTTATTGTAATCAATTAATATGTAAATGTTCAGCATCTCACTCTTTATGTTGATTTCTGGGTTCCTTCGCTCAAAATCGGTTTTTCGTTTAAAATGAATTATCGTTGTATACAGTATATAAATCGTATTACACTGTTTATCCTATACCTTTCTAAATACTCACGCACAACAATGATGGCCTATCCGTGAGCACTATTCATTTTTTAGTATACTGCCCGTTAAAAAGGTAAAGACAGCAAATACTATTGTGAAACCAACACGGCCTCTTACGACAAATACATTTATTTTTATTTTTAATTCGGGTGAAATCAATATAATATATTATATAGTATTTTAGTTCAGCCAATTTAATCGAAATTGAAATCAGCAGTATAATAGCCGCAATAATAACATTTGATAAACATTAAAAAAAAAAGGTCATCGCAACGGAATCGATAATTATAAATTGTATTGTATCGTTTATTAAATGAATTCAGTGTCATCGCGGTATAATAGTTTTTTTTCTGCCAACTGAATATTTGCAAGAAAATATTTAATTAAATTTTTGAAAAAATAAATGTATGATATATTGTTCTATTTGTATTAATGCGTGGATAGCGGTCTCAACGCTCAACAGATATTATTATTGATAAACCGATTATTTAACGTGGTAGCTGTCGCAGAACCGTAAATAATTTTACGGAAGTCTTTATAAAAAATGTATATATATATATATATAAAAATCGGATCGGAAATGCTTTTTACAATAAAATTAATTAATTTAGGACACGGTTTTTTCTTTGGATTCTATCATTCAATCATTTTAAACCCCCCCCCCCTCCCTGAGTATAATATTATTGTGTAAACGACAATTTTTTTAGAAGGAAAACGACAGCAGCGCGGAATCCGAATTGTTAATTTAAGTAGTCTAAAAAGAATTCGTGACTTTGCTGCTAAACAGACGTCACCGCCATCACCGACGTCAGTTAACTGTTAAGTACCTATAGAAATCACACTAATAATATAGGAATGTATTAGTTTATTTTTGTTATCACATCTCCATAGTTAGTATATAAAATCACTTTTTTCTGATATTAGATTCCGTCGCAGCGAAGAAGCTATTAATTTTACTAAGATGTTTATTTCTTTCTCTTTTTCTTCTTCAAGTGTGTGGATACGTTTTTTCCTAGTAAACTTGCTCCGATTTTTACATGTAGCAACTTTTCTCAAATCTCTGGTTGTCTAAATTGTACTTTAAATAAGTAATTTTTTGATCGTTGATGCTATTTTTTAAATAAATGCATTTAAGTGAGAAAAACGTAGGAAAACGTAAAATTTCACGATTTCATTATTTTATAAAAACACGAACGGCGTTTTCTACCAGAAATAATAATTTAATCAAAAAATTACGACACACCTTTTTTGTTGCCTTTTTAATTTACTTTTTACGGTATCATTGCCAAAACTTTTGAGTCACTTTTGAGCTCTTAAGGAATTTTAATTTTTGGGAGTTTTTTTACTGTAGTTCGGTTATAAATACACGTAAAGACGAAGCTTGGTAATAATACTTATGTTGGACTTACTTAAACGTGGTAAAATTTCCAGCGTTTTGAAATCAAATTTTAACGAAAATCGCAAAAATTATATATTACCGAACTGCGCTTGGAATCATCCTTCGTCAAGCAATGGTTTTTTCGTTGCTTATAGATATAAATGAAATAACCTAGTGTATCCTACCTTCCCAACTTCTCACCTACAATAGTGGCCACTTCCATCCCCAGTATCAGCTTTTTGTTTTATTTGTATTTGTGACCATGTTACAAATACAAACAACAGTGTGCCAACTTAAATAATAATAATAATACTAATTTTCTGATTGGCTCTTTGATAGCTTATCATAAATTTTTAGTATTGGTAACATAATTTAATGATTTGAATAATAAATATGCTACTTTATTTAATGTTTTTAACCACTGGTCTAAACCTAGTTTTGCTCCGAGGAAGTAAGTGTTCTAAGTATAAACCTATATATATTAGCTATAAAAATATAGCCACTAAAAACTCACCACGGGTTTAGATAAAGCAGGGAAAAACTGTTTAGTCTAAGATTGTCATATCCAAACTCAACAATATATTGATTACTACCGCGATAATCCTTTATGACACGATCAGAACACAATATGCCGAGTTGTATGATACTCTAATAACGCCGTTTCTGGCCAATCAGAGAATCCCATTTGTATCTGTGGCTCATTTCAAGTAGGGATTGTTTATATGTTTCTCCGGTTACGTCCCCAATAATAATATAGAATATAATATTTTCCTTTCCATTTTTATAGACTAAGATCTTCGTAATTTACATAAATGGTGTGGATAAAACCACGGTTACTCGATAACGTCACGTGATAGTTGATAACATAATAACCGTTATCGTGAGAATACTACATACTATATATTGTCACTGTGTGAACAATATGAAAGTTACTGCCACGATAGGCCAGTACATAGCTGCATGATAGTTGTGGTTTTATCACGATAATGATAGTGACTATCACAATAAATAATACTATTGTACGGACAATAATTATTTATATTTTTCACTATCATGATAACAGAAAATGAGCGATAAATCTTTTAATTACCAAATTCGTAATCAATTTTAATTAAATTGATTGCACTATATTTACTCGAATAATGGCTAAAGCAACCTATTCAGATAAGGTTTTATATTCCGAGTGGAGCGAGGAATGTATTAATTTTACTATGATGTGTACATTTTTTATATATTTTTGCAAGGCGGAGCAATATATATTATTATTATTATTATCAATATATTATAAAAATTTTAAAATACGAATTTTTATAAATGAATGTTATTTTTTACTGTTGTCACTGCTTAGGTGTTGTATATAGATCACTAGGCCATTATAGTAAGTAATAGATAATATGTAAATTGTACATTTTTTTAATTAACTTAAATTGAAAAGTTAATTTTAACTATTGGTTAATTTCTAACTTAGTTTAATTGATAGATTATTTTGAATTAATTTTATTTAAATTTAAATTTAACTTAGCTGAGTTAAAAAACATTAACTTGCCCAGTCTTGTTTTTTTGTCTGTCTATGAATAACTTTTCTACCAGAAATCTAGCTTCAATCAAAAAATGACAAGATACCTTTTTTGTTACGTTTTGAATCTAGTTGGTGCATTAAATAGGTAATGTTTTCCTTATGATTGATATATTTCTACATATATTTTAAGTACGCCGTATAAACGTCATATTATTTTCGTTTAATTTTAAATTTTGAGCGAGGAATGTATTAGTTTTACAATGATATATATTTTTATTTTTTTATCTCTGAACAACTTTTCTATATTGACCGAGATTCCAAATTGACCGTAACATAATATATATATATATTGGGACTCAATTCGTATACAGCTGACATTATATAATATGGATACATGGTCGTCCATAGGGAGTAAATACGTGCATTTGCCTCCTCTCGATGAATTTCTGCGAACGCCCTTGTATGGACAGTAGTATTCAAAATTTCAGAACTTATGTAGATATTTAAAGACTTTTATTTATCTAGATGAATAATCAATCTTATAAAATTATATTATGTAAAAAATACACGTCTATTATATAGAAATTGCGTGGAAATAAGATTTTTTTTTTTCATTAGATCGATTGTCAAAATATTCATACTTGAACATACTCAGCATAGTAAAACGTAAAATACTATATACCAGCTCACGAATTTTCAAAACTTTTCAATATTAACACGCGTTACCTATATTAATTGCAATATAAATGATGCATTTTATTTTGAAAACATATTAGGTACACATAATAAATTCGCAGTTCTATCTAAGTGTCAAAATAATATATAAAAAAATAAAACAAAACAAAAACTCGGCTCCTGACAATTTGGCGCTGAATCAGGTGTCCATAGAAACCTGGAATTAACACATTTTAAATCCGGTTCAGATTCCGATATCCGTAAAACCTTGGATTTAAAATTTATGCATTTCAAATTTATTCGTTTCAGGTTTTTAAAACACGCGCTCCTGCTGAATACTGTAAGAATTTCAAGTAAACCAGTTATTAAATAAATCCCACATAAATCATAATATAACATTATGTACCACCCGAATTTTTCGAATTATCGACTAGATTATAATTAACACGAGACAGGGGTGTTCTTTTCCGCCCAACGAAAAATAAACGAAAGGAACCCACCCCGGGTCCCACCCGCAATTCTTCCGGAAGACGGAGGCGTTTCATTCCGGGGACCAGACAAACACTCCCGTAAATAACTGTCGCAAATCACGCGCGTTCAACAGCGTCGTTGAAATCCTCGGGGAACGACACACGGCATTGTACTCGTAAGTACACGTATCACTGTGTATTATACTAACGATGATACGGTTGGATTGCAATTTACGGACGTTTTCGCGACTATTGTTATACAGGAGGACAATATTGCTGCACAGTTATTATTACATCATTACCCGACTTACCCGACGTCGTAGTCTGGTCCCGTTACAATTTATTTATATGTATTTGTTGTCACTCGACCGTTTTCTCGTTAATTCCGAAATAATTATCACGGCTAGTAAAAAAACACTAAAAGACACTTTTTAGATTTACTTTACGATACAAATACGAGTTTTCATCTTGTTTTTTGATTAGAATATATAATTTTGTCAAAACTTGTATATAATCATGTTTCTTATAAATATCCACTTGTAGTCAAAAAACTCCAAATGTACATTATATAGAAGCCATTTTGTATTTTATCTAAATAAATATTTGTAATCCATTATTCATTGATTTATTCGAAATAAGGGGTAAAATATTTAATTATTAAGTTACATCAATAATACAACGTTTTTGCGAAATCTAGATATCTGGTACAGTTTTACTCTTTTTAGCACATAGTTTTATTATTACAGGCAATGAAAAACAATTTTTTTATTCAAATAAAAAGTTCTTGATTGTTTATTTTTATCTAGATAATTAAAAAAAATAGTTATAGGTATAAATTTTATCTTTATCCATAGACATTTTAAAAATTATTTGTGTACGAGTAAAATACAATTCATATTATAATACATAAATCGATTGAGAAAAGCTTGTAAAAATATCTATTCAGGGATGGAATTATAGGTTAAATAGGTAGAAATTTAAATAGATTCTCCCCTATATATATATATATATATATATATAGAGAGAGAGAGATATTTTGTATGAATATCAGACGTTTTGTGTTGAATGCTTGGATACCTACTATATACTCGCGTGAACTACTTATGAGGCATATTATATTATCATACAATTTTCTATTTAATACAAATATATATTAAAAAACTAAAAAAAACCTGTCATATTTTGCGATACCTAATTATTATCTACCACAATCCGTAGATAACGTATTGTAAAATATACTAGTTTTATTATGATAATTATTTATAAGTAATGACTATGATGCAATGTATTATATAATGTATTATTATGAAATTTAAAACGAAAGAATAATATTTTATGAACAATTTCGATGTCATTTTAATAGACTTTTTTTTTTTTTTTAACAAATTACTCTACCTTAAGATTCCTTAGTAATTTTAATTGGCATGCTTACATTATAAAACAAAATTAACATGACTAATGTAGCAGTACACGTAACCAGACCGATTGTTGCAAATGTTGTGAAGAGTGATTGTTTGAGTCGAATCCGATACTTGTGATAAAGTTCTTCTAAATCCATACTTCTAAAAAAAATAAAAGAATTAATTAGACCCAATCATTTTGAGTTTATTAAATATTTTATTAAAAATACATACTACAATAAAATAATTTCTATAACTTTAATTTATAAGACATAAATAAGTTTCAATATAAATAACGCAAAAGATATATTAATAGAATATCCCACACAGAAAAAAAAATAGCTGGTACTAGGGATGGGTGCGGCCACTGTTGTAGGTGGTTAGTGAGTAGTAGAGAAGGTGGGATACATAAAGTTATTTAATTTATATCTGTAACTAACGGTAAACTACTAATAACAAAAAACGATTTGGAGCAAATTTCAGTTATACATGTTTTGAAAGGTCATAATATTTACGATTTTCATGTTGATTTGATTTTAAAACTTATTAAAAAAAATAAAATACTACAATACTCAATTTTATTTTTTAAAACAAAATTAATTTTATTTTCCCTGTAATATACCCGAAGTGGTTTTGCAAAAAAATGTTTACGGAACTTGCGACCCTTGCGAACCCTTGCGACCTCTGGGGTGACATAAGGTACATATCACCCCTAAACTACGACAAACATACTATGAAATTGACAATATTTTGTTATTTAATATAACACGTCATATAACATCCGTATAATATTAGAACTTCAAAGCTAAAATTAAAAGCTTTGATAACAAAACTAAGACAGTCCGCTAAATTCTGACTTCACCATCTTTCCGAAATCGACAATAGGTACACAAATAATCAAAACAAAAAAAAAATTGAAAAATTTGCATGAACAAGTAACGAAATTTGTTTCACACAATTTATTACTATTTTTTTTATTATTATTTAATTTTCGTCAAAATTTAATATTAAAGTTCCTTTATAAAAAAAAAATATTATATAAAGATCAATATTTTTTTGTTTTATCACGAAGTACGACATTTAAGGAACCTCCTGTTAAATGTTCATGCATTTCTATTTAGTGTAACAATTATATCCATAGTACCTACCGAATAAAAATTACGAACAAAACTCGCAAAATTAAAATGTCTATAATTATCTCAAAACTGGATGAAACGTTTTGAAAATTGCATCTAGAAAAATCAAATATAAGTTTTCTGTCAAAAATTTAAGTTTTTATGAATATACCTATTAAACTAAATTACATTGAAAAACAAAATTAAAAATAACAAAAAAATTATTTTCATACATTTTCCCGTATTTTCTGCATTTTTTTCAGTTTTGGTAAATTATTAAAAAAACTATAAAGAAAATCAAAAACCGACTTTCTTGTTTACTAACTAGATTACTAATTCAATAAAAAAGATTCTTGATGGGTTTTTATTGGAGCAATATTTATGGTAGAAAATATAAGTCGTACAAATTTAAAATAATTAAATCTTAACACTGTAAATTTGTTAGTTTTCCCTAATTATTAAAAAACTACCAAGAAAATAAAAAAACAAATAACTCATTCATGAACTTGATTAAAAATTCAACAAAATAGACCTTCATCGTTTATCTAACAGAGCAATATTTATGGTAGAAAACATAAGCCGTAAAAATGTAAAATAATGAAATCGTTGTAGTTACCGTAATATAGAAAAAAACGTATACTGTTTCGTCTTTTTTGGGTTTTCCTAATTATTATGAAAAATACTTTAGGTATCGAAAAACGACTTACTCTATACGACTTGATACTCTATCAGTATCAAAATATTAATAGAAACCAAATGCTCCCATGGCGATCACATTAATTATTTTGTTACAATAACACATTTTTTGTTTACGTATTTTTGTCTTATAAAATCATTAACTGCTTAAAATTTGAAATATTATATCTAATTATTATTTCCGACACTTACAATGCACGTAGATACTTACGTAATATAGGAATTTTATATTTACTTTATCTGACATTTACAGTAGCCTTGTAGGTACCACATAATTATATAATAATATACAGCCAATCCATATTACTACGAAGTTATAAAAGTCCTATATTATGTTTTGTTCTAATTATATAAAATTAGAAAATGACTCTCAGATGATACGGTATTTTTGAAAAAAAAACTTTAAAAACATTTTTATAACTTTCAAAAAAAATATTATTGTAGTTATTTTTTGTTTTTTTAAGGAGCATCTGTTGATCTGTCATTATACATAAAAATGTCAGCAACATATATTATAAATACTCGGTTAATGTATAGGATTACAAAGCTTTATTGCTTCTATTCCATTTAATGGATTCCCCAGGAACCCTTATAATAGCGCGAGTTTAGTCTGTCCTTTAAAGTTTGGTGACGTGGGAATGAACTATTCCAACGTGGTTACACCAATTATATTATACTTTGATACTTATACTATACCTTTACATAATAATTAAAAATATAAAAGTATCTTTATATTGTATTCTACATATAATAATAAAGAGGTGATAATGAAGAGGGGTGCGCCACAGTTATAGGTAGGAAATTGAAAATGTAGCTTACATTATTTAATTTATATCTATAACGGATGATAAAGAAAAACAATTTTCAGCGAAGTTTGATAATATATGTTTTGAAATGATGTAGTATTTACGATTTTTGTCAAAATCTAATATTAAAATTCTTATAAAAAAAAAATTCTACATTACACTCAATTTTTTCTTTGACCACAAAGTACGACTTATTATATACTTCCTGTCAAATTTTAAAGCATTTCTGTTTGCTCAAACAATTTTATCCACAGATTATTTACCGAATAAAAATTATGTAAAACACCCGCAAAATTTAAATGTCCATAAATGGCTCAAAAATAGCTAAAATGTTTTGAAAGTTTTACCACGTCTAGAAAAAATAAATATGTTTCACTGTCTAAATTTCAAGCTTCTGCAAATATTATTAACTGAATCACAACAAAAAACAAAATTATTTTCGTAAATTTTCCCGTTTTCCTACATTTTCAAAGTTTTTCCTGATTATTAAGAAAACCACTTGGAAAATTAAAAATGACCTTCCAAAATGAACGTTTTCATGTCTCGCTTATTCATAAATACTAAATTAACAAGTTATTTGTTTCCGTCCATTGAATAATTTAACCTCAACCACCCCTGAAATACTCATTTAATTTTGGATTTTCTCTTATGTACCTAAATTGTAAATTTAAACTTTCTGCGCGTAATGAAGAGATTAAAAATACCATTTTTTTTTTTTTTTTTGAAATTGTGAATAAAAGTCAAATAATGTAACCTAAACATTATTTAAATACAAATCCTGAGCTCAACTATTCTCGGAATCATTTTCTTAACAAGATGATAAAATATCGCTATCAAGTAATATAAAATAATAATAAAATGTTCACAGAATAACGAACAATAATTTATTACACGTTTAATATTAATTGATTATATATGTGTTTCTTGAATTTACTAAGTATCTACTTAGGTAATACGGAAATATGATTGATTATTCTGTGTATTATATTGTAATGAGGTACAAGAGTGCTGTTCAATTATGTATTCCAATGACCTTATAATCATAACTATAATTAGGTACTATAAATAAGTACATTATTAAAAAGGCGTCACAGTCAAGAAATTCAATAGAGCAAACCGGTTTTTGATACCGGTTGGGTTTTCGAATTAGTTTCGATTTATTATCATGGTGCATAATATTTTATTAAACCGATTTTGGTAAAAATTCAAGAATACATCAATTTGCCCCCACTTTCAACTTAATTTCTTTAACACGTATTCTATTGTTATCGTAATATAATATTGTCGTTACTCATTGACAACAACTACAAACTATGGTGTGGTAGTAAAATACACATCACTCAAATGAACTTAGAGATAACTTGGAGATTGCATAGTAATGAAATGTGAAATTAACGAATTGAACAATGAGAAATAAATTTGTGGTGAGGATAATCCGGAATCAATGACTATTTATAGAAAGAACAAGAAAGTTTACGGAAATAACAATTACCATTTCTTTATTTACAATTTTTTTTTTTGGTTACAATTTTGTAAAAGCCGTAAAGGCCTGTAATTATTAAAGAATACGAATGTTTGTCAAGACGTGGTAAAATTTCAAAACTTTCTGACAATTTTTGAGCTCTTTGTCAGCATTTTACATAATCAATTTGACATAAACAGTAATGCTTAAAAATTTAACACGAGGTTCATTATAAGCTGTACTCAGTGGTTAAAAAAAAATTGAGTGAAGTGAATTTCAGTTTTTTTATAAGCAAAATCGACGAAAATCGTAAATTTCAAAAAATGTTATCCGAACTTCGTTGGTATATAAACATTGGTGTATCATTACTTACAAATATAAATTAAATAATTGTATGTACCTACCTTCCCAACATCTCACCTACATTTTCAATTTAGATTTTTTGTTTTAATTAAATTTAAAATATTTTTATAGACTTGAAATGTAGACAAAAAACTTATACTGGCATTTTTTAAACGTGGTAAAACTGTGTTCAAAACATTTTGGTGATTTTTGAACTCCGGCATATTTTTATGCCTACGAGTTTTGAACATTATAAATTGTACTTAGTAGACAAAAAAAAGCAAAGTATGTCATATGAACTTTTCCAATGTTTTCATGTCCACCTCAAAAATATCCTTCCCAATGATACTTTATTTAAAACATGGTTTGATATTCTCTACAGATTTTCAAAACATTAAAAAAATTGACAACATAAATACATTAGTTTTATTTTCGTTAATTTTTAGGTTGTCTCTGCTACAACAAAATAAACTCCAACAAATACTATACTACATCATGCTTCACTCAGAATCGTTTTTTGATTGTAATGGCTTTTATGAAAATAAATTGTCATGTAATTCCAAACTTTCCACCCACAAACATTAAAGTGGTAGACAACCTATGGCACGAAGAAAATCTGGTTTTTAATTTTAACTTTTACTTCTTTTTTCATTTAATACACAACATAAAATTTTATTTTATTTTCAATTACATATGGAAATCATCATTTGTATTATACAATTCGGTGAACTAAGTTTAAAACGATAAATCGGCAAAATCGAATGGTGCGTCAATGTATAGTTATCCGTAAATTATAATAAAACGAAACGAGATGAGTAATAATAATATAAGTATTTGCTGAAACGTATAGGTATGTGATTTAACATATTAACTGATTACAATACGTACAAAATTGGGGAAAAATATCACACAACACATTAACGCGCTATCTCGGCAGCAGCAATTGCTCATAAGTAATAATATAATAATTCATACTTGTTTTGAATTAAATTTAGAAAAAAAAACACGTAATCATATAATAATAATAAAGAAATACCTGTGAGTATTATCTATTGCATTGGATTTATTTTAGATTCTGAACACATCGAGGAATGTATTGATTTTACTATGATATTTATAATATTTTTTTCTTTTTGTGTGTATGTTTTTTACCAGAAATCTCCGTTCAATCAAAAAATTTTAGATCTAGTTGATGCATTTTTCTTTTTTTATATTATATGGCTCCGGTATAAATAGTTAAGGCATAATTTATTAACAGTTAATAAAAACTAGGACTAGTACACTAGTGAGCTACTAAAACTGAGGCTAATTATTGGTGCATTAAAGTAGCATAAAATGCATTATTAGTGCAAAATATATTACCTTATTAAACATTACTGGTATTTAATAGAGTACCATCCGTGATGTAACTGTAAAAACTGTTTTGCGCGGGAAGAAACTACTATGGCTAAAGATTTGATTAATTTTCACCATAGAAAAAAAACATTGCACAGTACAACATCGGTGTTATGTTTTCGATATGACAAATTCAAACACGTTATTAATGTTTAAAAATCAGAAAACTTTCAGTTTTTCAAACTTGAATAAGTAACTTATTTGAAGTTTTTATCCACACGAAATGATTTTTAGTAAACGTTTTTGTTAATTTCACGATTACACATAAAATACCTATGATAATAACACGTGATTATTCGTAAATATATTTGAAAGTGAATTTGAATATTTTTGATCAGTTAAATATTTGATAAAATTGTCTCTACGCAACCCTTTAAGTACAGGAAGTCACAGATCCTCTTAACTAGATAATAATAAGTCATTTAAATAATGTTTTTTGACCACCCTATACAAATATTAAAACTAAGATGTGATTATAGTGCAACTCATTGTTGCACTATAATCGACGATATATTGGGTGATTTTGTTTATATACTGTATATGCAATTCTGAGTGGAGCTCGGTTATTTTACTAATGTTTTTTCCTGGTCTTAATTAGTAAGAAAATAAGAGTAAAATCAAAATAAATACGGTCTTGAAGGAACAACAGGAAAAAATTCGCTATGTTCTACCAGAAATCTTCCCTGAATTTCATTCATGATTGAAGCAATAATGAATGGTAGTCAAACATTTATTAATAGATAGTAAAAAAATTATAAAACATTCCTCGTTTCACTTGGAATCTAAAACATTGATTAAGAAAAAAAAAACATTTTTCTATAACAATATTAACAGCTATTCCATGAAAATTTTTTTTTTTGAAATTTCAATATGAACAACGGTTTCATAAAAAAATGTGATTCACTACATTAAATCCTCATCGCGTTTTCAGAAAATATTTGTTTCACGTGTTAATAATATTACATAAGGCCTTTTTTCTTTTTTCTTTTGCACTACCGACAATCAGAAAGAAACTCCATTACATCACTTATCACTTTATACATTCGTCCACACCCCTCCCCTACGTGATACGTCATGACTTTAACTTTGTCGTTAAGATATAGTCGTATCAATACGTTTTTAGACGTACAACCCCACTCGAGGGTGCAGGATTTACGACCCAGTGCTCGCGTTCTCTATAATAAGCTGTGCACAACTCTATTATATATAAGGATCATATAGTATACGCACGCGTCGGCAGACAGACTGGCACTAAATTTGTTTTTATTAATTGCCTTTACTCCCAATGGTCCTAAACTCAACTATACTCTTCCGTGAACATTGTTATTAACAGCTACAGAGTTGGATCTTCAATACAAGTATCTTAAACACGTATTTTAGATACAATTGTATCATTTGTTTCTAGTATCTTGCAACGCGATACAGTTCTAAAAAGTATCGAGTATATTATACTACGACATTTTAAAGTATCTCGCTCATCCCTAA
This sequence comes from Cinara cedri, assembly GCA_902439185.1. Taxonomy (NCBI): domain Eukaryota; kingdom Metazoa; phylum Arthropoda; class Insecta; order Hemiptera; family Aphididae; genus Cinara; species Cinara cedri. Next base: position 269,405 of record CABPRJ010001466.1, on the reverse strand, counting down.
ACATAAGCTGATAAATCCATATAAGAAAATTATTGTCAATATTATGTATGAAGCCGCATAATATTGGAAAAACAGGACAACTAAAAGTTTAAAAAACATCCTTTCATTCCTAACTAAACTGAGGATACAAATACATTAATATATTAGTGTTTTATTTTTTCAATACAAAAGTTCTTAAATATTTAAATAGATAATCGATACTACATAGATCCTTATTTTATTTCTGTATGGTTTTTGGTAACTCTAAATTGAAAATAAGTTTGTTTACGAGTAAGATGGTAAAGAGTTCTTGGCGTGAATTATAATTTTTAACGTTATTTTAACTTAGTAAATAAACTATATACAGTACAATAGTAAACAAAAATAAATCTAGGATTGATAATTTTGGACATTTTCAACATTAATGACTTTGGAACGAATAATAATAATCATGTACGTTGCACCAGCCTGGTCCATTAAACGAGCTGGTGAAATATGTATATAGAGGAGGAATTAGATTCCTAGGATACACCCTAACTTAAAACGGTATTTAAAAACTGCGGCGAATACTCAAAAAATCCTATAATTAAAATATATGATCGCTGTAATCTTAAATGGTAAATTAATTCCCTATTGTGACTTTTTTAAGACTTGATATGTTTTAATAACACCTACTGTAAAAATCTAACCGAGCCTAAGATCATAACCCATATTATATTTATCTTATTACTTCAACTATCTCGCATAATGTTCTATAATCATCGGTGTGGATTTAGGAAAAAAATCAATATCTTATAATGTTTGGATTAAAATAATATTTCTGGTAGAAAACTTAAATGTAACATAATGAAAACGGTAACGATGCGAGCCACGAGGTGCCGTACATTTTACCGATTTACCTGTAATTTTCTTTTGGTTTCAACAAAAGAAAATTAAATTTCAAAAAAGGTAAAAAAGTTGTTCCCAGACAAAGAAAAAAAGAGCTGATACTAAAGATAGCATGTGGCCACTGTTGTAGGTGGATAGTGGAGAAGGTGGGATACATAGTTATACCTATATAATTCATACCTGAAACCAACGATAAACCATTGAAAATGAAAAACAAGTCGGAACGAAGTTGGATTATACATGTTTTGAAAGGCTGTAATATTTATGATTTTTATCAAAATTTGATAATAAAATTCTTCTAAAAAAAAATACACATTGCACTCAATGTTTTTTTATTTTTGACTATGAATTACGACTTTTAATAAATCTCCTACAATCAAATAATCAATATGACTATAATTAGCTTAAATGTTCTGAAAGTTTTACCACGTCCAGAAAAAGTAAATATAAGTTTTCTGTCAAAATTTTAAATATCTACGAATATTTTAAACTAAACTACATTAAAATGACAAAATGTATAATAATAAAAAAACTATTGTAATGCACCAGCTAAACAAAATTTCCTTTCAGAAAAAGTACTATACTCTATACTTTGGAGCAAGATTTCTGATGAAGAAGTCACAAGAAAAACGGATACAAAAAAAAAAAAAATACACCATAGTAAAACCAATAGATTCTTCGCTACGCCTCGAATCTAAAATAATTGACGTATCTATTAGTTATGCACTCGTCTTTGAAAACAGGAAAATTTGATAGGCCATACCTATTATTTTACCTACAAACATAAAACCACTGTTTCGCCGCCAGCACTACAACACCGGTTTATAATATTATTTTACATTATATTATATTTTAGTCGCGAGTGTGGTGTTCGGCATAAATTATACGACGGATATAATGTCACACGCGCATTATACAATTAATTATTGTATATAATATAATACACGTATATTATTGTACATTGTGTACTGTTACAATATTATTAGAATATGGTGTGCAGTGTAGGTAATAACGGTTTTCCTTTGCACTGCGGCAGCGTCTATGACGCGGTGCGAGTATATCACGTTCAAATGTTCAATGTCAAACGGTACGTCAGGAAGTCGCATTTACCCGAGGAATACGAGTATAATATTACACATGATATAATGGTAATGTAGTTATGTAATATGTTATACGGCTCGTACTGTAGACCACTGCGGCATTAAAATACACAGAGGTGCCATTTCGGATTTTAAATAGTGGTACGAACATCTGAATATTGTTAATTTAGATAATCATCAATGATAATGCAATCAAGTGGTATATACACAATATAAATTATAAAAATATTGTAGACAACTAATATGTGTCTTCTATATGGGATACGAACCATATTTATAGTTCTATTATTTATTTACATTTGGAACTTACGATGATTTTATTTCGGGTCTGTTTAATGATACGGAAAAAAATAGAACCCTCAAAATACACCAAAATCCTCCCAAACGATGTCTGCGATATTATAACCTATTGGTACGAGCGCATATTAGAAATACTCGCGGTGATGGTGGCGACGTTCGAGCACGATCAGGAAAAACAATTTGCACGACTTCCAATAACTTTCCCTCGTATACCCGAACATCGCCTGCAGATCATTGCGCGTGGTTATACATAATAAATCTAATATGAATGTTATATAAACAAAAACCAATATCATCGTTTGGATTATTGACGATTCCTATACGACCGGGTACTTCGCGAGATCCATACATAATATTTATATACGTATAAAATACATACGAGGAGGAAATACATAGGAGGTACATTGGTATACGTACATATTTGTGCACGTAAATCTATAAAAAAGTACCGACCAAAAGTCAGTGAAACAACCCGGATTCATTGACCCCGGCAGGAATGTGTGGTTGCCAGGTCACACAAATTACCACCGGGAAGGGTAACGAAAACGATTTTTATTCTACGTTGACTGGTCCGTAATTTTGGTGGCCCTACGGGTGAACCTACGGAGTGCGTCTGAATATGGATCGCGAAATGTGGAAGATCGATCAATATATATATTCCTTTTTTAGATGCTCACACACGTTGTTGCTAAACCTAGCATTTAAAGGGAATAGAAAATAAAAAAACATAAATGCGGGGGGTTTAGCCTATCGCACATGGGACGTGGAACGCAGGGATTAGTATAATGAGACGGACACACAAATCTAGCTAGTTGATCCCCATAAGTATATCGGAAGGATTTAACATACGAAAAAAAAAACATTTTAGATAAATATATTCATACGGGGAACCTTAACTGAATCACCTTAAAAACTAACTAACTAACTAACTAACGGGGTGTCGGCCAATTATTAAATCACGTACCATTCGTTCCGCCCGAAGATGTCCACCCAGCGGACCAGATCGGGACTCACTTCATTGGTTCGTTTGAGGCACCATCATGAAACGTGCCAAGGTACACGACCTTTTCTTGACAAAAAAATATGTGAATCCGTGCAATACACGGGAATGTTTTATTAAGAGAACTGTATCGAAAGACCGTCTAGTGACAAAGTCTCGAGACGAGGTCTAGACACGAAGATGGAAATGAACGAACAAAAAAAAAAAAAACTAGGTAGCGGAGCACGGAGACGTTCGTGGCACACGTCGCCACGGGCCGACGTTTTTGGATATAAGGGAAAACGTGATCTGATTGGCCGTTAACCCGTAGTCAGAAATATAATATCATTGTGAATTGTAACAGATTGTGATCACATAAACCTTTGCGCGGGAGGGGAATTATTGTTCATAATGACATAACATATCCATCGACGAGGACGTAATCTATTAACCGGTCGACGATATCGATTGTAGGTATGCTTGTTCTTTGATAACGGGAAATGGTCGTTTTTGGACGTTAAAAAGTTTTCAAAATTTCAAAAAAATGTCTGAAATTGTAATATAAAACATGCAACTATGTTTAATGCATAAAACTCGTAAACAAATTATCGAGAGTGTCATAACTCTCCATTTCTCAAAAATAAATACTGGTTTCACCGCTAGTCTCCTATATCCTTCGTATATGGTTTCACTAATGTTCGAAAGAGGTATAGAATGTTTAAGAAAATCATAGAAGATTGGTATGTGAGAGAACAACTCGGTTGATTTTTCTTTCAGCAGTCTAGTCCTCGAATAGAACTCCGCCCGTGATTGGAATAATATTTACACCATGGCATCACCCACTGGCACCCAAATATTAACGGTCACAAATATAATTTATAATCATTTCAATTCCATGATATTGGGTTTTTTCCCCTATAATATCTCCATGTTTACATGTCTCTTTATGTCTTTCGATTAATTATGTTGGAATGCATACGTCTCTTTCTGCTACCAGTCCATTTGTATTAAATCTATTAATACATACTAAACACAGCCATTGCAAACTATTTATAATAATGCAAGCAAAATATATCTAGAATCGGTCATTATACAAAGCCTTTTCTTGAGGTTTTTTGAAAAATACATAATTGCGTAGTACCAATGGATAAAGGTTATTAATATATTATTAAGAGTAACTAATACGTTTTAAATTCTGAATAGTTTAAATACTTTTTTTTCTATTTTAACGTGACCAATGGAGAGGCTGAAGCTTCGTAGTCTCCCTGGGTACACCACTGAATACCTACTGAGTGTATGTTTAAATACATTATTGTTTAATTAAACTAAAATTTCATTAAATATATTATTATTATAATGGGTCGTCCGCACTCAACGAAATTAAATACGTAGGTACTGTTTTATTAGCTTCGTCACGCTGGCACCCATATTGGAAATCTGACTCAAAACGTATGTCAGCAATTGTTAGCTATATCATTTATACAGACTTGTAAATAGTAATCACAACATTTTTATTTGTAAACTTCCCCTCCAAACACGATCAAATTAATTTGACCCGTTTAATAAAACACACATTTTTTTAATATTTGACTTATCGACTCAAAAATCATACTTTTAATTGTTATATGTGGGGTTCGGGATTTATTACACTTAAAGTTCACAAAAAGCTATTAAAAAAGCAATGAAAAAAAGCACTCCAAGCAAATATTATTAAACCAAATGATAGAAGGGTTTAAATGCCCTGTCCCCTATCTGTTGACGTTTTTAAATATTTTTTGGTGAACTAAGTGCAATAAGTCCCGTCTCCTAGCTTATACGTTATCATTTGTACAGATTTTTAACCATAACATTTTCGTTTGTACATCCCCAGAAGCGGTGAAAAAACTGTTTCCCTATATACGTGCATTATAACATAACAGAAATTCAACAGAAAAGTACTCTTACTATTATATTATACTATAGTTTCGAAAATAAGAAGTACACTACTGTTAATCCATCATGTTATTAATTTTCTAGCATTGTTTTTCGTTTAAAAACTTTCTATTATATCATCATATTTGGTAAAATTGTCCTGAGCGTGAGCTCTGTTTTGTTTTAAGTTTTGATAATTTCACCGTTTTACTGTATAAGTATTAAGTAATCTTACAATAGAAACTTTGATACTTGTATATTCAACGTAAAAAAGTTTGGTAATTTCGCTTAAATAAAATGATTTCTAATAAAAATGCACAATGCTGTTATGCCGAGTTACATTTCCAGTAAAATACTTTTCTCCGTAATCATCAGAAAGGAACTTATGTTTGTAGCGAAATTATACATTAAAAATAATAGATACCTTCTCTCTATATAAACGGTATTTTTTCGTTGGTTGTTCATATATCACAAGTTCTACACCTCAATTAGAAAAATAATGATTTGAACGACTTTTTTATCGATTGTCTAGAAATAATTCATATCAATATATTATGCGTCCATCGTGGCACGCATAAGTACCTACATTATATAAGAATTTAGTTTTACCTTTCATGTTTAAGAATATTTAATACGGCCAAGATATTTATATACATCTTTATAGTCATATATTATTGTATTATATATATGCAAATCGTTAAGTTAAAATAGTCGTATATTGGCGTTTTAACCATAAGTAAACTGTTTAATGATAACGTTTTTGCGAGTTGGTTACAGTAATCTGGTTACTCTTTCTAGTAAATATGTTAGTGAATTTTGTAACAGTCCATTTCGAATTGGTAAGAGGGTTTACTGATGTTTAGTTACTAGTTAGACTAAGATAATCACTTGTGAATCGTGTGATGAACAGATTAATAATTATTTTAATTTAATGAAATACGCATCGTGTGTATTGTCGTGTATACTATTTATGCTAATTGACAGTTGTAGTTAAAATGGAAAATGCTTATTAATTTGTTGATTACCACATTACCTATAAGTTCTGATGAGACTTGTTATAAAAAATGAAGTAAATTATAAAACGTTTTTTGGTTCATACAGTAGTTAATATGAAAATCATTAACAATATATTTTATCATCCACTTTTTGACATTCGTTCTCACACAAAACCACTGATTCTAAATTACTGAACTACGGTAAATTTTTCAGATGGTTTATTGTAAATTTTTGTTGACAATATTACGATTGTGTAGAATTACTAAAATGATAAACAATTTAAACAAATTGTATAGCTACACGTACAAATACTACTATATAAAGTGAATAAGTATACTACCATTATAATTTCAAATATTACCTATTCTATTATATTAATAACAATATTTAACTTTTGTTTTTATGTTTTCATTTACAATAATAAAATTAAAAAAACTTGTATTGTGAGCAAATAAACAATCGGCGTACATAAACTACTTGTATATTGTACTGTACGATCTTTGAGGATTTGTTTAGCGAAAGGAAGACGTGCGCAAAACATCCATTAGTGGAATTTAATAATATTATATTATAAATGCAATCTTATTAATAGAAACAAAAGAAAATATTGATCATTCATTTGATAGTTGATACGTAATATTATGTATACTTATATTATATACATATTTTTGATTGACGTGTTCAAAATATTTAATTTGAATTTAACATACTACTCAACTAATGTATAATATGCGTATTAGTACTTGCGTACTGTGTACTAACTAGGTAATGCATACACATTGGAAATACACGGGGTATCTCACTAAAAATCATTAATTCTTAGTTGTTTAGTAAAGACGATTGTTGAAATGCGCAATAAAATACTAAAATAAATCCACATGAAAATAATTTATTATATAGGAATAAAAATAAATAGTATATAGTTATGTTTTATACTACACATGATGCTGACTACTAAACGTGTACCTACACGATATTCTACACTTAGAAATTCATTAGTGTGGAATTATACCTATATACCTTCTGTAGTATACACAAAGAGACCACGATAATATCGTAACGTGTCAAGTGTTTAACTGAGAATGATAAATAAAACATAAAACGTACTTTATGTCCTATACACCCCCACCCAATACAATATATTCAAAAAAAAATATGCAGTACGATATATTAAACTATTATAATGCATGTAAAAAAAAAATGTGGTTTTTAATATTTTCTAACTGCCTTTATAAATTATGTATTATAATATGGCATAGGTAACGAATATATTATAAAACACATTTTCAAAAGAGACACAGACTTCATAAAGTTTTTATGTAAAATAAATATTGTATATTTTTGGACAAACAATTTTTTCCTCATATTTATGATACAGCCGAGATAATAGCCAATAGCTGTTACGTCAACTAACTGGGAAAAATTCACCGAAGTGAAAATATGAATCGTTTTTACCTTGTCTGTACATATAGATATAATGATTTTACATAAAATAATAAATAAGGATATGTGCGTCTAAATATATTTTACATATGCGATATAAATCGGTATCTACAGAGAGCATATTAAAACAATTTGATCTTTTTAAGTTAATTATCAAGCAGTAAAACTGATTTAGATTTATCATAAATTTAAAAGAAGAGAAATAATTTTAAACTAAAATGCAATATTAAAGGTACCGATATAAATCACACAATCAAATTATAACTTTCATAACTCTATAAATCATAAAATATTAGGTACTGCAGAAATTAATTTATTAAACGTGTGTGTTTATTTACAACAGAGTATTCAATTAAAACCATCATACGAACTACAGTCCATAGAAGTCTTAGCTTAAAACCTAAGCCAATTTTAATAAATAATACCGTACGTGCCTAAAATCCAAAACAGAGTAGGTACCTATTTGATATAACAAACCTGATATTACTATTTTCTATAAATATTTTGAACTATTTAAGTATTTTCTATAGAATTATAAAAATAATACTATAAAACATGTCTTTTTTTTAATTCGTTTAATTGCTTAAATTATAATATATTTTAAATATTTAACAAAATGAATATAATCCAAGTTTAATTAGCATAACCAATTAAATAGTAAGTACTACATTTATTCTAAATGTTTGAAAAATTAACTAAATACACACGATATGAACAATATAATATAAGAATCAAAATAACTGAAATAGTAAAATATCCAATTAAATCTTAAATATTATTATATTATTCAACAAATATAAAACTATACAAACTTTATTATATAAATATAAATTAATATTTATTTAATTTAGGTATGCACCTACCTATATAATTAATTTTAATTTCATAAAAAAGCCAATTAGTAAACTCAAATTTCCGTTATTTAAAAAACAATTTATATATTTGAAAACTAAATAATCTAACCTCATGAAAATGGACGCTATGGCCATGTCATGTTATCCCGACGTTGGATATCACCAATTACTAATTAGGACACTGAACCATCGTCAGATGTAAACCCTAAACCTGCCTCACCTATATACTTCTTAGATTATGAACGTAGTGAAAGATCTATTGTGTTAATACCATATGTGTTTTAGATTCTGAGTGTAGCGAAGAATGTATTGGTTTTACAAAGATATTTTTTTTTTTGTCAATAAACAATTTGTCTATTAGAAATCCTACTCCAATCAAAAAGTAACAAAAGACCTTTTTTGTTGAACTTTGGATCTTTTTGTTGCATTACACAAATCAGTTCTTGATTATCTAAAAGGTTTTCATAATAATTAAGAAAAACTGAAAACAAAATTATAAGAAAAACGATCAAATATTTACAATGTGTCATGGAATTACTGATTTTATTATTTTCAATATTCTACAAAAAATATTTATGATTTATGTTTTCCAAAAATCTTACTTTAATCAAAAAACACCAACAGACCTTTTAATTTTTATGTTGAATTTTGGATTTAATTGGTGAAAAAGTAAGTGTATTTTGTTTTTCCAATCAGTTTGCATACTAATTAGAAAACCCGGGAATACGGGAAACTTTAATGGTTTCGTTTTTTTCAATTTTGGTTTTTTGTTGTAAATCGACATGTTGTGGTTAAAAATTATTTTAAAGGGCTGAAATTTGCATAGAATACTTATATTAACATAAGAATTAGAATAAGAGTTAAAACAAGTATATTTATTAATTAATTAATATTAGCTTTTAGAATACGAGCTTTAATATTATCTTGAAATTAATATGTTAATATGTTAATATATTGTACTAATAAGTTTTTTATGTATAACGTGATACATATATATACCTATGTCAAAATAATAAAACGTGTTTTCGAAAATCTAAAAAATTATCAAACATATTAGTAGTACACACTCAAAATATAAATTTCCAAATACATACATCTAAATAGTTCCAATTAAAAATGGTGAACATATTTCGCGCCTTAGATTAAATATTAAATAATATATAGGTAACCCTTTTCAAAAGGCCACAGAAGCATCAGTATTTAATTTGAAATCAATAATTAATTATAAACTGAAACAACTACTATGAACAATTATATTATGTATAGGTATATATAGGTATATTATAGTCTAAAGTCTATTAGAGGATTTTCAATAAAAATTGAATTAAAATTAATACAAAAATTATAGTATAATATTGCAAAATTCAAAGGCCAACATTAAATACCTGCTGGCTCAATAAATTTATGAATTTAATCAAAATAATCATATAAATAAAGTTAAATTAGTTTTATGATCTCTTGAAATATTAGAATTGACAATTTCTACGCCTGCATTTTAATTTAAAATTGTTTTTATTATAATCAGATATTATAGTTTCCAACAAAATAAACATAATAGATAACTACGGATAAAAAAAACATGATTCTCTCTATGTATAATGATAACTATAGGAGTGGTGTGTCTCCAACTTGCAGATATTTTATGACTTGCACGCTAGGTTCGCTATAATTCTGGACGAATTAATTTAGGCATAACCACTAATTATTTATGGTAGTAACCAGCGATTATCACACATTATTTGTTTAGTTTCTTTTTATGGTTAGCTAAAATCGCAAATTAATGCACCACTTATAACTGTGATATCTTCAATTTGGCCAGACTACTATCGTTCGTAGTGGCAGACTGCTAGAACTATAGACAAAATTGGAACGTTTGATAAGAGTCAATGAGAATCCTGTTCTTTTTATCCACAGTCTTAGAAGATAATATGGTCTCATCACTTCCCTCTGCCAGCCAACTAGCAACGTTCCACTTATTTGAACAAAAGCGTTTAACATTTTTACCACATTTTAAAAAAGCGCTGCGGATTAGACGTTTTTAAGGTTAGGAATTGTAGTAATTGTTTATCAAATAACTACCAAATGTAGGAGGGATTTGAATTTAAAGAGCGATAGCACATTTGAATATTGTATTATACATTTTAGAATTATGTATTATAATACATTTGTACACTTTTTATGACTATAATATTACACATAACCATGTGATTTTAATTAAACATAATTGTTCAAAATATATACATTTATAAAATGGCTATCTTAATTTTTATAAAAATAATTTTAAAAACAGCTGGGGATGGGTGCAGCCACTGTTATAGGTGGACAATGGGGAAGGTGGAATACATAAAGTTATTTAATTTGTAACTGTAACCAACGATAAGCCATTGATAACGAAAACCGATTCTGAACGAAGTTCGGTTATACATGTTTTGAAAGGCCGTAATATTCACGATTTTCGTCAAAATTTGATAAGAATATTTACGAATATTTTTAACAGAATAACAAGAAAGAAAAAATTTAAATATCGAAACTGTTATTTCCGTAAAATGTCCTGTTTTCCCTAGTTTTGCCCAACTATCAAAAAAAACTTTACGGAAAATCAAAAAATAACTTACTTTCTATCATATTCAAAGTTCAACAAAAAAAGTTACTTAGAATTTTTTGGATTGGAGCAAGTTTTCTTGGAGAAAAGTTGTTTACAAACACAAAAAATAAAAGAAATAAAAAATCAAAAAGAAGCAAATACCACAGTAAAACCTACACAATATACATTAATGTCTACACTTAGAATCTAAAAAACGAATCGTGAACGCTGTACAAAAACTGAGGCAACGAAGTGCATTACAGCCGATGCGTTGGTTGGATTGCTTTAACACCACTGCGAGTGGGTACAAACCTATCATTGAACGGTCGCCATTTAAGATCGATAATTTAACAGCGGTGTTGACGCTGTCGTTAGTATATTGTTATGACGTCTGTCAAGGAAAACACGTTAAACGATCACGGTCTGAGAGGTCGACGATCTATGGCCTCTCACCGAGATGATCAAAAATAATCTATTTTTGGAAACACAGCGATAGTGATCTTTACGAGGAATTCAGCAACGTCGAACAATCACCATTTGAATTTAGTTTTTAACAAGAATAGTCTAAAACTCACAACTTTATACCATACTCCTACAAATTATTATTAATAATATTATACACTTGAAATTCGATAATCGTGCACCAATTACGGTTTGGGAAGTGGAAAAACAATGATAGGCATTAAGTACCAAACGCTCGGGTTGGCATGAAAACTCGGCAGACCACTCGGAGGAGCGGAGGACGGTTCTTTTTTGTTTTTCCCGTGGTAATTTCCATCTATTCGTTTTTCCTTTAAAAATCGACAATACATCATATAGGTACCTTAGTTCTCTTGTGTAGGGAAAAATTAATCTGGCTTTGGCCGGTTAAGAAATAAATATATAACAGACAATAATAACAATAATATAGTATAAACATAGGAAAAAAAATACTAAAATAACATTTTTAAAATTATATAATATTAATATTTATGATCAATATAGTATTGATGACCAACTAAAGCATGCAGACATAATCCTGCCGGCAATCATTTATTAATCGATTCACCAAATTATTATTAAATCAAAATTTCAAAAATTAACAAAAAAAAAAAAAGACATGCTTATACTTTACATTTGTTTCTCATTTATAACGACCAAACCATAATAAATAATTGAATACATCACTATATTTATATTAAACCTACAATAAAATATAAATTCTATTAACTAAAAAGTAAACGTTAACATTTTTGATCCACCAAGAATTGTTTTTATTTTTCAGTGCGGTCGAGAATTGGGCCAGATCATTTTATCTACCTGCATCGTAAACAATATTTTTGTACACTTTTATTACCCAGGTATTGGGCCACAAATAAAAGGAATATTTTTAAAGGGTACCTGGAGATTAGGCCACAAATGTATAATACAAAAAAATACTAATTAATAAATTTTAAATATATTAAAATACAATATAAAATTAGTCAAATAATTATTAATTTTTTCTCATACACAATAGTAATTACTATTTACATACAATTTTTTTTACAATATATTTTTTTTTTTTAATTAATTTAAAATTAGTCAATTAATTTTTTTTTTTTTTTTTTTAAATAATGTGATACAAATTGCTTTGCACAACATTCAAAAGTGCCGTCAACATAAATCGATTATAACAAACATAACAAATTTAAATTTGTAATCGTGGAATAAATAACGTGGTTTAAAATAGTTTGAAATAGTGGTATTAAATAGTGGTTTGCCTTTTGTAAAATCAAAAATATATTAAAATATAGTGGCCCAATAACCGTATACCTTTTTGAAAAAAGGTTCATTGTGGCCCAATTCTTGGACGCCTATTTTGTATAGTCCTTTATAAAAATAAAGTTGGTCACCACCGCTCTATAGCATACTCATATAGACCTTTTGAATTTAAAAAACTAATCAATTTTATTGTATTAATTGAAATTTTTATAAATCGCATTCGTAAATGAATCCATAGTTGTAAAGCAAAAAAAATATAAATACACTTTCATCAAATCTCCAAATATAATCTCATTCCTAGATTAACGCTGACAGAAATTTTGCCCTGTATATTGTATTATTAGTAGGTATCTTTAGTATCTAATGTGAATATGATGTGCACACTTGGGGCTGCCATTCAACGGTTATTATTAACGTGCTTCAAAAAGGTTCGATGAATGTTGGATTATACTAGACATTAGCAAGTTAATGTCGACATTCAAGTGGTGACTGGCAATATTGGATGTGTTCATAAACGATTTTCGTACGCGAGTATACCGTAGATTGTAGGTATAATATAATATAATAGGAAACTCATCAAAATTTGACGGTTGCCCCCTAGGTAATTTTACTGGTATAATGCAATGGCTACCCGAGAATGGAGACTTATGTCTATTCTATTAGTACGTTTATATAATGGCGTAAAAACGATTTGAAATTAAATCGTTTTTTAAATGTATTTGAACAATTAAGTATAAAATAAAGTAAGTAAAAAATATCAACTATACTCGTTTATATTTGTCCAAAATATTCATAGATATGAAAATAGTTTAGAGAACATTTTGCAAACCAATTTAGTATACAAGTTTGTTATCTTTAATCTAAAATTTAATCAAATATAATTTTAAGGTAAGTTTTTAATGGAATATAAAAACAAATTCGAGACATAACTTTTCAAAACAACATATAATAATAATTGTCCATGTACGTATAAAAAATCTGATAAAATGATAAGGTTTCAAAAACGTGTTTATATTTTCATTTGATAAACCACTTCTTAAACGCTTGATACAGTTTTAATTTCTTAAACTAAATAATGAAAGTTTTAATTTTGAAAACAGTTTTATATTTTAAAGTTTTTATATGACAAGAATAAGTTTTAATTTCTAAACCATTTTTTCGGCATCGTATAAACGTATTATATGAGAGAATTTTATGAGAATAGCTATAGATACCTACTCAGGTTAACCTTGGAACTTAATTCTCAAGAATTATTTTTACGTATGTTACGAATATTGAAATATACAGTGCGTTCACGCTAAGAGATACCACTAAATATTTTAGTTGGATGACCTAGTATTGAAATAGAATTTTCGGGGAATGATAAGAAATACCCAAGTACACATTTTAAAACAAATTTCAAATTTTTAACCATTACATGCGCAATACAATTTACTTTTTTTTAAATAACAACACCATTTTTTTTTTCTACAGATTCGAATAGAGTATTTTTTTAAAACAATTTTTGTGTAAAAAGTTTTTTCTTATTATAAAAAGTTATAGTATATTGAAATTTAATATTCACGAATAATCTGTTATTGACAAAATTTTAACTATGTTCAACTTATACTTGAAAATTTAAATGATATCTCCGATACTTTGAAATACCTGTTTGTGGATAGATATGAGACACAAATAAACACTTTTTTGTTTTCGTAATTTAGTTTTATTTCTTTCATTTATTCTTCCAAAATAAATTAAAGGTAATGAAAATTATGAAAATGTTATAATATTATATTAAATAAATTGTTTGAAATTTCCGCCTTGGTGTTCCAAACATAATCCTAAACGGTTTAAAAATTTTATTGATATGGCAACGTTTATTTGGTCTTCTCTCAAATTATTACATGCTACTTGCAATTTGTTTTTTAAATCTTGGACATTATTAGGAAGATCCGCATATACAATATTTTTTAAACACCCTCATACAAATAACTAAAGTGTTTATTTGTGTATTATCTGTCTACAGCTATTTCACAATTATAGTTAAAATATTTATTTTTTTTTTCTTAACATTACTCGAAATGTACAAAGCTTCGGACATCGATATTCTACGTCAGCATTTTGAATCCAATTACGCATTTATTGCTTAAATTAATTTACCGAATAAAAATATTGAGAGCATTTTATTACCCAAAGATTTTTCTGAGACTAAAAAAATAAATAAATAACAGATAGTTGTGTAAACTATAATATTTCCCTCGTTTATCGTTTCGTCTGGATTCTAAAATAAAAATAGTTCAAAATGAAATTGTATGTACACTCTTAATAATATTTAAGTAACAAAATAATAAATTGTAAATCATAAATATTTTAAAACTATATGAACATAATGTAGGAAAATAATACATTTCATATTCTTACAAACTTATACTATGTAATAATAATGTTAACCAGTAAACGAATTCCTGGATTATGCATAAGTCGTTTATAAAACTATTCGGTACCTATATAATTAGTTTAGTTATATAGTTCTACAAATATCCTCATATATGAACATGATAAATTAAATTTGTAAACATACGAGTACATAGGTATTAGGTATTAGGTAGAGGTATTATAACCTATAAATTTAATTGTAAACATATTGATTTTATTTTTTAAGCAATATAAGTACTTTGAAAAAGTAAATGACTAATTTTTACTAAATAATTTGTAAGTATTTGAAAAAAATAACAAAGTCCAAGATTTTTTTTGTTATATTTTATGAATATAGAAAAAAAAAATACAATAATACGATGAGGGTACTGAAAAACAAATTAAATTATAAATTAGTAAATTATATACCAGTCTTTAAAATATTCATGAAAAAATTAAATAGTGGGGAAGGTAGGTACATAAAGTTATTTAATGTATGCCTGTAACTAACGATAAACCTTTGATAACGAAAAACGATTCGGAACGATGTTCGGTTATAAATGTTTTGAAAGACCGTAATATTTACGATTTTCGTCAAAAATTGAGATTAAACCTTTAAAAAAAAAAAATACTACATTATACTTAATTTTATTTTTTTAACCACTTAGTAAAACTTTTCACCACGTATAGAAAAATCTAGTATAAATATTTTAGGTTTCTACGAATATTTTTAACAGAATTACAGGAAAGAAAAATTTAAATATTGAAACTGTTATTTCCGTAAATTTTCTTGTTTTTCCCAGTGTTTTGCAAACACGAAAAATAAAAGAAATAAAAAATCAAAAAGAAGCAAATACCACAGTAAAACCTACACAATATACATTAATGTCTACAATGTAGATGAGAACTAGTACCAATTAAATAAATACGTTTACGTATATTGATTTTACTGTCCATTTTTAAAATCAAAAAGTCTATTCGTCGATGCTGTGACGACAATGTTCGAATTAATATAAACAATAAATAATACGTCTAAAACCGAGTGAATAATAAACCTGTAAAGANATGTTTAACATTTGAAGACTACGTGTTGTCACAGGACCTAGTCAACGTCGCAAAAACGTGAGTAGGTATCATGTCTGCGCTAGTTTAGGCAGACATGTTAGAACATGTATAGTTAATATTGCACAGCTTTCCATTTGTATGAAGCATGCGTTTTAACCATGTTATTAGTGGACTATTTAATAGATACTATAAAGTTGTTTAGGCAGTTATATTGTAAATTTTCTTAGTACAAAGTATATTATATTGTACAAGCTATTACCATGTAAAATATACTAAAAATTAGTTTTTGTTATTTTGTAGGTGAATGAGTTGTTAAATGAAAAATGTACAAATAACATTTTTTGTAGAATAAACAATTTAAAAAATATATTGTTCTTACACTTTTTAGTCCGTCTTAAAAATTTTAGACTAAAATTACAAAAATCTAAAAATCAGCCTTATTTGAACTTCAACCCTCTTGAGGCACGCCTTAAGGTTTACCGATTATTACGAAACTTTACAAAGTACATTTTTTTGTGGGTTTGAACAAATTTCAGTAGTAGCCCAATCAAAAATTGAAAAAAAATTGTCTTCATCTATAGTCTAAGGACCACTCTAGTCTACACTTAGAATCTAAAAAACGAATCGTGAACGCTGTACGAAAACTGAGGCAACGAAATGCATTACAGCCGATGCGTTGGTTGGATTGCTTTGACACCACTGCGAATGGGCACAATCCCATCATTAAACGGTCGCTATTCAAGATCGATAATATAACAGCAGTATTGACGCTGTCGTTAGTATATTGTTATGACGTCTGTCGAATATTGGACAAAAATACTACATTAAACTAAATTTTTTTTTAAAGCAATATTTATGGTAAAAAACATAAGTCGTAAAAATGTAAAATAATGAAACCGTTGTGTCATAATTTATAAAAAAGAACTGATACTGGGGATGGTAGTGGCCACTGTTGTAGGTAATAAGTTGGGAAAATAGGATACATAAAGTTATTTCATTTATATCTGTAGGCAACGATACTTCACTGCTTGACGAAAGACGATTCCGAATGCAGGAACAAAACACTTATTAAAATAAAAAAAAGTCGTCCGATGATTTTGGAAATTTTACCACATTTAGTTAAGTCCAATATAAGTATTATTACTAAGTTTCAAGTCTCTACGTGTATTTATAACCGAATTACAGCAAAAAACTCCCAAAAATTAAAATTCCTTAAAAGCTCAAAAGTTTTGTCGATGATACCGTCAGAAAGTAAATTAAAAAGTTAATAAAAAAGGTATCTTGTGATTTTTTGATTAAATCATTTTTTCTTGTAGAAAAAGTCATTCATGTTCTTAAAAAATAATAAAATCGTGAAATTATACGTTTTCCTACGTTTTTCCCACTTAAGTGCTTTCATTTAAAAATGGCGTCAAAAGTCAAAAAAATACTTGTTTAAAGTGCAATTAAGATAATCTGAGCTTTCAGAAAAGTTGCTACACGTAAAAATCGAAGCAAGTTTACTAGGAAAAAACGTGTCCACACACTAGAAAAAGAAAAAAGAAAGAAATACACATCTTAGTAAAACCAATAGCTGCGCTCGGAATCGAAAATCGTAATTTCGTAAATGTCGTCATTTTTGGTTTTTCCAAATATTTTAAAAAATACTTTAGATATCGAAAACCGATTTTCTGTCAGTGGCTGCATGTCTAACGGAACAAAATTAATCTCATGTCATTTTTCGGTTGAAGTAATATTTCTGGTAGAAAACAAGTTGAACACGTTGAAATAATGAAACCGGGATACTACGTTGCCGTAAATATTAATCGATTTTAATTTGTTGGTTTTTCCTAATTAATAAGAAAATTACTTTGAAAATTGAAAAACAACTTACATTGTCAGTGCCGAAATAAACTTGTTATGCAAACAATACATATGTATTTAATGCCATAATAACAGTTCAATCAAATAATAGTATACATAACTTCAATAATTTTATAAATAGGTAATCAATGTTTATATCTTATACATCTTAAAAAATGTTGATAGGAAAATGTATTTTTTATATAAAAATGAAATAAAGTCAAAATTCTACTCAAAATCCAAATCTAAATTGATCAAATCACATTAATCGTCCCAATAACTTAAAAAATCATCAAACTTAACACCACGTTTAAAGAATTCAATCATAACCTGATAATAAAATAGACTATAACAAAATATATCGTTATATAAAAAAATAAATAAAAGTAGGTGTGCCTGTAGAGATTTTTTTTATTGTAATTTTTTCAACCAAAGCAGTTAAAATAAATGGTTCCAAACCTTTTTTTATATTTATATATAACATTACGCTGCCCGTCTAAATTGATTATATCAAAATCCATGGTGACACATGACATGAACTAAAAGAAAGACCAAAAGTCCGTTATTTAGCTGGCATTGTCATCATTAATTTAAATAAAGATTTTACTTCAGGAGAGGTAGTTGTTAAATTTAACATATTTTTTCTGATAAGACATGTATACATTAAATAGACAAATATTATTTTAATAAATAATTTTTATATTTAGCAACAGTAGTTTGATGTAAATAGTACACGATATACTAAATACAATCAGCCAGTGGAGTTTTTATTAGTGAAAATAATACAAATTTTTCACTTTGTGAATAAAAATGATACTGCTGACGATGGGTGTGTAACTGTTGTAGATAGAAAGTTAAGAAGGTAAACATAATAAGGTTATTTGATTTATATCTGTAAGCAACGATAAATCATTGCTAACGAAATATTATTCTGAGTAAAGTTTAGTTATGCATATTTTGAAATGCCGATATTTTTTTTAATTTTCCTCATAATTTGATCATATGTGCTTGTAAAAAAAACCTGTTTAATGCCTTAATTTTCCCGTATTTCCTACGGTTTTTCCTGTTTTTCCTGGTCATGATGGAAACTGATTGGAAAATCAAAATACGACTTTCCTTATCACCAACTAGATCCAAAATACAACAAAAAAGATCTCTTGTCGTTTTGTAATTGGAACAAGATTTATGATAGGAAACATAAATCATATAAATTTAAACTATATATATAATAAAATCGGTAACGCCATGGCGTGTCGTAAATATTTAAAAATTTTCCTGAAATTTGTTTTCCAGTTTTTCTCAATTATTATGAAAACTAATCAAAAATCAAAAATTGTCTATAATTTTTCCAGAACCAGAAAAATGTCTATCCTAAAAGTTTTTTAAAGATACAAAAGAAACACTATCTATTAAATTACTTAATAACTGGATAACTGTATAATATAGATTCACGACAATCTCTGAGATAACATAGATACTAATAGCTATTCGCGTCGCGTAAAAACGGAACTATAAAATGAACTCATCCTAGCCATTTAAGCTATAGACAAATTGAGGTGTCATTGTTTTTCTCTAAAATCAACCTTTCCATTTTCCGCCAGTATAATAATGTATATTTACATTTTCCACAATTCAGTTTTTAGATTTTAGTAACTCTTTATTGCAAGAATTACATTAATAATTGTGAAAATTTGCTGATTACTTTGTATAGAAACATATATTTCTGAAGATTGTTTTTATTCTCCAAAACTTTTTGTACTTACATCTTTAAAACTTACATGCATAACCAACGTCTGTAAGTCATTCCGTGTACCTAACAAAATTTTAAACACTATTTTTTTTTTACTCATAAGCAAACTAATTTACTAAACGTAAATTGATTCTCAGTTTAATCATTAAATTATACCAATATATAAGTTCAAGACCCATTTACCGATGTGGAAATCTGTACATAGAAGACTATCAAGGGAGCACAGGTATTTTCTGTGAGGATTCTGTATTACTTGACTAAAAGCTCCATAGATGGATAAATATAATGAAATACGTAAAAACTCAATAAATTTAAATTTAATTAATAATTATGAATATTATAATCGAATACAATAACAATAGATAGGTTACCTACTTCATAAAAAAAAAACCTATTTATTTTTTCGAGAAACCTCCCACATTGCATTTATACATATACATTATATACCTTAAACCTTAATGTATATTAGATATATAGGGTATCAATCGGTGAAAAATATTTTTCTTCTTATTTTTCTTGGCATTTTAATGTATACAAATATCAAATATTTAACCGATAATTTGTTTATTATTAATAAAATATAAGTAGGGATTTTAAATTTAGAAGCGAGGACTAGATGAAGCATAGAAATGATATTCATTCAGCTGTAATAATTGTATCAGTCATATTAATTAATCCCGCAAAATATTCAGCCGTCTTCGGAAAAATTAAAGTTTACATATAAAAATTACAAATAAAACAAAAAATATAAAACATATATATAGAAGCTTCCCAAACATTTTTGACTCTCGACGCCATTTCCTCCCTTTGTGTAGCCAAGAAATCCCAAAAATCAACAAAACTAAAACAAAATTGCAATCGGTTTTTTTTTAATTTAGAAAAAAACTGTTAGAAATATACATTTTTTTTTTTTAACTATATTAGTATTACCAAGGAAAAAAAGATCATCTTTTAAGGTACAACGTAGATAATTTGGAGCATATTTTCTAACCGAAAAAGTGTATTTCAAAAATAAAAGGACTTAGCTAGACCCTCTTAATCATTCAAATGTAATCAGCGTTGCCGGTTCCACTGTTATTTGGTTTTTAAATTTATTTTTAGACCAGATAATACTCCACATGGTGACGCGGCACGTCTTTACAAACATCATGTCGCCTCATATCAGGGCACTGCGGGAGCTTAGTATATTATACTAATATCCTCATACACCTACTGTCCATCTCGTACATTATAAATTATAATGCAAACTATTTGTTTAAGAACCATTATTAGGAAATCTGTTTACTTACTATTAAGTAAAAACTTTTCGTAGAATTTTACTATAGAGGAATACATAATTAAAACGCTAATGGTATCAATAAAAGCAGAGGCTTTTATTGTGAGCCATATAATGTACCGTAGCCAGGGGGAGAGCTTGAAGCACGTGCCCTCCCCCACCAATTTGTTTTGTTCATTGGTTATTTCAATTGTTTTTGTGTATTTTACAATTTTAAAAATAGAAAGTTATAATAAAAATCATTAGTGACCACCCCCAAATTTTTTTTCTGGCTACAAAACTGACTACAGTACACCTAAAAAGAATAATTCATTTCTTACGTTATTAATTATGAGGAATAATTTATCAATGTTCATAGATTGTGACCGTTCATAAAAACATTCGTAAGCAAATTTTTTGTTTAATAAAAGCATTTCTTTTAAACAGAAAAATAAATTACTCATACTAATCATAAATGTATATATGGTATTAGACATATGGTATTTATAATTTAAAACAAACCGTTATCGTTCTACGGAAGATAAATTTTAAACAATAAAAATATCATATCGTAAGGGTTCAATGAACCCGTCAACCGAGCCGGAGGTTAGCCTTTGACAAGTATTAAATTCTATTAAATCAAGCCCCCCAACAACAATAAACGTCCGTATAATATTAAACAACACTAAACAAATACACTTTGTAAAAGTCTAGACATTTAGTTGAACGTATAAATACATTTCAAATATATTATTTTAAAATAAAAATGCTTCAAAACGTACTCTATGAGTACAAAAAATTAATTTTTTTAATTCAATGGACGATCGTATAACAAACAAAAACCTTGGCTCACAAATTAAAAAAGAAAGGTAAGATAATGGGGACGGGTGCAGACACTAGTGTAGGTGGGAATTTAGGAAGGTAGGATTAGAATATAGATGAAGAAGATATATGAGGTATAGATAAGAATTTAATGTATATCTGTAAGCAACGATAAATCATTGCTAACGAAAAAACGATTCTGTACGCAATTCAGTTGATGGTGATCCTTTGTCAATGTATATTATGTCATATTATGGTAAAATAATCTAATAGGCGTTATATATTTTCTTCAATAATATTTGTTTAATATTTTACCGAATTTCCCGGTTTTCCCATTTTTTCCCATTTTCTAGGAAAATCAAAAGATGACCCCTCTAAAGTACCTTTCCAGTCAGATTTCCTTTTATAAATAGTACTACCATTGTAAATGGGAGCAAAATTGCTTGTAGAAAAGTTGTCTACAGATAAAAAAAGTCGTAATATATTACTAATGTATTTTGTACATTTTTCCATTTTTCACGATATTTCCCATTTATTGCAAAAACTCCTGGGAAAATCGAAAAAAGACCTCCTCAAGTTACCATGGAGATTAAATTTCTTTTTAGAAAATATGCTACACTTGATACATCAGAGTAAGATTTTCGGTAGAAAAGTTCACACAACAAATCGAGAGGTATTTTGCGATTAAAATAATCCCAGTGAGCAATGGCTTGGATCTCTAGGTATACCCGAAATGCATTTGTTTTTTCCTTATTTAGGTATATGAGAAAAAAAATGCTAACATTTTTTTTTTTTTTTTAAACACAGGTACGAACTCGCAAACTCTAGGATGAAAACAGACATGTATAACCATTCAATTACGACGAACATTTTTAGAGAAGACAATATTTAGTTATTTAACAAAACATATAATATCCGCATAATATCAGAACTTTAAAAAGCTATAATTTCGAAACTTAGTCAGTCCGTAAACATCTGAGCAAGATTTCTGGTCAAATTTTTGTACACAGTATAAAAAAAGAAACATCTTAGTAAAACCAACACATTCTTCGCTACACTCAGAGTCTAAAACAATATGGCATTTATTAAGCTGCATATTTAATAGTTTCTTCTTTTATAAAAGTTTTTAAATTTTATTATGTATAGGTAAAAAAAAATGTATAAATACTTTTATTAAATGACTAATTTTAGAATCATTATACCCCTTTGATATTAATACAAATATTCGTTTTTAATAATCTGAAAATTATACTCACACACTACACACGAAAAACGATGGTATTTAAAGTCGGTGTTTAATCGCGTTTAGTTTTGACATAGCTAATTAAACACACATTTGTCAAAGTATAAAACTAAAAAAAGAGCTGATACTGCTGAAAGGTGCATCACTGTTGTAAATAAGAAATTGGAAAGGTAGGATACATTAAATTATTTGATTTACATACGTAAGCAGTGAAAAATCATTGCTTAAAAAAAACAATTCTGAGCGAAGTTCGATTATTCATGTTTTGAAATGCTGTAATTTTTACTAATTTGGTCAAAATTTGAACTTTCAACTCGATTATAAAAAATTACTACGATATACTTTACATTTTTATTTTACCTCTAAGTAGATGCAACTTATAATAAACTTCATGTTAAATTTTCAAACATTTCTGTTTGGTCAAACAATTTAATCCATATTATTTAGACACAAAAAAAAAAACAAATACAAAAAATAAGCATCATAGTAAAACCAACAAACCCTATCTCCACTCAGAATCTAAAAAATATGCAAAATATATTTTACAGTACGATTTAGTACGAAACTATACATACTGTACTTATTCATATACCTACAGCAAATAATTGCACGTGTTTATGATGAATAGTGAACACTCTGATTTATT
Organism: Cinara cedri; assembly: GCA_902439185.1. Classification (NCBI taxonomy): domain Eukaryota; kingdom Metazoa; phylum Arthropoda; class Insecta; order Hemiptera; family Aphididae; genus Cinara; species Cinara cedri. The sequence goes on along the minus strand of CABPRJ010001466.1, from coordinate 245,608 downwards.
ATATGTTATTGAAATAATTTAAAATATATTGTATCCACCTACCAAGCGATTCTCATAATTGGAATATAAATATCAAATTTCCGACAGTTACTTATTATAATATATTTCATAATATGTATACATAATTCTACATAACACTAATGGTATTCATACAAATTATTAATAATTAATAAGCAAAGACCAGCATATATTTTAAAATGAAAAATAACTCATTTCTCAAAAATATGTATCTTATTCTACAACCGTCTTACTAAAATGACGCCATCAATGACAACTAAGTGGCTAATTTTAAACGTATTAAAACCCGTTATTTTTCATAATATAATTTAGTTCAAAACCATGATAGTTATAAATATCATTTAAACAAAATATAAATAAAACTTAACTTAAAAAGAGCTGATTCTGTTGATGGGTGTACTGCTGTTGTATATTAAAAATTCCACAAAAAAATGTAGTAGGTATTAATTTACATAAATGTAGATGTTAAAATTCTTGATTTTCGTCAACCATTGACGAGATATTCCACTTTTAAGTTTGGGTTGGGAGAAAAAAATGAAGCATCATTTACGTGGCGGCACTGCGACGTGCTACGTTTTAATAGTACACCGCACTAACTACCTTAACTTAAAAGTAGAGTATCTCGCCAACGGATTGCTAAAAATCAAAATGTTCAACGACAAAATGTATTTGAACTAATACTCACAACTATTTATGGGATTTTTAATATAGATTGGCATTTGAAAATGAAAATTCGCTAGCAGTTTTTACATGGCCTCTGAGCACCGCATCACCCTTTCAACCATATACTCGATCACTCCACTAACCCCATACATTTCTTTTTTTTTTTAAGTCAATACTTTGCGAAATAATAAGTGTTTTATATTAAATTAATCACCTGTACGAATAAAAATTAAATCATTAAAACGTATAGAGTTCAAAATATTTCCTATATGTTTATTTAAAGCTGCTTCAAACTGAAGGAATCTTCTCTACTTAGACGTACTCATATTATTCTCCATATAAATTATACCAAATATGAAATTAAAACAATATTCCACTATAGCTTTTTTTGTCCTATATACCAATACATTCCATTTAAAATAATGTGTATAATTACTAATCTAACCTCTTAGTTATGATCAATGAAATAAAAAAATTGAATTATAATGGTTATTATATGAGTGCATGTTGCCATAGCTATGCTGGTACGATTATTGTATGGTTTCGAGAAGTGAAATGTTGTTAAATCATGTTAAATAGTTTATAAACAAAATAAAAATATTAACTACAAATTTAACAGGGCAATGAATTGTATACGGTCGGCCAATAGCAGGGCAATAATAAACCAGAACTCTGCAGATTTATTTATTTATTTTTTTACAAATTAAATTGAAATATTTATCATAACATCGCGCAAACACATTTGTTACGTATGATGATGAATTATTGTTAATTCATCTTAATTCTTATTTATTATTAATTACTTTTCTGAAGACATTTAGTAGTATCGAATATTTGCGTACAATCAACAATAATTTTGGTACCCGTGGTAATGGAAAGACGGAGTATAATAAAATATAAACTGCTGGTTGGGGCAGGCAGGCAGACTACAAGACAGATGGATGCAACGGGTGTATATACAAAGTATATACCTACTCAATATGAAAACTAAAAATATAAAATAAGTCAAATTTTTATGACTTACCAACTATAAAATAAATTATAAGCAAGAAAATTATTTACACATTAATAAGAATATTAATATTGCATAAAAAATACAATAATATTGTTGATGTACATATTTATGTGTATTTCGATTCTTAAACTCTGATCAGAACAAAAATGTACTGGTTTTAATATAAGATAAATTTTGAGAAGAAATCTGAAAAAGCCATTTATGTCGAATTTTTCCAGAAAATAAAGAAAATCGCATGGTATTGTGTCCGTTGTATATGTGTGTGTCTGTGTCTGTGTCTGTGTCTGTGTGTCTGTGTCTGTGTGTCTGTGTGTCTGTGTATGTGTAATGTGTATATACCTTTTTCTCAGTACTTTTGGACACTTTTAGAGGCTCATAGTCGGGAATTAAAGTTTTTTTTACATAGAGGATTGAAGTGATCAAATTTTGATTGAATTTCAATTCAAACTTCAACGCGGAAGGGGAGTGTTTGTTTATCTTTTTAAACCCCCAACAGATTCCTGAAATGAAGCCAGGGATTAATTGTTACTTATACATAGTTTATGTATCAAGGATGTGTCTTTTGGGATTTCGGCTTTCAACCTCCTCCCCAACCATTTTTTGCTCTCATTTTATATTTTAAAGAAAATACCGAGTTTTAAATACCCTCACAGACTCATCAAAGAAAGCAACAAGGTTAACATGTGTATATATAAACAGTATGGTTGTTGAGGACGTACCTTTAGAAGGTTTCAACTTCCAATCCTCGCCTCCAACGTTTCTTGTGTTGGTAAAAATCTCGAGAACTACTTTACCTATTTTGATGAAACTTATTTTGTTCGATTTTCTTAACATTATCGGGAATTCATTTGATACTTTTTATACCTAAAAGAAAAGGGGGTAGTAAACCATGAAACAAGATAGCGGGAGGTAGTAAACACGGTAAATAGGTGTCTAGTGAATATAAAATCATAAATAAACACAAACATAATTTAATTAATTATTTAATATAATATTATTTGGGTTTTTAACTCAGGCAACCAGGACTATTTTAGATCAATTAGGTATACAGAAAAATGTAACAGCAACAAGTCGACTGAATGAAAATTAGACTCTACTAACGGAGGTAAAAAATTTTATCGATTTTTTTAACTATTTACAGATATTTCATATTTTCAAGTATTTATAGTTTATATTTTTGATTTTACGTAGACAAAATTGTTTGAGCGAACAGAAATGTTTGAAAATTTAATACGAAATTGACAAGATTCATTATGAGTTGTATTTAGTGGTGAAAAAAAGTTAAACGTAATATAGTGGTTTTTTTATGAGTGTTTTTTACCAGTTCAAATTTTGATAACAATTATGACGTTTCAAAACGTATATAAAATCGAACTTTACTCAGAATCGTATTTTATTAGAAATAATTTATCGTTACGTTTGTGTATAAATCAAATAAATGTATGTATCTTACCTCCCCAACTTCCTTGCTACAGTGTCCGGCACACCCATCAGTAATATCAACTCTTTTTTTTTTTTTGTTTTATTTTATTGATTAAATATATGTTAATACATTTATTATTAAATTTGTGGTCTTAACTCACTCATTAAAACATATTGTAAGAAGTATAGATATGTTTAATGAATTGTCTATTTATATCATTATTATAAGATTCATATATTAATAACTATTGATTAAACGCGCTTAACCGAAATTAAAATTAATGAAGATATACTATAAGTTATAATATATTAAAAAAATAAAAGTATAGATACATTAATCCTCGCATTATTCTACCAAATAAGTGATGCTTTGTTATGCATTACACCTAGTGTCTTTTTTTTTTTTTTTTTTAATGCGGTTTTAATACTTAAATTCGCTAAAAATCTATTCGTGAAAATTACTCTCTGTTAAAAACATTAGTTTCTTCATAATTAGTATAACGGTAAAAATCAGTTTGATCAAATGTGTGGGTATATAATAAGTCTGCAAAAAAAATACAATACAAAAAAGTTTAACTTCGACACTTAGGGATTTGTACAAAAAAATATATTTCAAATACGCTAAATCACAAGATCTCCACGGACTACACCGTATATTGTGAAAGTTTAAACTGCACATGTCAGTCCTACTAAAAATCGGAAAGGACAAAGAACATTTGATAAATGTAACATTATATCGCTAACAACATATCAACGTAGATACACAAATTATATTTTTGGTTGCAAATAAAATTGTAATATTATGTAATCACCTGCGCTTTAATTTCAAAATACGTTATTATAATAATTAATAATGCAGCGATAATAAGCTATCAAAATTAAAAGCCACATACGTTATAAGATATATAACGATTGGCCAACCTTAAAGCAGTATTTGTGATATTTTTTTTCTTAAAAGTTTCCGAATCCAAATTATGAAAACAATTGAATCACTTATATCAGAAATCCCCTAATCACTAGAATAAAAAAAAAAAAAAAATTAAAAATCGAATAATTCACGTTTAATCGTTAATCTGAAAGTAGGAACACTGCAATATACAACGGGAATTCCATTGAGAACTAGTTCTCCTATTTTCTATGGCCTGAAAATTTTCGTTCACCACACCAAGCCCCAGCTCCCTTCCGCTAGCGCCCCACTTTAAAATTTTGAATTGAAAATTATGACGCGAATTGGTTAATAATTAGTTCTTATTTTTTACCCGAAATTCGGGATTTGTAATCACATTTGAACAACACATATTTATTTCCGGGAGCCGGGGCAAGATTACCCCAGCATTTCTCAGTCCGTGGTAACCATCTATTAACCAAAATAGATAACCGTAAACTTAATAGCTAAACTGTTTACTAGACCAAAATGCGCGTAATGGTAATATTATACCTATTATACATTAAATAAATTGTATATTTGAGATTTTTTGACACTTTTATTTAATTATGTATAAAAAAAAAAATGTTTGTATAAAAAATACATTCACACAAAGCGTTAATAAGTTTTATTCACGCAACTGCTTAGTTTCATCAGGTCGCTGATAAACAATGTTATATAATGGCTTACATAAAACAATTCAAAAAAGGAACCATATAATATCAAACAGGTGAATAAATATTATATAATATCATATAAATAAATATAAAACAAATAAAAATGTGTAATTCCAAATGCATTATCGGCTGTTGTATTTATTTTTTTAATTTGTAAATTACCACTTACTTACCGAGTAATATTTGAAATGTGGTGTATGAAATTTGTGGGAGCGAAGCACCCCGCGGGTTAGGTTTAATTCAAAATTGTAAGGGACGCTAATTATTTTTAAGTCTCAAAGTCTCTTCTTTTGTCTTTCCAATTCGAGCACTATAAAGAGTGTATTACCAAAAAATAAATGGAACTGTTGTTAAATATTGGATTTTTTTTTTTTTACATTCATTTGCCTTGACTAAATCATGTTAATTATTTGCAGTACTTGCCCACTATAGCATGGTACTTATTGACGACGATTTAATACTACGATTAAGTGTAGGTACGGATAGCAAAATTACTTTATTTTGATTTTTTTATTTTTCTTGTCAACAGCGTTTCGTTTTTCGACGGTGTACGCACTGTGGATTTCTGGATTTCGCACGCGATACACATGTACAAAACGGAAATTTCAAAAAACCGCGAACGGATCCACGGGCGCAAGGACGGCGCGAACGGCTCAAGACATCGGACGAGCGCGCGTACTTCTGCAGCAACGGACTGATACTATAGATGCGACGACGAGACGACCGTAACAACCGACGGACGCGCGTGGACTGAGCCGGCACGGCGACTAGCGTGCGTGCTCGCGTGCGTGGTGCCGGCGCGTCGCGTCCGGCCGACGCGTCATGTTTCACCGCACGGACCGTCATCATTGTCATAGCTCGTAATAAATTCCGCCGCCGCGCTGTCACGTACGGCCGTCTCTGCACCGGCTTTGATCGTACAATAATAAAGGCAACGACTTTATTATGTTGTTTTACTTGTATTATCATATTATGGACGACCGCGCTCGCGAAACCTAATGCACGTGCGACGACGTTCGGCGACAACCCCGTTTCTCGGGAGGCGATTGTTAAGCCCCGAACACCGAATTTAGACTGACTGGGAACTCTTTCATGCAAGACGTTAGAAAATACTTCGGCATAAGGAGCATTGTTCCTAGCGATGTCCAAAATCTGCTCTACAGCTCAGAAAACATCACATCCCAGGATTCTGGCCGAGCTACACATGATCAAATCGCGGCAGCTTCCTTTCGCGTCTTCCAGTCTTTCTATTGCACGGTAGAGGACATACAGTGCCGCAAGGTACAAGACGAGAGAATAAGGGAGACTGAGGCAAGGGCTAACCAGCTGCCATACGAATAACTCACTCATCAGTCCCGGACATCAAAGACAACATTCAGGAAGATTCAAGCTCATGTACAGGTTAGGTTAAGTTAACACTCTGTTAGGAGGTAACGTGGTCCCACCGCTCACCTCTCATTCTAGTTTAATTAGTATAGTTAACAATGTGAGCCTGTCCCGCGAAGGGAAAAACAGGATTTTAATTATACCCATACCATAATGAAAGATGGCAGTAGTGGAGTGGTAATATGAAAAACTGATTCACCACTGGCCAATGATGTCGGTTAATTAAAAAAAAAAAAAATCGTATCATTTCTTTCTTATAAACATATTATTTCGTCAATTGCTTCAAAACGTTTTATGTTATGTAACAGTTTGTCACTTACGACCAAACCGACACCTGCTCGAAGATCCAGACCTCCACTAAAAGTAGATCCAATTATTTGTGTTTACGTCTCCTTGCCCTAGCCATCTTATTTCTTGAATCGCAGCTGAATCCAGTTGATACCGTTCAAGATTCGATATCACTGTCGTCAAATGTCCGGTCCTATATTACGATCGTATTACGAATGCATCAATGAATCATCATAAATGTTTTATATTACATAATATATTGTTGACCGTTTTTTCACCCAACTTAAAAGGAAAGTATAACCAAAACATTAGTTCCTTCAATGCCAGAAACAAGAACAAATTTTTGTCTAGATTTTCCGTGTTCAATAGAAGCACCAGATTTCTATGATAACAAATCAAAAATTTAAATTTACCTAATGATAATATAATAATTTATAAGTTATTTTCAATTATTTAAAATACTATTTTATAAATTGTTAATTTTTTTTTTGTATAAAATTAAAAAACTAGGTTCCTACACTACACTTACCAGCTTAAAAGTCTGCAACTTATTAACTTAAGCATAAATTATTTTATAAATTAGTTTTTGCTTAATTAATTTTCACATTTTTTCTTATAAATATAAATTATATAATTATTATATTATTTTTATTAATTATATATATTATTTTTTTATTTGCATGTAAATTTAAAAATTCATAGAATGAATTATTTAATACAAAATTAGTATATTGGCGTTTATTTAAGGATTATATGTTAAATATGCTTGACGCATAGATAAATTGTGGGTCTAAAACTGTTCAGTCGATTTCCCAACATTTTGGTTAAATGGAGTTACTGGTTTTTCGCTTAGTACAGTAGTATACAAGGCATGAGTATTTTCTGCAAGGTATGGTTTTGTACAAAATATAGTGACTTGAGATATTCTAGCCATAAAAAAAAACTACTTATTATGCTTAAGAAATACAATATTTATTGGACTAATTTTTTTTTTTTCAAAATTAACAGTAAAGAATTATAGGTACTAGATGTTTTGTAAAATATAGAACATCATACTGTGCGAGGAAAGGGGGAATATTGCCTATTCACTCTAACTCTACACCTGTAGCTTAGACTATATAGGCCATATGTTTTTAAACGTGTGAAAATAAAACAAATGAAAAACGATTAGGCTCAGAATTCAATTAAAATGTTTTGCTAAATTAAAAATTTCAAGTCTTTTTAATTTATAATTATAAAATAAATACCTTAACATTAACCATATTTTTTTTGTTTCAAAATGTGTAAAATAGTTAATATAATAGAAAAAGGCTCTTTATTATCTAAAGGTACTCACCTCTGGTTATGACAATGAGTATATTACTTATGTATATTTTAAAATCTGGTGTAATGAAGAAGCTTTTTGATTTTTTAAGCTGTTTTTTCCTTAGAAAATGCTTTTGGATGATAAAAATGTTCATATTTTTTCTTATAGTACCTTAAAGTGGAAAGATGCATAATTTCTGGCCATGGTACTTTATTTTTAACTTACCACTTTAATATTTTTAAATCTTAAAGTACCTATTATTATTTATCGATATTACTCTACCTAATAAACAGAGAAAGATCAATAAGTAGAGCATAAACTTGAAGGTATCTTATTCAAATAGGTATGTCATGTTAAACTAGCCAATATATAGATAATGGGTATAAATATTTACGTTTATAGATAGTACCTACTTGTAGTACTAAACGTTTTTACTGGCTACAAATATTTAAACTTTTAACTTTAATACTCTTTTAAATTGTGAATTAAATACTATTATTTATTTACACGACAAATAAAACTATTATTAAACAAGTAAATTACAAAATACAATTAGTTTCTCTGAATAATTTAAATACAATACCTATAATATAATAATACCTATAATATTTAAAATATAATTAAAACTTAGCCCTCCCTTAATTTTGAATTTATAGATAATATTAAAAACATTGATTTTAATATTAATATGTATTGCTTAAAAATCTATTTGTGTATCAAGTCACTTATTATGAATGGATTTATAACAAAATAATGTTATTTTTATTTTTATAAATAATTATTTAATACATTGGAAACCTAAATATTTTATAGTTATAAAAAGAATTGTAAGAAATTGAATATCACGTAGTAAGTACTAAATAAATCATCTGACTCTCTTAGGCACCTTAATTATAAAGAACAATACATAATATTAATGATTAATTTATATCAATAAAATTAGTAATTCTTCTATTTGATTACATAAATTAAATGGGACTAATAATTAAATAAAATGGGATATTCAACATGAAGTGTTTAAGCGACTAGATTACTAATAACTACCTTAATATATTAAATAATTGTGAAACACACTATAAAATAATTATAATACAAAAATAATTTTTGTGTTGGGAACAATATTTCAAGATTAATCGCTTAGATCGGTGATTTTCAACCTGAGGGTCACAAGTGATAGTTAGGGAGTCGTCAAAAACCATAAGTATCATGTGAATACTGTACATTGTATTATCCAAGTTCCACTTAACAATTTTTGAAAGGATCATTGTAAATGAAAAAAAAATTAGAGGGTCTCAATTCGTAAAAGGTTGAAAACCACTGCCTTAGATGAGTTCATAGTATATAATAGATTTTATGTAAATTCAAATTTGAATGCAATTATTGTTATATACTAAACTATCAAATATTCAAAATTATTTCAAATAGATTGTACTATGTAGAACATGGTTTTACACAATTATATCCATTGTTTTATACCAATAAAACAAAGTTATAAAAAATTGCACACTAAATTAATTAAAATATAACACACTAAATATACCTTGATAAGGAAAAATGTCTTTGCATAATAACAAAACAATGATAAACAAGATCATACTATAAAAGATTATCTATATTTTATACTTACTAATTAGTAATTTAACCAAACTTAACATATCTTATTTAGCTTTTGTATAATTAAATTTGTAAGTTTATTAGTTTCTGGTAAGTATTGAAATATATTTCCATTCTGTAGACAGGAAAATTGTTATAAATTAAGAATATTTGTGAAAATGAAAACAATACAACCAAATATTATAGTAAACAATGTTATGTTATCTAAACAAAATACAATTAATAACAAAATTAAGAATCTATTAAGAAATTGAAATTAAACACTTGTTTTAAGCTAGGTCTCATAAATAAAATTAACACTTACAGCTAAAAATTAAAATGTACTTACAAGTTAAATATAAAACGTATAATAATTATTTATAAATTAATTTAAACATTTTAATTATATATTATGAAGATATTTAACTGAATAAACAGTGCAATAAAATTGCCGAAATAGCTGAATATTTGTATAATATATCAAAATAAAAATAATATAATCATATACATATTTTTAGTTTAGGTCTTATACAACAATCTCTCTATAACCTTAGTAAACCCTTTCCATTAATATTGCTACTATATACATAGTGCGTCCAAAAGTTTGGGAACTTGTTTTCTATATCAGCTCATGGTGGTGATATGATTGTTCTAAATAATTGGCCTCATTCTTCTTGTAATGACCAGTCATTTACGAGTAACAGGCATTTTAGTTTTAACTTTTTTCTCCCTCTATATTGGCGATAGAAATTGATGAACAAACAGAACAAGTGAACACCAAATTATAAATAAAACTAAAAAAAAAACTTGAATGGAATTTTAAACAGTTTTAAAGAAACCACATTGAAATTAATAGCATTTTATATTTGGATTAAGGGTTTTAACGAAGGCCATATAGGCTGTTAAGACAATGTGAGATCAGGATGTCCTTCCACCTTGTGACAAAAATATGTAGTCACCTGTGCTTTTAAATCAAATGTTTTTTGTTAACAAAAGCTGAGAAGGAAAGAGTGTATGTTTCTATAAGTTCCTGAACCAAAATTTCATTAAGACACTTAATCAGTCCTCCCCTTCACCAAATTTAGCCACATAGGACTTTTTCGAAAATATAAATTAATCAATGCGGTGGCAGCACTGCCAACAAGAAAATCATAAAACAAAATGACGAGGCAACTGAAGATTCTAACTTTTCAGGACTTCTATAGATGTTTTAAATAATCAACATAGAAATGAGGTGATGAAAAATATTAAAACCAATAAGGAGTACTTTAAAAAAGATGGAACTGTTTGCCATAATCAATTTCAAATATATTGTTGAATTAGATAACATATTTTTAATAGAGATTAATTCACTTATTTTTGCACATTTACTATAACATTTTTACAATTATCTACTATTTATTATTTATTATTTGATATAATTTTAGATGGTTAAATTTAGTGCTCAAATTAGAAAAATAGAAGAGGGACTATGAAACTTAAGCAAATTAATTACAATTTATTATTGAATTTAATCTAACTCTACAAAAGTATATACATATAATGTTGAACAATTTTTCGGCTCCATGCATCAAATTATTGACTGGCGCTATCAATTACCCCAATTAGTAATTACAATATTTGAATTTTGGAAAGTTAAGGTAAAAATTCCATTTCCCTTTCAATTCCAACAAATTTAAGTTGTTCAGTTGGCCCATACCTATATATACAATAATAATAATATTAAAATTGCAAGCAACTATATTATAAAATAAATAATACAAACATAATACTAACCTATAATCAAAAAAGAGTTCTTCGCCAGGCTGTATCGGACGTTTTGCAAATATACCAATACGATGATCACCATTAACCATCATAACTTTAGCATAACAATTTGGATTTATAGAATGATTTGCAAATCTGATTTTGTTGCCTTTTCGTGTAGCATCAACAACAAAATCTATGAAAAAAAATTATAAAATCCCCAAATTAATTATTTTTTATCACAATATTATATAAATTACAAAAAAAGAAAAACATTCAGAAATTTTACTTAGAACGTTGAATACTCACCATGATTTAAATTAAATAAAAAGCTACACATATATTTATCATACACTTTTCCACGTCGATCTGCTTCATCTTGAGTAATTATTTCTCCACAATATTCTGATATGAATTCATTTTTTTGAGCTGAATCTTTCAAAAATATACCCCAACCAGCAACATCTGAAGGAGCCATCAACAAGTGTTTACCTACAAATTAAAATGAAATACAAAAATTTGCTATAAACATTTTAAAAAAATTGTTAGTATACTTACGAAGGCCTCTTTGAACACTGACATTTTTACATGTTATATTATCTAAATTAAACTGGTCTGCACCACAAGTTAAACATAGGTCTGGATCACATTCACGAACTGCTAAATAACAAGGGCATTGTTTTGTGTTACACTGAGCACGACACCGACAACCTGGGAATCTATTTTGACCTAAAATATAGTTAGGAATAGGTATATTAAAAAAAAAAAATGTTTAAGATACAATAGTAAATATTAATACCCATATTGCTTTGTTAATTTCTGAACATATAAGTAATATAACTTTATTTTACTTTCAATTTGAAAGCTATAATAAATTACTGCATACATGCATTTTAAAAATGGAATTTGGTTTATAATAGATTTCTTTATAGAACTTTTGAAAAAATTTAATAAAAATAAACTTTTACTCTATTTCAAAAGAGAACATACAGCTTTCGCGCATTTCGACTGATGGCTGGTGGCCGTCCCAAGTCAAATTTCTTCTATTATCATTGAAACAATGCAACAATCATACACGAAGGTCACAGATTAAAAGTTTCCAATGAGTATACACCGATTTAAAATAAATTGTTTATAATTTGTGATATCTGACCAGTTAATTAAATCCAAGTAGGTCCATAATAATGTGAAAAATTATAAAAATATAAAATAAACCAAATGTGTACTACACGTATTAGCGCAAAATTCAACATGTGTATTATAGTTGTGATACTTGGTACTGGCTGTATGTACGTTCACAATGAGCTCAAGGCAGGAGCGTGCTCATTGTAGTACCTGGTAGAGAAACGCTCCACCAAATGAAAACTGGTTGTGAAAGCGATATGCTCTCTTTTAAAACTGAGTATAAATATTAGATGGTAGTAAAATTATTAAAATTTTAAGTTGAATAAAATAATACTTAAGTCACTATTTAGAATTACTCAAAACTTTTAAGATTTTATAAAAAAAACTAATTCTACTCAAAAGGACACCACAACCACATCTACTGTTTCAGTCCAACTACCGGATAATTAGCTAATTTTGATTTTATGGTATAAGTACTTACTATGAAATTTATAGAGAACAATATTTTGGAGAATCTCATAGGCGTTTTTTTGAAATGTTAACTATTAAATAAGTTAGTTATTTAAAAAGCTAAAAAAGCTTGTAACTTTTATATTAAGCTGTAAATTAAAAATAATACAAAAACCTGATGAGGATCCCTCCAAAATATTTTTCTCTTTACATTTCTTCATAGGTACTTTTACTTAGTCTACATAAGCATTGTCAAACAAATCATACTCTTAATATATCTTCTCACAGTTTTTAAAATACCAAAGAATTAGAAAATAAAATATTTAAAATATAATTTATACTATTAAATTTTTAATCTATAATAATCCTTCATGGAACACTTCAAAAAGAGATACATCAATAAATAATAAATATAATCAATTTAAAATACATAATACAATACGCAATAGTGTTTAGATACTTACAATCTGAACTACACTTGCAGAATTTTTCACAAAAATTTTGGGCCATTACACAAGGACATGTTGCATCACATCCTTGATTTGGTGGATGAGAACATGGAGTATAATTATATAAATGATTTGATGCAGAATCACGCTTCAGCTGAACTTTACGGCAATGAGTTTGCCATAGACGTAACTTCTTCTTTTTTTTTCTTGGCGGAGTTAATTCACTAATAGCTTCTTCAACAGTAACATCGTCATTTTCGTTTTGCGCGAATTCATAAACCTGCTGACATGTTTTTGTCAACATCATCTGAGCAATGGCACAATAGTTATTTAAAAATGTGCGACGTAGTGCACGAAAGATTGATTGATCTGATCCAGTCCACACTTGTTTATCTTCAGTACTCATGCGTGGCAATAAAGAGAATGAGGTTTTTGTTGATAATGGATCTTCCATATCTAACTCGCCATCTACTCAAAAATAATTTAATATCTATTACATTAATTTATTTATTTTACTAATTTTGTTTATATACATATAGATACTTAAGAATATTATTAGGTATAAAAAGATAAAATATCCATTACCATGAGTACCTTATTTGGTACTCACACGGTTTAGACCCGTCATTTATATTTTTAACTCCTCCATTTTACATGCTTTCGGTACCAATGCTGGAACACACAGCATTCGACTCACATGCTATGAGGGACCATTTTTAAACTTTATGTTTTTTTGTTATTTACTTCATTGAATACGATTTTTGGTACAATATCAAACTATTAAAATAATGTGGTAGTCAACTTGTTAATAAGAAAAACTGTAAGTACCTTTGCTACTATCCCTGCTATCTTCGGAACTAGCATCATTTCCCCAATCTGAGCTATCTTTTTTTAACAACCTAACAGAACTAACTGGTTTATCACTACTTTCATTTTGAGGTGACAACTCTTTAGTGTTATTAGAAATTGTAATAGACACAGATCTCTGATCTCTACTAGTTTCCTCATCTCTATCAGCTTGTTTTTGTTTTTCTGCTTTGATTTCAGCAATGGCAGCTAATTTTTCTTTCATACCATCCTTAAATAAAACAATTACATATAACATAGTAATAAATAATTAAAACAGTATACACTTCTTACAAGTAACATATAACAATCTTGACTACAAGTAGTTGAAAATGGCTTTAATAAAGGTCCTTTTAGGCCTATTGGTAGGTTAGAGCCAGACTCGTGCTCCTTAAGTTCTACAAAAATTATACAATAAGAATTAAATGATTACACTGAATATACTTATAACAAGTAAATGTACATACTATGTAAAAAACAATCATATTTGTAACATCTTCTACAGAACAAATTCAAAAATGAATGTATAGTTTGCTCTTTTGGGACAGACTCAGCCTTTGGCCCATCAATATTTGGAGTACACTGAGATGGCTGTGCATTTGGATCAGCACATGAAGTTAATTCAATATACCTGTAGAATACAAATGATGATATATTAAATAAATTTATATATGATAAGATGATCCATTCCAAAAATGTTTGATAATTTAAATAAAAACAAGCAGATCCTATAATGGTACTTTAACATTATGTGTTGTTATATTTATTATTGGGGGTGAAATAACTACTTAATTTTAATTTTCATGACAAACTATAATAAAAATTTGATAAATAGATTATTTAATTTAAATAAATGTAGATATTGACATTTTTGATTTCTGAAAACCTGTTGATATTCCACTTTTAAGTTAAAATATGGGAAGAGTAATGGAGCACTAATAAACACCACACAACACAAATGAAGCAAACATTTTAAAACTGCTTGTTTTTTAAATTGTCAAAAAATAAAAATGTTAAAAAATTCAATAATTTTTCAACTTATTAAGTTTAGCCACTTAATTAATCATGCTGTATATTTGGATATGAAATATTTAATTTAGCGAAGAAAAAAGTTTTTCAATGTTATTAAAAAGAAAAAATGTATAACCAAAACAAAAAAATGTAATATTTAATATAACTGAAAAAAAATTATTCCTAAAATTATAAATACGGTACATAATATTATTATTATTATTAAGGTACCTTACATAATATACATTTTTTTTTTATTTATTAGTATTATGTGATATATGCATGTCTACGTGAATATTAATAAAAATTTATTTAATTTTTTTGGTGGTCTAAAAGTTTTTAGTTTTCATTTTAAAAAAAACAATTCCAAAAAAAAAAAAAAAAATGATTTCTTCAAAAAAGATCAGTAACATTAAACAATAACAATATTTATTGTATAAATAAGTAAAAACATAAATGAAAAAAATGTTAAGGTTTTTTATCCCTGGTTTAATTTTAAGTTAATAAGTATACTAAATACTTTTCTTTAAATTCTTCAGGAGATCCTTTGTCAGGAAATGCAGCTGACATGGCTTCAAATATAGCCATACTTGGAAATGGCCTATCATCTTTACTGTTTCTTGACACTGCTTTTGAAACTATTAAACCTTGTTGTTCTTTGTCTTCTTCTTGCTAAACAAAATCACCAATATTGGCTTTTAGTTCATGAATAATTTATATATTTATTTTTAATTTACCTACCTGAAAGGGAATAAGTGCATAAACTAAATCAATGAAAACCTGATCATCTAAAAAATTTGCAGCATCATCATCATGAACTTTATTATCATAGTTTTTTAATAGCTCTTCAATAAAAGACCCATCTTGATCAAGTACTTCATCTCCCATATATGGAATATTATGTAATACAGTTTCATCTTCTACCTACAAATTAAATTAGATAATAAAAAATTAATAAAAACTAAATAAATATTTTCTAACAAATTAAACATTTTATTGTACCATAAAATTTTGCTGAATTGGTGCCCAGATATACATAGTAGGTATAGGAGCTACAGCATTTATTATTTTTATTGGAACACTCATACTGTCTTCACCAATACCATCTACTTTAGATACTTCTGATCGTTTAGATCTTGATACTGTTTCAATATATGGTCGGCATTCCCAAACTGTTTTTCTAGATTGCAACCTTTTAAGTTCTTCTGATTTTTTATCTAAATAAAAAAAACTCATGAAAATATACAGATAAAAACATCATGATGTTTATTCATACCACAAACTTTCTTCTGATTATTAATACAGGCCAATACGTTGTCATCATCTTTTTTAGTCTTCTTAGCTTGCAATAATCTAAAATATTCAGCTTTTACACGTTTTTTCCAATCAGCATTGTTCTTGGCTTTCTTCTCAGACATTTTAAATTTAGTAAAGTATATTAACTAAATTGTATGCACATTCGACTATATTCAAACAAAGTAGAAAAAATTGTTTAAAGCGACTATGAGCCACATGTTGAATATTTACTTTAATCGAGTAATTATTGTTACTATAACTTACCCTACTGCCATACCAATAAACAAGCAAATTACAACATTATCATGATTGATACATAATTTAAACGATCTTGAAAAACAAGGGTGTGAAGAGTTTTCATATAATAATTAATATAATTTAGTATAAGCGGTAGGTGGCACGGGCCAAGGTAATTGACAATAGTGTAAACAATTTTTTTTTTAAAGACGTTTTCTTCCGTTTTATTATAATGTTTATCAGTTTATGAGTTTTAACCAAGTTCGTTTATAACATCATTAATGTCGGTGGTTATAATGAGAAAGAGTACATAACCTTCAAATCAGCTGATCATTATTTAGGCGGGAACGCTAAACTGAGTTGTTTTTATTGTGCACTTACTTTGAAAGAATGTAATTATGACATTTTATCATGATAAAGTATAAATCTCATCGATATAATATTATTCTTGCTCCCTGCCTACCTTGTATATTCGTTTTTTTTTTTAATACCAATCAGATAATACATCTTCATAGACATATAATTGTTTTTATATGTCTATGTCTAGTTATACCTTCTTATCTATTGTAGAAAAAAAGGAAAATCCGTCCTTATTATTATTATAATGTATTTTTTACATTTCAAAAATATAATTGTAATTAATAATTATTACTGCTAGAAAAAAATTTACCGGGAACGGATTATCAGTATATAAAAATTATGACGGGCACAGATTGTCCGCATTTATTACAATTATTTTCGGCCCAGAAAATATGAATCAAACCGGCCTATAAGCTTGCACTGAGGCGCGTAAAATATTGGAACAAATTTGTCGGAACCATTTAATATAATTTCATCATAAGCACTCCGTGATTACATGTTATTGTCGTTAGGTAAAAATTATTTTCTGACAAAATATTATCCGGTTAATTATTTTTTCGAAAAAAAACTTTCGGACAAAATATTTTCCAACAAAATATAGTCCTCCCGAAAGGACAAACCACCCCTGTAAGTACCTTATAAATTATTGATTAAATTGCATTACTATTATACGTATTATAAAAATAACCATATAATATTTATAATCAAAATTATTTTATTAAAATGTATTAAAAATAGTGATTGTACAATAATAATCAGTTCAGTTTTAAAAATTTTTGAAATTATATCGATGTAGTTTCATAGAATTCGATAGTGAAGATGTCCATTGCAATATTTCCTAAGATAATTAATATAATCAAATTATTCTGGTTTTTTTTTTCATATCTCAGTGATAAAGACAACAAATATTTTTATTTGAATTAAATTTGTAAGTTTTAGTAAAAAAATAACTATTTTATTATATTAGAAAAATTTGAAAATAGCCATTTTATAGAATTCTGAAAACCACTAAAGACTCGTTTCTTTGTTAATCTAACGATTGGTCCCTACTAAATATACAGTACCTATGCAGACAATTCATAGAGTAATATTATTTTTATTTATATAGTTTATTGATATATAAAATTAGACTTACTCTGCGTTTAGAATATGGTTTAAAACAACTGACAAACCCTTTAAATTACATTGTACATTTAAAAGATCTATGGGGCTACTAAGTATAAGTTAATTAATGAAACTTTTAGCCTTAGAAAATATACTTTATTTATTTTAAAACTACAGCATAGTTTTAATAGTTGGTGACCAAAGGGAACTTTGTCAGTTAGTAGTATTACACAATTAAATTTGATTCACTACAAGAACTATATTCTAATATAGACCTGATATGTATAGAGTACACTAAATTAAAATAATTATAGATTAAAAATATTAATTATAAGGGAAAATATCATAAACATGAGTAAACAGTAAACACAGTTATATATAATTAATAAATATTATACGTAGATAATATACACAGTACAAACAATAAACAAAATTTTTATAGTTAACATGTATACAAAAACACATATAGTTTTAAATGTAGTTGCTAATATAAATAACTTAGTATACGTTTAACAAATAAGTGAATCATATAATAAATTTAATATATGAATACCCTTTAGATTTTCACAATAATTCCTTTTTTACAATTTCGCCACGTGCCATTCTTCAATTGGTTTTGATTGCAGGGTAATTATAGACTTTTTAAAAGCACAATACCATATTATACCATAAATTGTACACAAAAAAGTTTCAATGTAAAACCCGTCAATAAAAACATGACAAGTTTCATCAGTTGAATTACATACCTATATAGAAGAAACATAAATTATAATTATGAACATTTATAATTTTATGGTTGTAATATATTTTTACATTTGTATCATTTTTGTATAAACACAATTTATTAGGATTGATAGAACATTGCTTAAAAGTTAGGAAATCAAGTAGCCACAAAGCACCAGTTTTGCTTCCCGTGGCTCCTAAGTTTATTACCGTAGCCAGTAGTGTCATATTTGTGCCTCCAATTCGTGCATCACAAATACTAGCGAAAAATTCTAATATTGTTATAACCATAACAATAATCATTGACTGTAATAAAATTAACTTAATCTTTTTAACATATTCTAAACCAAAAACAAATTAAAATATACATATTACATGTATAATATATATGCAAATCAATAATAAAATAAATAGTTAATTAAAACTGGTAAATTTATTATCCATCAATACACAAATGAAGCTTTATATTTAATTTATACAATAATAAATAAATTAAAAAATATAATAAATATGAATTAAATTTTTTAATTAAAGCCAATAATAAACAAATAAAAATGCAAATTTTCTTACCTGGTGCAAAATATACATCATCACCATAATTACTTTGTAAATAATAAATAATCCTCCAGTTTGAACTATAAAATATGGAGTAACATAAGTAATAATTGTGACAATAATACCAGTTATCAACCTGAAAAATATATGAAAAATTATTATTGATTTGTAAAATTGTACGCTAAAACGAACTCAGCCAAAATAGACATAATTTTTACATTTATCTCTTTCTGTTCATCATAACAGTCCTCCAAAGATATTAGATGCATTAAGGAAAATAATAGGATGACTAAGTACAAAATTATAACTGTAACAAATTTCATGTTATAATGTTATTTAAATAAAATGTAATTGTTAATTATTTACCAACATATTGTGTATATTCAGTATTTTATAGTAGTTTACTTTTCAGTAGTTGTAATTTTAAGTTGGATAAAACTGTAGTATAGAAATTGAACTTGAGAGACTAGATAAAAATGTATCTTGTCTTTTTAATATTAACCTAAAGCAATTTCAAAAATGTATGTCTATCACTTGTAGTAAAATAAATATATGACATTGATGGTGTATATTTAAAGGTAAATAATTGTTAGAGTAAGTACCTACTTATTCTATAGGTAAAAAAAACATGTTCCGTATCCAAACCACTTTAATATTATTATATATATAAGTGATTATGAAATCAAGTACTGAGTAACTGAGTAAAAAATTAAAACACAAATTATGAACAATTAATACTTCCTTGTTAGAATAGGAAACATGCCTTAGAAAAGCAACAAATTTAAAAGCTTAGTGAATTATAAATAAACAATGCCTACTTTAACTAACACAAAAGCTAAAAGAACACTAATAAACTGACAGCAAATTATCTGGCTGACATATGGATAAGCACATGGGGACACCAAGAATAAATAATATCCAGAATAACTATATAGAATACAATATTATACGCATAAAAAACAAATAAGTTCAATTGCATTGATTAAACACTATGTAACAACTATTGTTCAAAATTAATTATTAAATAAAATAATATATTAATATACATAATATCATAAACGTTCATTTACCGGCATATCATAGTTTTCAAAACAATGTTCATTGGTTTTCCTTGAGATATACATTTTATAACAATAAATGGTAAACAGATATTCAGACCAATAATTATAAATTCAATAGCAGCAATTTCATCTTTAGAAACTCCACCATCTATAAGTTTCAATGTGAATGTTGCATCGACTGAACTAAAACTCATCTAATTGTTAATTACAAAATAATACAAGAATTTAACTGCACATTTTCTAATTTTAGATTATTTTTATTTCTTACTCCTATAGTTAATAAAATAATCACTAATTTCTTGATATTGGATAGTTGCATTATTTTATAAAGTAATTTATAAGTTTTAACCATACCAATATTTAAATCATCTGTTTTAGTACAATTATCTTTTTCAGGTTTAAATATAGCCACTAAAGTTGTAATAATCATAAACATTGTTCCCCAAAAGTATAGATACCCTAAAATAATGTTGATAAAAATAATTATAACATCACAGATACAATATTTTATATTTTGTTTAATAGAACACATTAGTTGTACAAATGGGCAATAGGTACTACCAAAAATGTTTACCTTGCAATGTAACTATACCACCTGGCAAAGGTACAGTTCGCCACCATTTGTTCCAAAATGATTCAGATATCAGAATGATAAGGAGAATATAGCTTAGAAATATTCCCAATGCTTGCCCAGCACTGTTACACATAGCAGAGTATTGAATATTCTCTCTAAAAATTAGTGTGTACAATAATAAATATATAATTTTATAAGGTACTTATTAGATACTTTTTTTTTGTAAGCACTAATAAAAACAAACTTTTTTAACATTGTTAATGCCCATCCATCTACAATAATATCTTGAGTAGCAGCAAGAAAATTTAAAATAAGAAACATACAAGTTAAATTATTAATTTGTGGTTGTGTAGCATTAATTAGCCATTCGTTTATGTAAGAACCAGTTATGATGCAAAATATACCTGTAATAATAAAATTAACTAGCTAATTAAAGATGTTTATAATAAATAAATAAAAATAGGTAAGTACTGCTTTAATTTTAAATTATGAAAAGAATCAATTTCACATTACCACATTTTTTTGTAGCCATTTTAATGAATCAACATTTAACAGTATCTACCTACTTTTAAAGTCTTTTGAATTTTTTAGTCATTTTAAAAAAAAAATACAAAGGTGTACACATGCAGTTATACAAAAAAAAAACCAGTTTGGGTTATTACAGGTTTTTTATTACATATGCAGATGTATAGTGATTAAAATAAACAATGAACATTTTATTCATTACATTTATTTGAATATTTTGAAAACCTGATTTTTAAAATAAACCTTTGATTTATTTTTTTTCTTGAGTTACACAGCGTGTTCCATGAAGATCTATACCCATTATTATATCTTCAAAGATAAAGATAATCAAATTCTGTTTTTTTTTATATATATATATTATTCACAGGTAAAAGGACTACAGATATTTATATTTTAATTAATTTTTCATGTTTTGGTAAAAACTTTATTTTCATTAAATTCGTGATTTTTAGAAATTTTTAAAATTCATAAAAATGTACCTATAATTATGCTGCAGACTGTTATCGCATTCACTAATTGGTTATTATTATTATAACTAAATGACTCAACACTTTTACTCTGAATTTTAAAAAAATTATTAAAAATCACGAATTTAACAAAAATAAAAAGTTGATACATTATCGAAATTATCGAAAATAATAAATTTAAATTCTTTTACCAAAACTTGAAAATTTAATTAAAATATAAATATTTGTAGTCCTTGTCTCTGAAGGTAATATAAAAAAAAATTAAAACAGAATATGATTATCTTTATTGTCTGAGAAAATATTGTAATGGGTATATCTTCATTGGAAATTCTATTCTGTAATGAGTATCACAAATAATAATTAAAAAATTGAGAACTTAGAACTTGAAAATTGATAAAATTTATTGTAAAATCTTTTAAATTTAATTTAAATGGTTTAGATAATAAATAATAATTATATTCTTACCTAAAGAATATTGGACAGGAATGAGCCATGATTTCCGACGTCCAAATTGTTTAATAAACAGAGAATCTACCAGTGGAGCCCATAAAACTTTCATACTAAATGGCCATGAGACAAAACTAAATTTTGCCTGTATTAAAAAGTACATTATCATTTAAACTTATTACTAGGTATTTATAAATAACAAAATCATTTTTATTTTACATACTTGATCGTTATATGAAGATAGATGCATATTTTGTATAATTATTGCTATTGCAGATGAGAAACCCATAGGTACTCCTTGTAACATATACAATATCAATAATATACATATATTACTAATATCACTTTTTGTATTTTTTTTAACTGGAGTGTTATATATTTCAATTGAAGAAGGCATTATTCGAAGAGTCACTTTTATCTTGATATTTGAAGAAAAAACTTAGCCTGTATTATATAATTTGTGTATTTACACCAGGTTTCAATTTAAAAAATCATTGTTCCTAGATAACAACAAAGACAAGGCCTTACAACAAAGAATAAAAATAATAATATTGAAAATATATTCAAATAATAGTCTATAATATTTTATGAAATTTAACTATTTTGAACTGTCATACAACTTTTACAAACTTAAAATATCTGAAAGCGCAGTTCTTAGTTGAAATAAACTTCAACAATACACTCAAGAATTGAAGAATATAATATGAACATTTTTAACCCATAGTCAAATCAATAATTGTTCTTAAATAGCACTGTGCCATAGGTAGGTACAAAGAAGTTTTGTTAGTTTTATATAAGTCCTAAACATAAGAATACAAATACGTTTTATATGTGCCAACTCAGTTGAAATTAAATTATTCTGAATGTTTTCAAAATATATTTTATAGGTAGGTATTTGTAATTATCTAGTTTTTTACATTTTAATTGGCTATAATGGGTTTGACCCAGCATAAATTGTCAAAATTATACAAAATCAACATGAGGTTTATCATAAGTTGTTCCTTTTTTATTTGTTTTTTTTTTTTTTTAGTTAAACCGCTTATTAATTAATTAATACATAATCAATATATTATTTACCTATACCACATTAAATTCAATATAAATAACATTATGATTTTATGAAATATAAAGTATATTAACTACAATAAACAATTTTAATATGTTAATATATTGTGAACTTCATTTATTATAAACAAATTAATTTGGTGAAATGTAGATTATAATTTAATGTTTAATATTATAACTAACTGAAGAAAAAGAACTGATAGTAATAGGTATACAACAGTTTTAAATGGTAAACTGTGAAGAATTGATACTTAAGATATTAAAAATGTATATTTGTACGTAATAATAAATATTATGCTTATGGAATAAAATTCTGATCGAAAAGTTGTTAACAGACAAAATAATAAGCACAAAACATAGTAAAACCAATTCGTTTGTAAACTAAAATAATTAGTTATATTTTATTATTAATCTAATAATAATAGTTATAGGAAATTAATAATTATATATTATATATTATAGAAATACTATAATATATAGTTAATATAAATAGTTTAATATTTAGATTATAGATAATATTTGCAATTTATATATCAATAAATTATATCAAATTTAATCATTAAAACACGCCACGTCTCTACATTAAGATGGTGACAAAATTAAAGCTTATGATACAATTTTAAAATTGTATATTTATTATTGCCTACTTTAGTTTTAGTTCTAATTTTACGATATTTTTTCAAGATGCTTGGGGTGTGTGAGATTAAAAGGAGATATAATATAAATTATGGTTACATTAATTAATATAATATATATTTTTATAAATTTAACATAGAAATATAATGCATTTTACCTTTAAATATTATGATGGACTTACATTTTTCACAGTGATATGATTTTTAAAACAAAACTGGTAGATATGCTACTTGTAAACAATTTCGTAAGGTAGTTTTAAAGATTGATTTTATTAAAAAAAAAAACTTAACTGTCTTAACATTTAATTATTGATGAAATTTAATTTAATGATGAACTAAAATTAAATTTGGTTATTTAATTAAGTAAATAATGTACTACTTAGAAGATCGATTTAGAGTACCTAAATAATGTTTGACTGCTTGAGTATGAATAAAAGTGCCTAGTCAATTTACAAATAGTTGTATAATATTATTAATGTCAAATACTCAGAAGCAGAACACTGGGCTGTAGTCAAAAGATTAGAAATTAGTAAAGATAAGTTTTTAATTGTTAGATCTAATATTATAAAACCATTACCATTAATTTGTAAAATATATATATATACACTTGTTATGAATTTATGACCCATACAAAAATAATTATTTTAAACAGTTTATTTATGATAATACATTGTATGGTAATTTTCTTCTGAATGTATAAACGACGAAAATATACAGATATACATATGGGTAACTGTGTGTTGTTTTCAAATAAATTACAATTAGATGTATAATATATAATTATTTAAACGGTCTATATTAAATAATATTAAATAATTAATTTGTAGATTAATATAAATATAATGATTGTTATAAACTGCAATCAATATATAAATGTAATATATACACTATACAAAGTGTATACGGAAACAGCTAGGGAACTCTATAATTCTCAGCACCATATAGATATTTTTTAATTTTATTCCAAGTCATTTTGAAGTATTTATTAATTTTTATACTAAATTAAAAATTAATCAAATAAGATCGTTTTACAATTTCAGTTTATAGGTTAACCTATAGACATAGGCACCAAGTGTAAAGAGGCTGCGGGCTGAAGTTTCCCATTAAATAGTTAAGTTGGAACTTCGCCCCCCCTCCTATAAAAAGCATTATGCACATCTTTTTTTTTTATTATTATCAAAGTCATTGAAAAAAAACTTGATTTAAAAATAATAAAATTTGATTTTTGTTTTTATTAAATGCTGTAATAGGAATTTTCGACAGGATAGAAATTCTTAACGCACAAATACTAAACTGTGTCATTGATTTTCCAAGAAGCACAATTTAGTTACCAAAATATTATACACTCTATTCAATTGCAACGAAATTCAACCTTTGATGATGAATTCCTATACGTTTAACTAAACATAGTAAAACTTACTCTTTTTCAACTATTAAAAATAACTATAGGAAATTATTTTATGCATTTTTAGATGTAACATTATTTTATAAGGAGCTTTAAGGAGTTAAGAAAGGTTCAAATAAAATTGTATTAAATACTTTTCATGTTTAGAAAGTTACATTGTTGTTGGAGAAAAATTTGAATGCAGCAGGACATTGTTTGGTGATTATTTACTGGGTGTCCACTTTTAAAAGAAAAAAATAAACTAAATACAAATTATATAATTAATCTAACCAATTTTGTTCATAAACATGATATAAATAATGTAAGAATGACAAACTTTACTCTTAGGTAAAATTTTTAAAAGTTAAAAAAAAAGTATTAATAGCTAAAATCATTATTTGTGCTAAAAAAAACTTACTGATAAAGTCACGATGCTCATAAGTAGTGAGCTCGGGTTATCAATAGCGTTTTTCTTTTTTATTTAAAAATGTTATAACAGCATGTTGAGAATCATGGTATGTAATTATAACTCCCTTCAATGATGCACACATTATTTTCTTTTAATAAATTAATTTTATACTAAGATTTCTTCGGTTATAATGTGAAATAACTCTTTTCGTTTTCATTTAATGGTGGTAAATAATTAATAGGGTAACAGCAGTACTGGGTTTAAACTTGTTGAGCACGAAGCAAACAATATTTGAAGGCCCACCCTTTATAATATAATCAGTAGGTAGGATAATTTATGCCAATTTATTCCCCCCATAAATTCGACACTGAGTTACAACTTACAAATAATTTTTCTAATATGCCACTAGTTTTAACAGTTATAGTATTTAATTTAATGGATATTTTATTTCTTTTTCGGTGGCATCAATATTTGGAATATCATCGTCCAAAAACTAGTTACATTATTAACAAACTGTACAATTTTATCATGACACAAAATATTTTCAACCAACTAACAGCCAATTTCTATCATTTCTTTACAAGAATTTGCAAAAATTAGATACAGGACACCCTGTGGGTGAATTATTTCTTTACTGTGTCTAACAAGTCAGGAGTGGGTGTCTATTTCCTTTTAGCTAAATCATTTTAACCTATCAGGAAATGAATGCTTCTATGGACTCACAAAATACTAGGACCATGATCTCTGTCTATAGAAATGAAGATAAAACTATATATAACCTTAATACGTCCAGTTGTCACTTATGGAGCTGAGGTCTGGCCATTAAGAAACACCGAGGAAAGGAAATTATTGGTTTTTGAAAGGAAAGTCTTAAGGAAGATTTTTGGACCTGTTAAATATAGAGAAACAGGAGAGTGAAAAACAAGAAAAAATGATGAACTGGAAAGGATGTTCCGGAAAGAAAACATCTTAAGTGTAATCATAAACTGAAGACTTAAATGGGCTGGACATGCTTTGCGAAGCCAGAACCATCTCATAAAGATGATCATGGACGAGAACACAGTTGGTAAGAGACCACTGGGAAGACCACAATTGAGGTGGAAAGATGTGATAAGAAAAGATGTGGAAACACTGAATGGAAGACAGGATTGGATAACAAGACCAGGGTATAGGGAAGGATGGAAGACTGTATGTGTGATGGGATTGTCCTCACGACTGGAAAACCGAAGAAGACATAGAAACAATGTATTCATCCCAGTTGTCATCTTCACTACAAATTACAATATAATTTATTATTTATAGAATCACAAGAAACTGGTGACCAAAATACTGTGAAATAATTTGGGTTTCAAAGTACAAATGTGTACATTTCTTTAAGATATGTTCCAAATGTGTTATTAAAACTTTAAGAGTATATTATGAGTAAAATATAAAAACTGCAGAAGCTTTCAACAAATTGCTTTTTTTTAGATGTGAACACTTTTTATCAGAAAGCTCACTCTGATACATACAATGTAGCACCTTTTCTACAATGAAATTTTTTTAATAAATCCAGTTTTTTCTCATTTGACATAATATATTTTTTTAAGAAATCCATGTCAATTCATAAAATTTGAATCATATTCAATAGATAAGAAATAAAATGCAATAACTAATCATTTATAAATCATAGTATGTACATGTAAATTAAATAATAATTTTATTTTACTGTCACTATTTCTGTACCAAAATTCAAAACTATATCGGCCACTTAACCAGCATGGTCCTGTGTTTTATATATATATATATCAACAAAAACTAATTCAGGAAAAATATAAAAATAAATTTATCAAATTTGTATTTAGTTTATAATAAATCAATTAATTAATTAATACAAGACACAAAATTATACTTCATACAGTCTACATATACATTATTTAATAAGTTAAAAATCAATGATTATAATAATGTCATTAACAAGTATTTGTAATTATTTGTACACAAGAAAATAGTAAATGCTTAAGTTTAATAAAACTTAATTATAATAAATATATAATATACAATAACAAAAAAAAAATTTAAAAAAATAAGTGTTTTTAAGTATTATGAATAATTTTTAATAATTGTATTGAAAGTAGTTACTCAACAACTAAATTGAATGTTTCTACATCAATGAAGTGTTCATTTATGGAAGTTATGAAGGCCTCTTCTTGAGGGTCAATCTTTTTCTTTTGTTTAGGTTTTTTGTATTTTTTTGTTAATTGAACTTCTACTTCTTTTTTTTCTTCTTTATCTTCAAACAAACTCTTATTGTTTCTTTTTTTTCCAGGATATGATCGTCTTGGGGGTTTCTCAAATCTGACTTCTAATTTGGCATCAATTTCAGCTAATAAATCAGAAATATTTGTACAGGTTTTATCCACAGAAATATCCGTTAAAGTTGTCCATTTATCAGCAGAATCATTTATTATAGTGTCATTTATGTTTCCATCAATTTCCAAAGACTCTTCTGGGTCACTGTAGAATAATTCTGGTACTTGATTATGCTTATAATTCTCTTCTATTACTGATATTTTATGTTTGTATGGTAATTTTTCAATTTCTATATTTGATTTATTATTTTGATTTTCTTTATCTATTACATTAATGTTTAAACTGTAATTGTCTTTCAGAATTTTTTTTGAATTTTTTTTTATATTTTTAAACGGAGTTGATGACAATTGTGGAGGTTCAAAATTTTCAGCATCCACAATGGAAAAATCATTAAAATAACATGATTTTTTTTTATAAGCCATTGATGTATTTTTTAAAGTTTGTCTCGTTATTTTAATTGTATTTACTTTTATCTTTAATCTGTAAAAATTAAAATTTAAAGCATTATTAAAAACTGGTTTACCAAATATATACATATTATATTCATTAGGACGTGTAATAAAACCCTAATTATTCTCAACAAATTATTGTAAATTATAATGCCTTTAGAAACCTGAACTTTTATAACTTATTGGTGTTCAATTTTTCAACAAAATTCTTTATTACAAAGTAAATTACTGTTAAATATGCACATATATATGTAAAATTACATATTTTAACACATCAGAATGTAATTCAAATTTGTAGCTGGTCTTGCAATTTGTAGGTGTACTCATTATGAACACACAAATGCTTAAACTTTCGGGCTTCAATAATAACAGTTCAAAAAAAAAATCAAATTATGATATGTTTGAAGGATAATAATTTCCAAAAAACCAATTGAATACGTATAAAGTACAAATAGTTATGGAAATAAAAGAAGTTTAACTAAGTTTTAGTGACATTATAATATTATGGGACAAACAAAATATTTCATCTCAAAGAGTTTAAAGTGTAACTAAATCCGCACTCACACGATGACAGTTTTTTTATGAAACAATTTTCAACTGTATGAAATATCATGAAAATTCACACTAGTGACAAATGTTATGATAGTTGCTATCATGACATAAAAATATTGACGAGCCGTAAATGTATTGAAGTGTTTTAACAGAAAAATTGGAACTGTTCACACAATGAATACATTCGACTCAACCATGCAATTTTCACTGAATTTTTGCTCACTTATATCAAATTGATTCAGCAAAGTTGTCTAAGTGCTTTGCCCCGTAACAATGTATCTTTATATTTTGAATGTACTGAATTACAATGATTATTTTCATAATATATTATATGTTTGTAGGTGTTCCCACCACTCCATTCTTTTAGAAATAGTTTTATTATATGATATATTTATAAAACTGTATTTGTACGACTGTCAACTGTATTAATTTTTGAAACAGTTCACATTTGTGTATTATAGTTTTGATCTTCACTTACAGACATATTTAGATCAGCTCAAGAATTGTTACAACTGTTAAGTTACAGAAATTAGATTAGTGTACGACAGAAATAAAAAAGTTCATATGTAGATAATTTACTATAATACAATTATTTTGTTATAAAACTGTCATCGTGTGAAAGCGAGTTAGGTTACTGTTTTGAAGTAAGAAATAAGAAATAAAAAATTACTATTTTACTTAATTCAATATTTATATTTCAATTTACAATTAATTTAATACATAATAGTAATAAATATTTAATTATACTGTAATTATGAGAGAATAACAACAATAATAATTTTAATATCTTACATATAAAACTATAAAATAAAATTACTGTAGGTATTATCAAATATATTTATTGTGTAAACAAATGGTACTTACATATAAATTTAAGTGAAATATGATACAATATGGAATCAAATGTATTTTAGGACTCAAAAATTAAAATACAATCAACACAATAAGCATAAAATAAAACCAATAAATTACTAGTAAGTCAACTGAGTACTGACTATATAGTATTATTGTTGTGAATATTGTATAGTGTTTATACATGGGAAAAATGCATCCCATGCCGCCATAACGGTTGTATTTTTTAAATTAATCATGGAATAAAAAATATTGATAATATGCTGCTAGTAGTAAGCATAGACTAGGCCGGTTCAACTCACATGAAAATACATACTAACAAAAACACTTTTATTACAGAGCAAAACCAAAACAGGCCCTCTGATTCGCTCTAACAGCTTAAATAAAATCCAAATAATATTTAATATTTTGATAATTTGATAACAACATTCAATATTTAAGTTAAAGATTTTTAAATTTTTAATCGTTTATAAGTTATGTTAATTAATTAATAAAA
This sequence comes from Cinara cedri, assembly GCA_902439185.1. Lineage (NCBI taxonomy): Eukaryota > Metazoa > Arthropoda > Insecta > Hemiptera > Aphididae > Cinara > Cinara cedri. The sequence goes on along the minus strand of CABPRJ010001466.1, from coordinate 215,145 downwards.
ATGTTATAATATTGTTGAATGTCTCTTTGACTGTAGATTGGACTACTTTTAAAAATTTTGATAGTATGGTTTCTGCTATTCGGTGAAATGCATATGACTTATTAATAATTTATATTAAATATTAATATTTTTTAAATGTTTACAATGATACACCGATACGATATCTGATATATGAGCCGATAAAATTGTGCCAAGAAATAAATTGATGAAATATATAATACTGTAGTAGTCTAAATTACCAAAATTGACAAAAAATAAATAAATATGTAAAATCAAATTATATAGCTCATTTAATCGAAAATTACTTGAAACAAATTTATCGTTTGTCAAAATTAATTTATCATGTCACAGGAAAATATGTATACATATTTAACTATAGTTCCATAGAAATCAGAGCCCTACTAATAAGTCTAATAATCTTTAAATAATCTTACTTCTGCGATGACATTTCTTAAGCAGTCCTTCACAAGTTTTACTTTTGTTATTTCATTTGGGGAAATATGTTTTTCACGTATTCTATAACCCACATTTAACCCATCAATACACTTATTCTAGTTTGCAAGTCTTTATTTTATTACTTCAAAACTTGCAATACCTTCTTTATTTTTTTTTTGCAAACAAAACATACTTTAGGCATTTTGTATTGATATTCAAACTTAAAAGATACAAATGCAATATTTGGTGCACTAGTGCTTCTTAGCGAGTCCTTATCAAGTTATATTTTATGATTTATTTCGATTAATTATATAGAATATGGAGAAAATAGAGATGAGGAAATTAATGTCTATGACACTGTCTTATGCTGGGTTGCATAAAAATCATTCCGTAAATTTTAAACGAATGATTAACTAATAGCACGTTTAAATTTTTAATGGTTCTTTAAATCGCTAATGAGTTTCATGGAAATTGTATAATTATTCAAGGAGAATTAACATATTTATTTATTTATTAATACGGACAAAAGTCCAATTCACAATATATTTGTATAGATAACAATAATGTAATACAATTTAAAATAATAAAATATAACATAATAAAAAAATGAAAAGATTAATATATCGAATAATAGTAATAATAATAATGATAATAATAATGATAATAATAATGATAATAATAATGATAATGATAATAATAATAATGATAATAATAACGATAATGATGATAATAATAATAATGAATATAATAATAAAAATACATTCAATGTTTAATAAAATANGCTATTAACTTTGAAATTTAATTGACTTAATAAAAATGAATCATCAATCTCATTATTTAGCAATTTGGTGAGGAACGTACTGTATGATAAGTGTCTCCGTACATTTAAAGATTCTAAGTTTAACAGTTTTAAAATATTATCGTAGCCAGAGTGAGGAGTTCTTTGAATACTACATGTATGACATAAAAATCTGAGAGCTTTATTTTGAATTTTATCAAGTTGATCATTATGTCCTACATTGTTATGATTCCTAATTAGTGGAGCGTATTCTAATAAAGAACGGACTAGTAAGGTATAAAGGCATTTGAGAGCAAGTGGAACACGAAAATCGGAGCGGTTTCTTTTTATCATACCAAATACAGATAAAGCTTTATTTTTAATCGCTGATACATGATCATTGAATAATAGTTTGGAATCAAATAAAATCCCTAAATCTTTAAATAATGACGAACGATGTAGGTTAATGTCACATATATGATAATTAAAATGTAAGGGATTGTGCTTTTTGGAGTAGGTAACAATTTAGCATTTATCAATATTTAATGAAAGACTATTTGAAATGCACTATTCATTAAATGAAGCTAAATCACTTTGAAGAAGTTTAATATCATCAGGGGAAGTAATAGATTTGTAAATTTTTGCATTGTTGGCAAATAATAAAATGTTGGATGTGAAATGGATGATACAGCATCATTTATAAATAAATTAAAAAGGAGAGGGGAAAGGTGATCGCCTTGAGGGACACCAGAAATTACGTTTATAGGTGTCGATATAAAGTTTTTATATTTGACAAATTNATATCATCGGGGGAAGTAATAGATTTGTAAATTTTTGCATCGTCGGCAAATAATAAGATGTTGGAATGTGAAATGGATGATACAGCATCATTTATAAATAAATTAAAAAGGAGAGGGGAAAGGTGATCTCCTTGAGGGACACCAGAAATTACGTTTNACTTTGAAGAAGTTTAATATCATCGGGGGAAGTAATAGATTTGTAAATTTTTGCATCGTCGGCAAATAATAAAATGTTGGAGTGTGAAATGGATGATACAGCATCATTTATAAATAAATTAAAAAGGAGAGGGGAAAGGTGATCGCCTTGAGGGACACCAGAAATTACGTTTATAGGTGTAGATATAAAGTTTTTATATTTGACAAATTGGATTCTTTGACTTGGGAATGAGTTAAACCATGATAATAGAGAATTGACAAAGCCGATTTCCTGTAGTTTACTGATATATTATCTATACTCTTATCTTTTAAGTATAGCAACTGTCATGACATTCATATCAATAGGTTGTTATCATAGACACTTATTGATAATAACCATGAAGTAAAATTTGAATTTAGAATATAACTACATTTTAATTTTACTTACCGGAATCTACGACAAAAGTCTACATCATCAAAATATGTCAGTGGATCAGATCTATTTCGAAACACCCTTGGTTTAGGTAAACATTCTAAAACTTTCTATATCAATTAATCATTACTACAACTGGATGATGAATTATAATAAACAGCCATAGTGCATTAAATAAATATTATAATAATCGTTTTTTCATAATCATTTTTTTGAAAATCATAATATATGGGAAAATTGTTATAACTATATAGATAACACATATTTAACGAGTCATTTGAAATTTAGTGAGCCAAAATTTTGTGATTAATTAATGAATTGTTAAGACTAAATATTAATGGCCTGTTAAAAGTTAGAGAATGTTTATGTAACGAAATAATTTTAACGAGTCATTAAAACCACTTCTGGTCATTTAAATCTAACGATTGTTTATGCAACCCAGCATTAAAATAATATTGTTTATGAATAAATTACTAATTTATGTTTCTGGTAATAGATTTCAAAATATTATAAAAATTATTATATTAATAGAGCGCAGAAATGCGCAGATTTCGAATTTTTTCCGTAATAAAATGGTGATCCATCGATACTTGCCTGACCTTATATTTAAGACCGTGGATAAGACCATGAACATATTCCAGACAGTAAAAAATCGTTTTATATCAGTACCTACCTACTTAAAATAAAGGACACCTTACCTTATAAATTGAAAATTAATTTTTAGCAATTGTTACTGCTAACTGCAGCTACTATGAATTAGGCATACTTAATCAATGTTGCTACTGTGACTGGCGACTATTATCAATTTGAGAAAATGTTAAAATATAATATATCATATTATTATGTCCACATTAAATCATTAAAACCAATTTTACAATAGCCAACTCTAATAAGGTATCTGAATCGTTTATTACAGGTAGGCAGGTACAGATAATTGATAAGAACCTTTTATTATATTAGTGATTTAAATTTTTTTTTTTTACCATCTGGTCTTGTATATAATATCATAAAGTTCAATGCAAAATCTACAGTCTTAAATTATCGAAAATGATGTTATCATTGTTATGTTATGACCACGACTATAGATAATCATTGATGTTATTGTTATGCAATTCTGTAATCTGGGTCTGTTTTTGTTAATTCTATCATTATTTCTGTCTTCCGTGTTTAATGTTTATTATTATTCTACCTATGTTTAAAACACTTTTTTTAAATTTAATTATAAATTTATAGTACTTTGATCTAAGTCATAAAAATGTCTTGTTATGTGCAACATTGTCGCGAATGTAATATTGTTATTTCTAAAGCTGAAACAGATACAGATCGTGTAACTTATTATATAATTAAAGTGAACGTTGGTGATATTACATGGAGTGTTCGAAAACGATACAAAGAATTTTTGGAACTTCACAAAAAATTAGTAAACGAACATACCGTAACCAAAGATATATTGCCTGGAAAGAAAATTATTGGCAATAAGGAACCAAGCTTCATTGAAAGACGTAGGGTAGGCTTGGAAATATATTTACAAACCATTTTATCATTTTTGCAAAAATCAATGCCTGAAGAGCTATTTGATTTTTTAGAGTTCAACAAATATGATGTAATATTAATTGTTAAAAAATTGGCTGCAGAATTTTTACAAAATGGTGATTCTTATCTTTTAAATGATAATGGTTTCAATTTCAATGTTTTACTACTATATGCAATCAGTGAAAGATTAAAATTACCCTGTCCAGATAATGAAAATAATGAATTCAATTTCAGTCATGTACTAGATTTTTGTTCGAGACTTAAATATTTAATTATTAAAGGAGGAAATCATTATGTTGGTACAAGCAACATAATTTATAATAATTTAAGTTTTGAGCTGTCATCCTTTAAGAATGTGAATAAACTTGAATGTTATAACATTGCCCCTAATATGATATATAATTTAAATACCTTGCGGGATACAGTACGTGTAATAACTATTTATAATTCAAAATTAAAATGTCCTGAAGATATCTTATTGAGTGATTATGTTCATAAACAATGGTCTTGTGATATGGATTCTAGTATGGTTTGGAATAAAATAAAAGTTGTTGATTTTAGTTGGAATGAAATACGAACATTGAAAAGTCTCACTGTTTTAACACCTAATGTGAAAACAATAAATCTGAATGGAAATTTGTTGAATACCATTGAAGACATGACACCACTTACTCATCTCAGTCACCTCTCATTGTCAAATAATAATATTACTGATGTTTTAGATCTTCATACAAAACTAGGAAATCTTATTTGTTTAAATTTGTCAACAAATAAAATTTCAGACTTAAGAGCTTTTTCAAAACTATTTTCATTAGAAATGTTAGATTTGGGCTCAAATTATGTTATAGACATAGAACAAATAAAATATTTAACTGGCTTACAAAATATGAATTATTTAGTTTTGTCAGGAAATCCTGTATCTACTGTAGTTGATTACAGAATCAAGGTTTTAGGAATACTGAATAAGAAAACATCCGACTTTTGTCTTGATAATGAAAGACCTACTCAAAAAGAATTGGATACTGTGGCGGTAATGCATGCATTAAATATGGCTAAAGAAGGGAAAACATTATTTGATCTGTGATTTAAACAATAGTAGCCCATAATATTGTTAATCAATTATATATATACCTATTTGTGTTTGTTATTTAAAGGAAACATTATTATTTTATTATTATTACTATTGTTATTTTATAAACCTATATTTCTAATTTATTTTGTTATTATTTGATATTTATTAAAGTAAATATATAAATTTTAAATAATATTATTCCTTTGTAAAATACAATTTATACATTTCTTTACTCAATTTTATTTTTATTTTGTAATAAGTTTATGAGTTATCAGTATTATTGAAATTAATTTCATTAAGATGTGAAAAACTTATTTAAAGATAATTTTAGAATATATTATCATTGTATGCACCAATATGAAATGGATTAAATAAAACTTTTAAACACATTCCTGCACAATGAATGGACAAAAATAAAATGTGCCAACAAATTTAAATTTGTTGTGTTTGTAGAAACATGCAGTATAATTAGTTTTAAAGGTAATCAGAGATAGAGAAGTAAATTATATGGGTGACTATGATCTTAAAAGACTGCTATAGTATTGTTAATATTTGGAGTGTAGAGTAGTGGTGTATTATTTGTATGATGGTACGACACACATCATTTTAGTTTTGTTTCACTTGGTGAATGCGGTAAAACTCCATTAATGTCCATTTATTCCACATTTATGTTACATGGAATAAAAATCTATTGGAATAAAAGGTAAAATGTTAACAATTCTGTGAAGCAAAATAATTTTATTAAAAACTTTCATAACATCAGTGATTAATGTATTTGCTGATGTTTTTCATCTTCTAAAACTAATAAGAAATCATTTTTCAGATCATGGGTTTAAATTAAAATGTAAAATAATAGATTTTTTACATATCAGGTTACTTAAATTATTTATGCAATTTCATATCTACCTAACTTTCCTTATTTTTCAGACAAATACTTTTCAGTAAAAAATAATAAATCAATTATAAAAAACAATAAAAAATAATAATTAAATTATATACAATTTTTGGAAATGCCCAACGCCCGTGATTTTCAAATAAGATAATCTAATTATGTGAGTCCGAATTTGAATTGCTCTTTTTTTATTGTCAGTTTATTGTTCTAACTAGAGCAATAGGTATTGCATTATACTTTCGGGCCCGGTTTTCCAATTCCCTTAAATTTAGATTTGGAAAAAATATTGTTCTTAAAGTGTTAGAATGCATTGAAAATGAAATATCTTTACAAACTGATAGGTGAGTTTAAATACATGTTTGACACATAAATAAATAATATTTTTTATGTAACAAAATACATTATTTATACATATATATATATATATATATATATTTAAGGAATAATGCCATGACAACAATAATCAAACTATTGTTGACTCTGTGATTCTATGCTACTGTAATTTCTTGATAACAGCTGGTTGTCAGTGTAGTTAGCTAAATGTTCGACCAAGGTTCATTCATATGCCAGAGACTGAAACTGAAATAAATAATTTACAATACCGTTTATATCAATTAGCACAACTCCCAAGAACAATAGGTTTAATTGATTGCACTTACATCAAAATTCAAAACCCTTGCAAGAGTTAATAGATGCTCTCAATTGTGAATACTTTAGAAACCGTAAAGGACATTTTTTTTTAAAAGTTCAAACAATTTCATGTCCAGATTTGAAAATAATGGATGTCGTTGCATGTTGGCCTGTCATGTCAGAAACAGACTATTTTTAAGAAGTCATGTATTTACAATAAATTGGTCAGTGGTTATTGGAAAAATAGTTTAATTGTAGCTGATAATGAAGACAAAAACGTTTATTTGTTAATCTACGCTAATTCAGAATATGTTGTCACTCCATACTTAAATCCCTAAAATGGCCCTGAAGTGTTATTTAACGAATCTTTAACCAAAATTAGGAATCTAGTTGAGAGATCATACGGGGTTCTAAAACGAAGATTTCCCGTCCTATCTTCTGGATCACGTTTAAAAATTGATATCACTCAAGCTATGATCGTTGCTTGTTGTGTTTTACATAATGTAGCATGCAATCATAATGATTTAGAACCACCTAAATTATTAGGTATACGTATGCCAGGTAATGATGACTTAAATTTAAGAAAAAAACATGAACCAGAAGAGGGAAATGCAAGACTACAATTAACTGAAGAATATTTTTCACTTTACTTTAACCACATTGTTTCAGCTAACAATAATGATTTTGATCAATACTCATAGGCACAAATAGAATGCCAATATTAATATGATGAAGATTATTACTTGTAAAAATGTATGCAAATATTGATGTATATTTTTTATAATGAATAAAGTTTGTGACTAATTTTAATTTTTTGTACATATTATATACAAAATGTTGAATGATTATAATGAACCAATAGTCGTTCATTCCGTTATCAGTCAAAAATGGAATCAAAATATCCGTTATCACGGCCCGTTGCGCTCTCCATTGATGGGTATGGCTGCTATAGCATCTTTGAAAAAGAACGATCTAATGATTGTTTTTAAGTAAAAATTGATTGGGAAAAGGGGGTTGAGATTTACCCAGTTAACTTTTCTCGGGCACGACCCAAACTTAAAGTCTGCACATGTCTATGTACATAAGGAAATTTAATGTATATCTGTAAGCAACGATAAGCCATTGCTAACAGAAAAACGATTCTGAACCGAGTTCAGTTGATAGTATTGCTTTGTCAACAATATATATATACATATATATCATATTATGGTAAAATAATTGCACATGCATTGTATATTTTCTTTAATAATATTTGTTTAATATTGTACCGATTTCTCTATTTATTGAGAAAACTCCTGGGAAATTCAGAAAATGACCTCCCTAAAGTATCTTCCCATTCAGATTTCCTTTCAAAAACTATTATTATAAATCGGATAAAAATTTCTGGTAGAAAACTTGTTCACAGAAGGAATAAATAAAACATAAGTAAACATTTATGTAAAATCATAATCTTCTTCGCTCCACTCAGAATGATAAAAATAAAATATTGGTGATTATGGCTTATGTGTAACCTTAAGAGGACGTTATATCCGCACTATTATCTCAGTCCAACTACCGGGTAACATACATAAACAATGCTTACGCAGAATGATGAAAATTAGCTTAGTTTTGATTTTAGAGTCAAAGTATCGATTATGAAATTTATAGAGAACAATATTTTGGAAGGAATACCATCAGTGTTTTTAAAATTATGAACTATTAAAAAAGTTACAGTTATTTAAAAAGCAAAAAAATAAAGGTTTTCGTAGCTTTTATACTGAGTTGTATATTTTAAATAATACGAAAACTCCACGTCAATCCCTCCAAAATATTGTTCTCTATAAATTTCATAATCGATACTTTTACTTTAAAATCAAAATTAAGCTAGTTTTACTTATTCTGCGTGAGTATTGTTTATGCGTGTTACCCGACAGTTAGACTGAGACAGTAGATGCGGGTATAAGGTCCACTTAAATTATAGTATTAAGTTTAACCAGTATTGCTTTAACTAAATAACCAAAAAGTGTTTTTAAACTTTATCCATCTGCTGAGAAATCCTCTGGATTATCAGATTCATTTAGAAACACACAGATTATGTCATATCAAAATAAACAATTACGTCTGTATTTTCGAGTGTAAAAATTGATTTTAAGTACTTCGTACCTCCAGTCATTTTTGGAATGATACATATCCACCTAGTGGATTTTGAATTTGTATAGATACATACAAGAAATAATAGGTAATCAAATAAAATATAAAATAATAAAATAAAATATATATTTTAACCAACATGTATTTGTGTTTTCGGGCGTTTTGTCTTGATTTGAAAAATGTGCCCAGACTTTTTGTAAAAAAATTTTCAAAATGTTTGACCAATACCGTTTACTGGGTCATATAAATGGAAAGATTCGTGGTGACTAGTGAATGGTGACTGATTTTTTTTTTATTATTATCAATAATTTTGTACAATTGTGTACATTTTCCTTATCAATTTATCATATTACGCATGCGCTAACCGGTTCATAATTTTATTATACGTGGATTACGATTTACGACCATCAAAGTACCTATTTTTTTAAAAAAAAAAATAATAATAATAATCAATTTTGTTCTTATATATTGGTAAATGAAATATTAAAATGTATTTACTCCGTACTGTGTAGTATAATATGAAGTCTATAATTCTACCTAGGTAATGGTAATGTAAACAAAACTTATTAAGATTTAGATTAATAATATTGACTTTTGATGTGTCCTGTTTGAATTAGTTTAAAACAACTGAAACAAGCAATCAGTATATAAGTTAAAACTTATGAATTTAAAATTTTCTATTGACATTTTATAATTATATTATTTTTATCATTAGATTTTAATTTTATTTGTGTTATTTTATAATTGTTTTTCAATTTCAGTAGACATGACCACTAATTCTAATGTGATGAGTAAAACAAAACAAAGAAAAAACATGGGTTTAGAAGATAAACTAGACAATTTTAGTCCAAAAAGAAATAAACACGGGTTGCATGTATCTAAAATTTTACCTAGTGTAATCGGTGATAGATTGAACATAGCTATTTTATTATTTTTATATACACTACAAGGCGTACCTCTTGGACTATCTGCAGCTATACCAATAATAATGCAGAAAAAGCATATCACATATAAAGAACAGGTTGAAAAATTTATTTAATTATCAATAATTAATTACAATAAATAATTTTATTATAATTTGTAGGCCCAATTTAGTTTTTCTACATGGCCATTTAGTTTAAAATTGTTATGGGCACCTATCGTTGATTCCATATTTTGGTCAAAATTTGGTAGAAGAAAAACTTGGCTGGTTCCTGTACAATACTTAATTGGTCAGTAAAAATATATTAGTATTTTATTTTTAATACTATTTAGTAACCATATGGATGATAGTGTTTAATCTACACTTGTCTATGTTTGGAACATCAATATTATTTACTTTTAAAAGTGATTAAGTAAAATTTGTATTCAAAACATAAAAAATTAAATAAATTATTAAATGTTGGTTTTGATGTGATAAAAATGTTGCCTCAAATTAATTATTGTTTACAGTGGTAGAGCAGGAATATTACAGATTGAAGACACTTTCATACAATTAACAGATATTTCAGTCAAATTTAACTTTCTGGAAATAAATAAAATAATAACAATTATCGTATAATAAACATAGCGTTTTAATCGGCTGTCCTCGGAGTGCGGATTCACTCTCTCTGCCGCACTTGGGCTTTATCTTCACTATCGGTCTATCTTGCTCTCTCTAGATCCGCATCTCCCAGTACTTGGGACCAATGTTCCGTTTAGATGTACGGGTCTACACAACCCTGTCGCACGTTAACATTGTGCACTGTGCACACATGGTAATTTCATTATTGTATTTTTTTTTTTTTTCGACATAAAATAACTCGTGGGGCGGTGGTGGTCTTGCTGCCTCTCTGTATACTCGGTGCCCATTGTTAAGCCCCTCTCTTATATTTCCTTATTAACTCAAGTTGGGATAAATTGTCTATAAATAATACTACTATAGCCACTGTAAAATCATAATTTAAGGTAGAATGAAACCCAATGTCACTCCTACAGTGCCATTGATTAATGAGCCCCTTTATAATTAAGTTCAAATATGATAGATATGTAATGAATTTTTAAAAAATAGACAAATATGTAATAGTAGTTATCTTTCTTAGAATAATTATTTTATTCATTCTTATGACTGTTTAAAAAAAAAAAATTGTTCCAGGTTTTTTTCTATTGTTTTTGGGAATGAACATCAATAATTGGCTAGTATTAACAGAAGATCCAAACTTAACATTTTTGACTTTATTGTTTTTTTGTTTAAACTTCTTAGCAGCTACACAAGATATTGCTGTTGATGGCTGGGCATTAACTATGTTAAGAAAGTTAGTATTTATTTGTATAATTTGAATGTATATTTTTTAATAAGTAATTAATTTTACAGAGAAAATGTAGGGTATGCTTCAACATGTAACAGTGTAGGTCAGACAATAGGTATTTTTCTTGGCTATGTAGTTTTTATAACATTAGAATCTGCTACTTTTTGTAATAAATGGCTACGATTTACAGAAAGTACAGAGGGTATACTTACATTACAAGGTAATCTTTAAAATATATAATATATGACTTAATTCTTATAAATATTTACTTTTTTTTATAATAATTTTTAATGTTTATTTTAAAGGTTTTTTATACTTCTGGGGTTATATATTTTTGATTTCTACTACATTGGTGGCTATATTTAAACACGAAAAAGATCAATCAGCTCAACCAGATAATCTTGATTTAAATTTATATCAAACATATAAACTTCTTGGTGATATCATGAAATTGCCGTGTGTTAAAAGCTTGTCAATAATTTTACTTACTGCTAAGGTATATTTAAAACATAATGATATTTATATTTTTAATATTATTAGATTGGAGATAATAACTATAATAATTTGTATTAACTAGAGTATTGGATAATTTTTCACATCTTATTATACTTAAAATTTACTGATTATACATTGTAGTATTATAAATTTGAATTATATCTATCTTCAACCATTTAAGGTCCATCAATGCTCCACACAGCCAACTCTATTCTTTACTATTGCCACTTTACATTTTTGACCGAGTATTTGAAATTCATTTTTACATCTTTCCAGTGGTCTTTTATGTTCAAGTTTTCATTCTAGCGCAACTTTTATTATGCTATTTAAGATATTAACCTATATGTGCTGTACGTAGATATATAATGTGTGCTCTAACTAGCTCATTCTAGGTTACAATTTATTCAGTGTAGATCAAAGTAAAATGTTTATTATAAAATGTAATTGAACATTAGTATAGCATATAACATTATGTCTATATTTTAAGAAGAATTTAGAAGTTAAATTTAAAGTTAAAATTTAATTAAACTGTAATACCTATTGTGTTTTAGATAGGATTCAGTGCAGTTGATGTCGTTTCTAGTTTAAAAATTATTGATATGGGTGTACCTAAAGATGATATTGCTATGATTGGAATATTATTGATACCATTACAAATAATCTTACCAATATTAATTGCTAAACATACTTCTGGACCTAAACCAATGACTGTATATTTAAAATCGATACCATACAGGTAAATAATGTTAACACACAATTATTTGTTTCTGAATACCTATTCAACTCTGATTAAATGAGTAATATTTTTTTATTTTTTTTTTTTTCTGAATAAGTCAAAATTTTTCTGACATACAATTTTAAATATAATGGTACCTGTTTTTGATGATAACAATTATTACCAGTATTTATATATTTTTGTTTTTCATTTATGAACATCATTCTGTTATATTAATAGTACTGTGGTACTATAGTTATCTTGATGTATTTATCAACCAAACACATATAACTATCCTTGTTGTCAAAGGTAAAAGGGTAAAAAAGCTATAGGACAAAAAATAAGTAAAACAAGTTATACTTATAATTTTTATTTTATTCAATATTTTTGTGCTAAAACAATTTAAAACAATGTATTGCTATTAATTTTACAATTTTTTATTATTACGAAAATAAATTACAGTAAAAGGTAAGAATTTAAATAGGCGTATATTATATAAGCAATAGCTATCATAAGATCATATATAGTTTGTTCATTTACATTGCTACATATTTTAAATAATTTTGCATGGATATTTTTATGTTAGTATTATGTTTTTAGTGATACTATGTATAGTATTAAGTTATTTTTGTTTCATCCAAAGACAACAAGTCATCATTTTTTTTATTAATGGCAAAACAGATGATTGTGGCAAATTTTTTTTGAAAAATGGTGGTTCTATCCTTCTGTTAAGTTGGTGATTCAATGTCCATTATTAAGGGTGGTTTTTGGATATTTCATTTTAATGGTGCATACAGTGATAGAATATTTCGGAGTCTGATACCGTTATTTGGTCTATATCTTATACACTTGTAAGTCTCATGGACATAAGTGGTATCAAAATAGTTTATTAAATCTGTTGCATCCAGTAACATAATTGTTCTTAAAAAGTCCATTCCCTAAAATACTTTATTTTCTGGTAGAAATGCTAAAATATCAAGTTTTCTACAAAATATACTGAAATAATTATTATTCCCATTTATATTTGATATAGGTGTGTACAATAGGCATATAATACCTGTATACTAATTTGTTTGTTTTTATTAATTATTATAATTGTTTGTATATGATGGTAATACCTACTTATAATAATTGATACTATTTAATTGATAGATATCTAAATTAATAGTTTAATTAGATTTAGTTAATATTGTAATAGTGATATCTTATATTCTACCTTTATCTTTTTAAATAATTTTTTTTTTTTTTTTGGTTCTTACCTTGCAATAACTATTTGGCGTTATTCAATAAAATAAATAATTAAATAAATAATAATAATGTAAAATAAATAGCAATGCATTGTATTTAAATTGTTTCCACAAAAATATTGTATAAAAAAGTTACAAATTAGACGCAACCTGCATAATAAGCTATGTAAGCGTTTGTTATTTTAGTTTTTTTGTCATAAGAAAAAACTTGTCAATTTTTAGAGTAATATTTGGTATAATTAATTTACTTTTTTAATTAACATTTAATAAATAAAATATAATAACTATTATAAAAAACATTTTTTAATTTAGATTAGCAATTGGTATTCTTATTGCTTTCATTGTTTACTTTACACCATATTTTATTGACCAAGATGGAAAAGTTTCAATGTTCTATTATGTAATAGTTATGAGTATTTTTTTACTGCATCAGGTACAGAAAGTATAATTAAAAAGTAATTAAATTAGTCATATTAAAAACAACATAAATCCTGTATTTTTTTTATAACCATATTGGCTTTAATATTCTTAGAATCCCTTACAGCCTTAATGTACACCATTATGTATTAGAATTAATTAATATTAGTGTTTCTTAACCTTGTTTAGGTTACTGCCCCCTTGAGTAACAATCAATTTTTTAACACCCCCCCCCCTATGTGAGAATTCTATAATTAAGGGTATTGCAATCAATTTTGATACATTGTAAGAAGCAATCAAACCATCATCAAATTGTTTTGATTAGCCTGCGAATAAGCCTGAGACCGATTGTGCATTCAGAAACTTGTCCCAAATATTTGTGAAAAAGGACAAATCTTTATTGTATTTGTCAGGATGAACTTTTTGGAAATGCTCCTGCAAACGAGATGGTTCCATTGCCTCATTAGAAAACACTTTTTTACAAAGTAAACATTTTCTTTTGGTATCCGGCATTGTTGAAAAATTAATATTTTACGAAACAGCAAAAGAATTTAAAAACGCACTTTTTTAACCGACTGAATATTTTAATAACGCAAACCAAAACAACATGCTCGGGTCAAATCAATCAGTGTACTAAAACAATGGTCAATAAGAAAGGATCCGCCGTTTATTACTCTCAATAAAAGTAGATAACATACTAAACGCAATATTATATATTATTATTTTATCTACAGATAAAATTGAATAATCGTTATTGACCGTTAAAAGCTGTATGCTCAAAATATTTTTACCTATAATAATATGGATATTAAGTATGTATTATTTTTAGGTCACACCATATACAACATTTTTGCGTGAACACCTAAACCCTACCTCCTAAAACTAGTTCATCACCCCCCCGACCGCCTAAAACTAATTCACCGCCCCTCAGTAACCTTTCACCGTCCACTGGGGGGCGATATTGCTCCCGTTGAGAACCACCGATTTATATGATTTACTTTAACATAAAATAATATATAAAGTTAGTGCATCAGATATTATAGAAATTATAAATTTTACTTTGAATTATATTGTTTTATAAATGACCAATTTAATTATTTTTATTATTTTATTAACATAAAACTATATTGTAAACAATTAAATTAACAATATGTTTGGTATATTTTTATCCTTACAGTTGACAGTGTATTCAATGTTTGTAGCTGTCATGGGATTTTTTGCACGTATCAGTGATCCATTATTTGGTGGCACTAATATGACTTTGTTAAATACTTTAACCAACTTAGGAACAGCTTGGGCTAATACTGCTGCTTTGTGGATGACTGATTTTTTGACATATCAACAATGTTCAAACAATCTAAGTAATACGTGTTCAACTGAAACAGAAATTAATGTAAGTAAAATATTTTTTTTTACCATTAGTTTGTTAGGAAACAATAAATAAACAACTTTTAAACTTGTTATTAACAATATTATTATTTTAATTTACATAGTATAAGACATATACGAGGGACATCTGGAAAGTAATGTCTGTTTGCTTTTTTAGGTCAGAGAGAATAAACAGTGTCACAACTGTGTAGTGTTAAAACTGATCAGACAATGACATTTAAAAATTAAGATCACCACAACAGCTGCTGCTATCTCAATAATAAACTTTCAAAATTTAACAAAGCTTTAAAGTTTAAAACAGATCTTCATTAAAAAAAATCATGAAAACCACATTTTTGGATCATAAGAAAATCTTTTTTTATTCATTTATTGGTATCAATCTTATCAGTCCCATCCAGGCGATTTGAGTAGTTTGAGTTAAATGTTTTAAATATCTTTTATCAACATTTTTATCTTTTTTTTTTCCGTATCGCTTTCCTGATTTTTTTTATATTTAGAGTTTTGCATTAATATGGTGCGTTAATTATGTTTCTCTCTGGTTGTAAATAAATAAAAAGATTCCCTTCTAATCCCAAAATATGAACACCATAATTTTTTTTGTAAAGGCCACTGTTTTAAGTTTTGAAAGTTTGTTTTTGTGTTGTTTTTAAATGCCACTACTCGTCAGCTTTGATGCTACTGAGTTGTAGTACTTGTCTATTCTCTTTGTAAGATCTCGCTCATTAATGCAGTGCTTCCAAATTTATCACTACTATTTTCAACTGACCTAAAATTGCGAACGGACATTACTTTCCTAATAATTAATAACCCTTGTATATAGTGCGTAGTAAAAACAATTGTATTATCATTATATAACAGTATATGTTTTATTTCTGATATCAATATACCTTTTCTTAATTTACTGATACAACGATAGATAAAATATTGATTAATATTTTCAGAGTATGTTAGAACACATGTAGTGTCACATAGTTTTTCTAGTTTTTGTATTTATTATGTGTAATTTTTAGGCTTGTCAAATATCAGATGGGAAGTGTGAAATTACAGTTGATGGATTTTATTTGGAAACTTCCTTGTGTACAGTTTTTGGAATATTATGGTATAAATATTATTCAAAAATTATACTTAACTTACAATCTAAAGACTTGAGGCATTGGCATGTGGATGCAAAAAAACAATCCAAGTTATAAATTTAAATTAAATTGTTGACTATTATTTGTTATAACACAATTTTACTAAAAGAAAATCATAAGATATATTTCTATTACTGATTGTTTACAAAAATGTGTATTTTTATTTTATGTACATGTGATGACAGTCTTTATGGTGATAAAATATTACTATTTCATTCCTTTCATTAAATTAGTTTTAATACAGTAGAAACAATTTATAACAACATAGAAAGGTCAAATTTATAATGCTTATAATTTTTAAAATACCATTTTTTTTTTTTTACATTCAACTAATAATAAACAAATCATGAATGTTTGTTTTTTGTGCAATAAATGTTGTTTTAAACTGTCCCTACTGTAAATAATCAATTTCAATAAAGAATTATTACTTATTATTATTATTGTTTAACATTTAACATTATTTAGCATTTGCGGTATTTTTTGACCACATTTTTTCAATACAGACGCCCAACTGCTTAAGTTCGGCGTGCTTTAATTACATTCGTACAGACATACATTATATTAATATGCACCACGAATGTGAAGGCATGAAGATCTTATTGCATACATAGCTGTTGATTATTATAACCTATAGGTTATTTAGCTATGATTACATATAGTAGGCTATTATCGTGTCCCTATTTGGTGGCGATATCTAGCGGTCAAGTACCATAGTATTATGTTTTATCTTTGTATAAATAATAAATTATTAAAATTTAAATACAAATAACTACTAGGACGCGCCACCAGAATAAGACCAGGAGCTGGTTTATGTAAATCGGTTGGTGAGATTGTCTGATCGGCCTTCGTAATAGAATCCCTCTCTTCTTTCTCATTATCTTGCTTTTTCTTTACCATGGTCTAATCCATGACAACATATTTAAGCATGATTTAAGATTAAACCATGTTTTTTACACATGCTTATCAGCTATCATAACAGTATTTTTTATCTTCACCGCGCCGGCGTAAAATCTAAAACATTGCAACGAATTACGAAAAAAAAAAAACATACCAAAGTAATATAGTTTGGTCCTTTTTTTATTTACTGACGTAATAATTTAAGATACTCCGATACATGATGATTGGATTGTGGACCTCGTTAAGAGGGGGGTCGAAATACCAGTTTATTTTTTTGAATATTAGTCTAATCATTTTTATAGATGGCACTTATTTCATTAAAACTTTTTACGTTCCTTAACTAATTTGTTTTAATATGAACATTATAAATGGGTACATTGTTCAATGGATATTTATCAACATGTCATCGAGTAACGGATTTTCATATTTTACCAAATTGAAATTCAATACGACGTATGAGTGAGTCCATTATTTTAGTATAATATGTAAACCATTTACTTATTTATCATTAATATTTAAATTAACGTTTTATATTCATTAAGCTATGGTATTTTTTCTTGAATATTTTATAAAATAATTAGTTAAACTTAAACATTAAAAATCGTATGATAAGGTTTTAAATTCCTACATTACCTGTACAAGAATTTATTTAATTAAATATCTTACGAATATTTTGTTTAAGCATACCAAGTATTTAGATATCGAAATATTATCCGATCTATGAATATTATAGCTTACAGAAATTCAAAAAATTGTTCCTAACAATAATTTAGGATCTTTATATTATTTATACTAAACAAATCTATACATTTGATAGGAAGGTAAATTATATATTAGGTATTCGAAATAATAAAATTGTCATTTTGTATCTTATAATACATATTTTTTGAACCACATTTAATTTAAACAGTTTCAAGACAATTAATATTGTTAGTTTTAAAATTTGAACTATCCCACTAGTCAAAAGTATAATTGGTATTAATTTAAGTTATTATTACGGAACGGATTTATATGTACATAAAATTGACAAAAAAGCGCTTAAAAACTTCATAAGATCCATCAAATATGTATGTTTAAAAGAGCAATATAAAGATAGAGATAGAGGGGTTTAAGTTTCCCCAATATTTTTTAAACTTTTTTAAAAGAATTTTTTAACACTAAAAGAACGAATATTACAAAGTAATTTTTTTTAAATCTATTTGCACGTGTTATAAAAATAAAAAAAAATAAATGTTTTTTGTTAATCATTTGGCAGTGTTAGACATTTTTATTTTTTAGGGTTAGAATCGTTAGAGTGGGGACTTTAAAACCCCTTTTACTAATTTTGCTTTTTTTAATATTTTTAAGTGGTTTTTTTTTTTACAATTTAAGAGCTTTTTTGCATGGATTTTAAGTATAATATATTAATCTGTTAGATATTATTATTTAAACTGTATGAATTATGAAGAGACCAGGACTGAGGTAATATAAACGGATCTGGATCAATCGACCAAAAACTATTCGACCGACAACTAATATACTGATAGCACAATATTAACCAACAATAATTTATAATGCCTAATGCTATGCAATTTATATTTTTATATTAAATGTAAATAATTCAGTAAAACAAAAAATCCAATTTTCACGAAAATTGTAATTATTATTATCTTTTAAACATGTATAACCGAACTTCGTTCAGAATCGTTTTTATTAGCAAAGATTAATCGTTGTGTAATCGATTTTTAAAATAAAAATGTAAATTGTATGGCATTATAAATTATTGTCGGTCAATTTTCCTATCGGTATTTTAGTTGTCGGTCAATTGTCCCTACCGGACCTCCCTAGTTCCTTTCTATATAGTATCTATAAACTATCACTAGATGTCGCAGTATTATAATATTGAATTACTATATTTATCACATTGTTTACATTAAAGTCTCGATTAGACTTCAACTAGCTCACTGTCTACTATAAGACTTGCCGCAGTGCCGCAATCGGCGACTTTATTGTCTCAACTTTTGTTTCTTCGTCCTGTCGTTGGCTAGAGCAGCTGAAAAGTCACGTCGTTCGATATGCCCGCCTATGATTTTATACAGATTTCATAGAAAAGAAACATCGTTGTGCGACAAAAAGTCGCCCATGTGCGGCCAGCCTAAATACTATGAATACCTGTGAATACGTTGTACCTACTATGGATTTATTTTGCATCTATTTAAATATCTTGGTTTTGGTTTAATTTTCAGAATATACGCTTTAAACATTAATTTTTTATAATAGTTATATGTGACAATAATGACGTCAAATATAATAAATGCGTATGGCGTGATACAATTTTAAGACACTGACTATTATGTCAATTAATTAAAATTAAACAATTATTTAATTATCTGATATTGCATTATTACATAATATCTGACGTCAGTATAATTTATGGACACACAAACTTATATTTTCTTTTAATACAGTTAGTACAGTCATTTAAAACTCTGTTCTTTATGATAATGTGGATTTCGATTTAATTTTATTTTGGTAGGTACTATTTTGTTTAAAATCAATAACGGTCATAGTTTTAAAAATATATCAGATAGAAAAATAATAATTGTATTGACCCCTAATACAGAATAGAAATCGAATGTGTTTGTGTTTAAGTAATAAATACATGAATACATTAAATATAAAAGTATTAAATGAAAATATGTTTACAAATTGTGAAATTGTTAGTAAGTATAGTTCTTACACTATGTTGCAGAAGAGTTAAGGTAAGTTAAAAAAAATTAAAACCATTCCCATTATTACATACTAAGATATCAATGATTTACAAGGTAAAACTTAAAGAATAACTATACTTTGTGGTTTGTTTTAAATCAATTTTTAAATTTTGTTATAATTTATTTTTATATCTAGTTAAATATTGCTTTGTTGTTTATAGATGGTTACTATAATATTTTTAATATTCATGTAGTCATTAATTATTTTTGAATGGTCAATAGAAGTTATTCAATGGTTAGTGGAATATTTAAAATTTGTTTGAATATTAAGAATACTACTTTAATTCTCTACATCTCAAATTATGACAAATTAGTTCAAGTTAGAATGGTTGTTTCAATTAGTAAATAATGGAAACAATAAGTAAATTTCAAATTTCTAACTCATATTCAATATTTAACTCCAAAATTTTATGGCTATGAGTGTAGTTATTAATTTAAAGAATCAATAGCACAGACAAATATACTAAATAATAGACAAAGATTCTGATGTCTTGCCATGTCTATTTTGGTGCATACTACAAATAAAGGTTGTATTAAGCATTTAAATTTGGATCTAAATTTCAATGTATAATGTTTCATACGTGTTTATTAATTAAGGACGAAAACATTACTTTAGAACTAATAGATTAGGTAAAAATAATTAATTTATTTTATGTGATGAGTGTTTGATTTTCATTATAAATATTTATGTTGACATATAGATTTTAGATTCTGAGCAAAAATCATCCTAACCTAACCTAACCTAAAGTTCAGGGGTATTTTTTCTGGTAGTAAATTGTGGCCAATTAGTGCATTATGATTTCATTGTTTGATTTTTCATTTAGTTTTATTATGAATGGAGGAAAAACGGAAAAATTTAGACAGTAATTATTTTCGAGATTTTCGTTTTTTTTTTTTTGTCTTAATTCAAATAAAAATAATTGTTATGATCTGAATTTTTCATTAATTGCAATAGCCCTTCCGAGACAGTAGAATACATTTTGAAAATATTCTAGTGATTTTTTAACTATTTTTATAATCATTTTATGTGAATAAAATTGTTTGGGTATAGACAAATGTTTCAAAATTGAATACAAGGTTCATTTGTTATATAATATATTTGATTCTGTAGCAAAAAAATAAACCTAATTTATTAATTTTTGGTTTAAAGTACAACATTTAAATAAAAATTGTAAAAACCAAGACCTTTTAAAATATATTTAACAGAACATCGTTCAGAATCAGTTTTCATTAGCAATGATTTATTGTTGTGAACAGATATAAATTGAAATGCTCTACATATCCTGCCTTCTCAATTTGAGCGCACCTATAAGCAGTATCCTATACAAGGAGTGTAATAACAATATATTTCCAATTATATGTACTTACTTAATACAAATATCTAACTTTTTAGAATAATTAGACACATCATATGATTGAAAAATATTTCTCTATTTAAATAGTTTTTCATCTTTTGCTGAATTATATAATCTAATCTTATGATGCTTATGGACTTTCCACTAATATGTATGTACTTTTACAATATTAATTGTGTATATTTTTTTTTCTTTGTGATGGCTGGTTCTATAACAAATTTATTCAATATTATTGTTCACAAATTACACAATTAAGTAATGTACCCTTTTAATGTAATTTTTCACCCGAAACTGGATAAAAAAAAAAAAATTAAAAATTATATATCTACCTTCAACATTAAATTTGTAATCTTACATAAGTACTGTTAGAGTTTTGATAATTTGTTACATATGAGACCATAGATAATAAATAAATTCTTTTATTATCTATAGTCATAGTAATGCTAGATTTACAAAAAATTAAATACAAATTAAATTTATTTTCACATTTATTAATTTTGTAGGCACTAAATGTAAATTGATTTATAATTTCTGTTAGAAATTATATCAATATTATTGAGATTCATTTACATTAAATCATTAGTTTTTAGCAAAATCTATTAATATAAGATTAATTTTTTAAGCAAAATTTCAATGTACAGTTTTGGTATTTACATTTTAAACAAACATTATACGATAAATAGAGCTGGCAAATATCATAATTATATGAAAATGTATAAACGTGATTTGTCAATCTTGTAATATGTATCTATTTAATAATCATGAATGTTTATTTATAAATGATTTATCTTAAATAGTTGTGAAACATTTATCACATTTTAGGCCTAGATAATTAATAACATTTTTGAGTAAATATGTCTACATAATTGTAAAATATAAACAATTTGTACTATAATTTAATATTCATATAAACTAAAGAACTACTGAAAACTAAACTCTACTTAAAATCGTTTTTCGAGTATCAAGTTTATTTTACTAAAAATATTTACCGTTTATAATTATTTTTCTGATTTTCCAAATCTTTTAAATGCTTATGAGTTATGATTATGAATGATGATTCATTTGTTCAAAATTTGATATCCAAGTTATTCAGGGTGATTTCATTTTCTTAAACAAACCATTTGTTAATTTGTATATTTATGTTATTTTTCAATAATTAGAACACATGCATTTTTCTAAAATAACAAAATAATATTTAGGTACTATTTTTAACAATGATTTTTTAAGAATTTTTACATTATGATTTTAATTGCATTTGTCGATGCAGAATAATTGTCCAATATTCTTGCTGTATAAATATCAAACAGTATGTAACAGACAGCAACTAATAATTTATTAATTGTTAGTATTTTAAGTTAAGATGATAAGCGGTTTAGAATTGCAATAAACTAATGTTTTGTTTTTTTTTAGTTACCTCTGCACTTCTTTGTTCTTTATTTAATATTATGGTTTATTATAATGTGAATATTATTATAGATAACATACAAAAACATCTTATATTGGCTATTATTCATTTTTAATTGAGCACACGTAATTGTTCATCTTAGTGCGTTATTATTATTATTCAAAACACAAAATAAAAACTATATAATTGTTTGTTACCTCTAATCTAAAGTCAAAGTCATAATTAAATTTTTTCATCATGTTTAAAAAAGTCAACGGAATCAGTTACAGACGTCCGCAGATTTTTCCTAGTGGGGTAAGTTTTATAATAATAAAAAAAATACATTTGTAATATATTTAATGAAAATCCAGGGAAACATATGTGTCTTCTTGCACCTCCTGGTGCCTATTGAACTAGCTAGTAATTAAATATTTATAACTCATGTGTATGCTCCCATTACTTAATTGTTTATTAATTTAGATATGCAATATTGATATAGCACATATCTAAGAAAATTCTGGCTAATCATAAATATTGGGTTTACAAGAAATTTGTTATCGATTTTTACTTGATCACTAAAAGTCTTGTCATTAATTAGAGCAGTATTAGTTAAATTTAATACATACATATTATAGGTATCAAGTAAATGTTTATTTTACTAATTTGTTTATCATTTTCAAACAATATTTATATCAATAAAAGTAAATGTAAAAAATGTAAATACATTAACACATTTTATTTTATTTTAAATTTTTATAATTAATCCAACATTGCTATGTATTTAGATATTCTTAATGGAGTGAAGTTTTCAATGGTATATACTTTTTCTTTGGAAATGTTCTTTAGGACAGTAAACATGAGCCAAGTTTTTTATAAAAAATTAATAAATATAATATAAATGCTAACCTTTAGCACAAATAAACCTTCAGAAGTATAATTTTAAAATTTTCAATTTGATATCCTCAATGTTGGAATTTGGGAAAATGTAAGTAATTGAATAAAATATATTATTTGTGACTGGTAACATTTATTTAAAACAATTTTTTTGAATACAATAAATGCGAAAAATAATAACAAAATAATTTCTTTATAGCTTATATAAAATATGTGTTAAAAACATAAATTAAATTTTTAAATGTGTAGAGAATACATTGACTAACTTTTAGGACTTCAGTGTTATTATTGACAAAATTATACATTTTAACATTTTAATTTAATTTGAAAAAAATATTCTAAGTAAACTTACATATAATTTGAATTTAAACAAATTATGTTCTTATTTTTTTTTTCAATATTTGTGACTATAAGATTAGGAAATTCTTAACAAATAATATGTATCATCTAAATTACTATTTATTTTTATTAGCTAGTTAAAATATTGTAAAACAACTTGTAGAGTATGTTAACTCTGCTAAAATATGGTTCTGAGAAAAAATCTCACTTCAAAATCTTAATTAATGTTAATGTTAAACTAAAAGTTTAATAGATTTCTTTTTAATGATTGTTTCAACTAGGTGTACAGTGTAACATAACTGGAAATGATGGAGAATGCACAAATTGAATCTTTAATCAAAACCCCCCCCGAAAGTCCAGTTAAAGCGAATCCAAAAGGAGATAAACACAATATTTGGATACTATTAGTATTATATACTTTACAAGGATTTCCTTTAGGTGTTTCTTTGGCAATTCCTATTATTATGCAAAGTTTACACTCTTCGTCGTTTAAACATCAAGTAAGTAAAATATTAGGCAATTAATTATTAAATAATATATATAACAACATTAAGGTCGCTCCACACTATGCGTGTTTCGAGTTTCTCGTTTCGTGTAATTTCGTAAATTTCGTAAAAATTTATTACTAAAAACTTTTGCAGCTGAGGCGGTTAATTGCCGAAATCAAAGAACAAGAATAAATAATTTTGTATTGTTTCGAGTTGGCTATGTTTTCGTAAACAGTAAATATTTTGTAGATAATAAATGTAGGTATGTCCCATCGATGTCATTATTGTGTGGAATCACATTTTGTTACAAATTTAGTTAGCCATTTAGTTGTCATTATGGCGTCCGAGTGGAATGACAAACCAGTTTTGATACATTTTGCAGACGAATTTAATAAGTACCTACCTATATTTGTGGGATTCGAAAAATACCGAGAACACATTTAAAAATTAGAAGAAGAAATGAACAACCTGTATGTTACACTAACTAAATAACAGTAATTACAACTGGACGAAAATTACAATAAGAAAAAAAATACTACGAAACACGCAATGTGTGACCTTTAAAAATAAATATTTAATATAATATTTCGATTTATATCAAAGGCGCAATTTAGTTTAGCAGTGTGGCCATTCAGTTTGAAACTTTTATGGGCACCATTAGTTGATTCTTTATTTAATCGAAAATTTGGACGCCGAAAATCATGGTTGATTCCTCTTCAATATTTATTAGGTAAAAACATTGCTCTCTGCCTAACAATTTAAATACATTTTTTGATTCTTTTAACAATGTTTTTAAATATGTTTAATCTGATGAATTATTTGATATTATAGGAATAGTTTTCCTCATAATGGGGTTTTATATTAACGATTGGCTAATTTATGCTAACCAACCTCAAATTCTTAATTTAACCATTATGATTTTTCTACTAAATCTTCTTAGTGCCACTCAAGATATTGTTGTAGATGGATGGGCATTAACTATGTTAAAAAAGTTTGTTGTATTATTGTTAATAGTTTTATTATAAATTATACACTTACTATTTGTTATATGTTATAGAGAAAATATTTCCTATTCTGCTATGTGTAATAGTGCCGGACAGGCCTTTGGAATATTTTTAGGCCATGTTCTGGGGATTTTATTGACATCAAAATCATTTTTAAACAAGTGGCATTTGTTACCAATACCGACTGGTATAATCACTCTACAAGGTCCTTATTAAAATATTATTATATTATAATAACTTTAATAAATAGTGTTTATATTTTAGGATATTTATATTTTTGGGGAACAATGTATATAATTATTACTACATTGCTGGCTTTATTTAAGATTGAAAAATATTCTTCAACAGAATCGGACAATAAAAATGGATTTGGTATTATAAAAACATACAAGTTACTTTTCAGGATAATAAAATTACCATATATTAAGAAGTTTGCTATTATTTTATTGACTGTAAAAGTGAGTAATACAACAGTAATATATATTTAAAAAAGTTGTTATAATTAAGATGTATGGGATTCATTTAGCTGGGTTTTTGTATCGAAGCTGCATATAAATTAAAACTCATAAATGGTGGAATTACCAAAGATGAAATCGCTTCTATTGAAACATTCATCATACCTTTACGCATAAGCCTACCATTTTTTGTTGCAAAATTTACATCTCAAGAAAAACCATTGCAAACTTTTTTCAATACCATACCTTATCGGTAAGGTTTTAATACTATGGTTTACTATGGTCCTATGTTTTATTATGTACATTTATGTGTTATTAATTATTTTTTAGTTTAATATTTGGTATTATTTTTTCAATTGTCATTTATTTTACACCAATATTTGTTACACAAAAAGGGATTGTACTTTATGTGTATAAAGTAATTTTAGTACTGGTATACTCAACGCATCAGGTAAAAATATGTATTTATATAAAACAATTGCTGTTGAATAAAAACTAACTTTAAATTCAAGTTCATTTAAACTTGCAATATTATTACTTAATATTAATATAAAATTTTATTTTCTCATCATTAATTCTGTTTCATAATATTTACATTTCAGTTAGTGATGGGTATTATGATGTTAACAATAATGGCATTTTACGCTATAATTAGTGATCCAAAAATTGGAGGTACTAATATGACCCTGTTGACTACTATTGCAAATATAGGAAATATTTGGAGTTCCTCAGCAGCTTTGTGGCTAATTGATTATGTAACTTTCAAACAATGTTCTGTGGATTCTACTAATAAATGTTTATCACAAAAAAACCAGAATGTAAGACAGTTCAACAAAGACAGTATTTAACAAATTAAATACTTATAATTATAAATTATCTGTTTATCCAAAGGTATGCAAAACATGTAAGGAAAATTGTGAAGTTTACATTGATGGATTTTACATAGTAACTTTAATTTGTACAGTGTATGGATTAATATGGTATTATAAATTTAGAACATCTATAAATAATCTTCAAAGTAAAAATGTAAAAGAATGGCATATAGAAATGAAACAGAGAGAAATATTGTAATAAGCATTTCATTCAAATATACAATTTATATTTAATGTTTAAAATGATTGCATATAAAGTCGATATTAAGAGTATTATATTTTATAACATTATTGTAGTATTTGTAATCATACTAAATACTAATATAATTTTTTTATTTTTCTCAAATAGTTAACTATTTTTCATAAGTATAATTAATATTTATACTTTATATTATAAGTTACAATATGAATAAGTCTATTTATTATTTAATTCTAATCTTATTGATTTGGATATAATTAGGAATTGACAAAATATTGTTATAAAAGGAGTTACTTCATTTCCCCTCCTGTAATTTTTATGATAAAATCAAACCTTATACTAATAGACGAGCCTTTCATATATTGCATACCCTGTGAACTTTGGTTAAACCACGGCTATAGTATAGATTGGGTGATTGCGCGTTACTAAGTTCAAATACAGACACAAATGTTCCTATCTATAGCCACGTTGAAAACATATAGGTACTTTGTGCTGTCTAGTGTACATCAAATTTCCAGTATAATACTTGGCACAATTTAAGATAGTCAATATTACTCTATAGAAATATATTATAGCTAATAACTAAATTATAGGCATTTTGATTTGCATAACATTAATATTAGATTTACCACGCATGAGTTATAACCATTTAAATTTTACACCAGAGGAGTGGGAAATAGATATCAATGTATCATTTAGATGTGTTTAAGCATAACCCATTTACAGCACATCAATTTTTAAATCTATCTAAATTGTTTTAGAAATTAAGGCAATTGTCAGGCGATTTTATAACATAATATATTTTTAAGTTTTCAGCAAATAACTGATGCTTACTAATTCTGAAGCTTTCAATATCCATTATAAAGATTAAAAATAGTGGAGAGGAGAGGTGCCTCCCTTAAGGTACATCAGATTGAACATAATATACATATAAACTTGAAATTTGGTCAGAAAACTTATATTTGCCTATTTTTATGTGGTAAAACTGTAAAACATTTGAGTTATATTTAAGTTATTTATAGACACTTTAATTTTATTCGTAAGTTTTATATGGTGGGTACTCAGTGAATTAAATTGTTAGACAAAACAGATATGCTTGAAAATAGGCAAAAATTGTTTTAGTAAAAAATTATGTGGAACATATCTAGTTACTGGTCCATAATAATTGTTTCTAATTGTATTTATTTTACTGTAATGTGACATATTATATATTGTTGAAAACGTAGTATTATTAACCGAACTAGGCTCAGAATCGTTTATCGTTAGCAATAATTATATTTGCTTATAAATATATATTAAATTTCCTTCTATACTCTAACCTTCACAATTTTTTATTTACAACAGTGGTCCAACCATCATGTGAAGTATGTCAGTCTTTTTTCTTATCAATTATTAATATTAAATATAATTATTTTGCTCACCCCCTTCCCATAATCAAGGTTAGTTGACATCCCTGTTAACAAGTGATTCGTTTAGAATCTTTGAATTCAATGCAGGTAGGTACCAAACTATTTTTCTATTTTAAATAATCCGCATAGATATTTATTGGAGGCAAACATGAACAATAAAAAAAACGCGCAAATAAAATTATTGAGGGGCTAAGTATCAAATATTTTTAATCGTTTTCACATTCCCTAATTTATTAGGCTATCGTGATTTTAATCGTGCGTAATACCATTGATTTTATGTCTATTCCAAATTGTTATTATTATTACCAGGATTAAAAATATACTTTTATAATCTGGCTTACGAAGTGGCGACTGACCGCTACGATTCAAGCGGACTATTTGTTGTAGTGGTTATCAAATAACAATATAATTTACCGCGCTTTTTCAAATACGCCTGTATATATTATATAATTATAACTATAATAACCTTAAAATGAACTATTTTCCTTCCAAATTGTAATTAAGTGATAATACGTATCGTGAATTATAATCATAACACTATGTATCAACGCATTATTTACTATTCGATTAAAATTTGAACTAAGGTTTTATCTTATTATATTTTTTTATTATAATTAATAATAATAAAACAAACATAACATATAAAATACAATATAATAGCATAATAAAAAAATAACTATACAAATGAATATATAATTATAATATGTAATTGCGAAAAGCCCGTTTCAGGTAATTCATAAATTTTCTTCATTTCTGAGCAAATACGCTCAATAGAGCGTTTGATATTCCTCAAGCCTTAGCAATAATGTCGCGTTTTTCGAAAATAATTGGCGACAAGTTCTTTTGATTTCGATAGTTTTTAAAAAAAGAAATAAATATTAAACTATTTTTTTTACTTCGGCTATGTAGATCTTTATCTTTAAATGACATTTTAATGTAAAAAAAAAAATAAATATACTAAACACTAGGTTTTAAAAATCGATTTGTAAGGTATTACGACAGTAAACAGACGTGAACATTGAACACACGTTTGAAAATAAACAATAGCGCCAATAGTTTGTGCCGTTCCAGATCAAAATAGAATAAGAACCACTGTTTACACGGTGGGTGTGGTTCGGGGTACGGCGGCGTCCGGCCGCCACTTTTCGTGAGCCGGACTATATTATATCTTGTTTTATCGTGTTTATTACGCATTATTTACTCAATTAGTTTATTGTTTTGTTAGTTAAAATGATAGAGCGATGATGGTGTAGAGGTTTTTAATAAGAACTTTCAACACCACCTTTTTAGCAGCACGGTTTCAGATACTTTAATTCGTGTTCAGCAGCCTATAAAAAAAATAGCATAGGTAGTGATCACCTTAAGGTATATTTACATCTTGGTTAGGTAAATTAAGTGGCAACACTTGGGTATTATATGTTCATGGCCTTCATGCAACCATTTATATCTCTAACAGTGATATACGCCCATGATGGTCTCAAGCATTGTTTATTTAACTTTGGTAACACTGTCGCGTCGATATCATTTTTTTTGCGTGTTCTTATTGTTATCAAAACCAACCGGTAGCGTCAAAAACATGTAGTTGTAGATGTAGATATAATAAGCAACATAAAATAATGTTAATTATTACAATTTAGGAATTAAGTATTACCCACTCAAATATTATTGTCAATTCTTGACCTTAAATTGTGTGTTTTATTATAAAACTTAACTATGGCCGCGGGACCAATAGCAGAGAGAAATCAAGGTAACTAACGTTTATTTTGTTTCTATAATACTCCATATAATTTGGTAATGCTTATTTAAATGTTACTAATTCCAATCAGTGGCGTGGTGAACAATGTTTCTTTAAACTAATTGCTTACCCTTAAAAATATGAACGACAAAGTGGAGTTGTCATTTTTACAGTATATTCATAATGCCATTGATTACGATACCAATGCTGTTCTATTTAATTCAAAAAATACTTCTCAAAAGTTCACTACTATTATTATTAGTTAACCTATTTTTAAATTATAAAACCCTATGATTCTGATAGCTAATACAATTTTATTTTTTCAATATAAATGAAAAGAATATGATTTATTTTTTATATTTTACATTTGCTAAAATATGATAAACAATATCAAGTCGTGTATCACTCAATTAAATTTACAGATGCTACAATTTATGTTGGGGGTCTTGATGAAAAAGTATCAGATACTCTTATGTGGGAGTTGTTTGTTCAGGCTGGTCCAGTGGGTAATTCAAAATATCATTAACTTATACAACAATTGTTTCATATTCTAATAGTTAAATTATTAATATTTAGTTAATGTTCATATGCCTAAAGATCGAGTGACACAATCACATCAAGGATATGGCTTTGTTGAATTTTTAGCTGAAGACGATGCTGATTATGCTATTAAAATAATGAACATGATAAAATTGTATGGTAAACCTATACGTGTTAATAAGGTAAAATTTTTAATACGAGTTTTATCTTCAATATAAAAATATACTTATATTTGACTTGTGTATTATTTTTACTTGGTTATATAATGTAAATATATATATTATTTGTTTTAGGCATCCGCTCATCAAAAGAATCTCGATGTAGGCGCTAATGTATTTATTGGTAATTTAGATTCAGAAGTAGATGAAAAATTGCTGTATGATACTTTTTCTGCTTTTGGAGTAATTTTACAAACACCAAAGGTATTTATTAATATTATAAATGGTTGATATGTTGCTTTTGTGTTAGGACAAAACTATTAAAAAATGTTATGTAGAAATTTTGTTTCTATACCCTTTAAAATAAACAATCTGTTGTCAGATTTCCGATTTTCTGACCAATTTTCCAAATTGATTACTGTTTATTAATTTATCCATCAAGGTATACTGTAGTGTAAAATTGTTTAGTATTTTATACAACTTGTAAGCCATAATGTCAAAAAAAAATCAGAAATTGAGAAAATCTAATGATTTCTTTTCTGTAAGGACTTACAGAGTAAAGTTATTTAAAATATTTTTTGTTATTTTGACATTTTTTTTCCATGCCCGGAGGTCTGAGATTAACTTAAGTTTATATTAACATGTTGACTGTTCAACGTCAATTAAACTCATAATGATCAGTCATTAACACATTTGAAATTTTTAGCTTCCAATGTCCATTTTATGTAGTTCAGTATTCTCTATGTATGGCTAAATAATATTTTGTTATTAATTAGTTTATGTAGGATAAGGATTAAAATGTTATGTACTTAATGAAGTGAAAACTACTAAAATTTAAATGTAGTCAACATGTTAAACAATTAAAATTACATTATTTTATTTATATAATTATTTAAATAAAATTATAGATTTATTATAGACTTATATAAAATACATTTATACATTTGTTCATTTATAATTTTATCATTTCATTACCAATATAATGTACATTAATTTTTCAAAAAATGAAAATTTAAGTACTTATAATTTTTTATTTTTATTTTTAGATAATGAGAGATCCTGATACTGGTAATTCAAAAGGATTTGCATTCATTAATTATGCAAGTTTTGAAGCATCTGATGCTGCAATAGAAGCTATGAATGGTCAACATTTATGCAATAGAGCCGTTTCTATTTCATATGCATTTAAAAAAGATGTCAAAGGGGAGCGACATGGATCTGCTGCTGAAAGATTACTCGCTGCTCAAAATCCACTCAGCCAAGCTGATCGTCCTCATCAACTGTTTGCTGATGCACCTCCCACTCAAATGCCAATGATGCATCAAATGCCTGTTCCCCCTCCCCCCATTATGCAACCCACCATGCAAGTGCCTATGACTATGATGGCTCCACATCAAATGGCTCCACCGCCTCGCATTATGCCTTGGCAAAATCAG
Organism: Cinara cedri; assembly: GCA_902439185.1. NCBI lineage: Eukaryota > Metazoa > Arthropoda > Insecta > Hemiptera > Aphididae > Cinara > Cinara cedri. The sequence continues at coordinate 182,729 of CABPRJ010001466.1, read as the reverse complement.
CAGGCACCTCCTCAACCTCCTACATATCAACCACCTCCACCACCGCCCCCAAGTTTCAATAATTTTGCACCACCAGGTTTTCATGGAGGTTTTGTACCACCTCCTCCACCACCGCCGTCACAAGGACAAATGCCCCCACCATTACCACCTTCACATCCTGCTTTGCCATCACATATGCAAAATCACATGATGCCTCCACCACCACCTCCAATGTCTATGAGCAGTGGACCACCAATGCCTCCACCCCCACCTATGCAACCAAATAATATGATGCCTATGAATTGGAAACCAAGTATTCCTCCGCCACCTCCTCCTGCGCCAGCTTAACATTTTAATTTTAATAAATTATGGAAACTAATTATTATATACCTACTGAAAAATTACTTTTTAGTATAATAGAAGACAAGTAATTTGTATACTTTTAAAATGATAAAGCTTTATTTGTTGCATTTTTGTGTATTGGTATTCACTGGTATTTAAATAGTTTAACAACATAACATACAGCTGAGAAAAAAAAAACTAAAAACTTAACAAAACATTTTCCAATACATTTTAATGTACTTAATTAGACACTCTTTTTTTATTTGCTGATGGTGTTAAAAGAAGTGATGCTGGAGTTTGTAATAAACCTTGTAGAGTTTCTAAGAAATCAGAGGCAGCAGATTCACTTATAGCCCGTGAATCATATGATAGTGTGGCTGTCATAAATGTCTGAGGTTTACCATTTAATGCTGTAACATAAATTTTAAATAAGTGTAATATAAGTATAGTGTAACATACAATTTTTTAGGGTATAAATCTGTTTTACTGGTATCTTTTTTTTTAAAGATTAGTGCTTTTAATGCTGATTATGAATTTTCTAATTTTTAGGACGTTATTGATATAAATGTGAACGCCACTATATTATGACTACAAATGTTGCCAGATTCTTATCAGCATTAAAATTACTATAGACTAAAACAGAAATCACCCAATAAAACATTTATTCCATAATTTTTTAATAAATATTACCAATGATAGGCCGTCCACTTCCAATGGCTAAAATACCACACTGTGGAGGATTTATAATAGCGCTAAATTCAGATATGTCAAACATTCCAAGATTAGATATCCTGTTTAAATATAAATTAATAAATTATTACATTAGGATAGAAAATAAAAATGTATTAAAAAATCCCCTGGTATTCAGAAGGGGCACCTACCCCTAAAATAGAAATTAATTTCATTACTTAGGTAACAAAAACAACAAAAATCATATTTTTTAACAATTTAAATGGTTGCTATACTTTTTATGAGAGTTGAAAAGATTTTTTAAATTTAAATTTTTTCACTGCAGTTTGAGTAAATTTTATTTAAAGTTTTTAAGTTTAATAAATTATTAGTTTACCTTTAACAGTGTTAACTTAATATATTTTAAAAATAATACAAAAAATGACTAATAATCTAGTAAAAACTGTATAAAAAGGCTATATTTCTGTATTTAATTTTTACTGGGTAAGTATTAAAATAAACTTTTAGTTTTATGTTATTATCTAAACATAATTTGTAACAGTGCTAACATGCTATTCAACAAATAAAATAGTTACTTTTTTTTTATATCTCTAATGGGTATTGATTATATAATGCCAATTTTGAATTTTTTACAAAATAAAATTGACATTTCATAGTAATTTTTTACTTATCTTAGGTATACAGGGTGATTTTTTTTTTTTATCAAGAACCAGAAATTATCTCAGAATTTTAAGTGAATTTGATTTTTGAGTTACATTATGGAATTGTTAAGCTTTATACAAAACCGTTTTTAATTTTTTACCTCTACTCCATGTATCTTAAATAAATACACACTTGATTTTCTGAAAGGAACCCCCCCTTTTGAACACAGGTTTGAATAGAGGTTGCATTTCTACAACTATGTCATCAATATAAAAAGTATTTTCACACGCACAAGTATTCAGTGTGAATTTGATTTAAATTATAGACTTACGTAAAACTGCCTCCTTGGAATTCGTGAAGTTGCAGTTTACCAATACGTGCACGTCCAGCTAATTCTTTAATTTCAGCAGAGATTTCGTCCAATTCTTTTCCATCGGCATTGGTTACAATTGGAGTAATAAGGCCTGAATCAGTTGCAACTGCTACAGAAATATCAGATGTTTGTTGTAAAACAACCTGAAAAGAAGTATTTGATTATAGATAATATGTTTGAAAATGTTTTATTTCAATAAATTACTTGATCTTTAATGTAGAGACAATTGACTAGAGGACATTTTTTAAGAGCTATAGCAACTGCTTTAATGATAAAATCATTAACCGAAACATTAATTCCACCTAATTTTAATTGTTTTCGAAGTCCTAATAAAGAATCAATATTACTCTCCACTGTAGCATAGGCATGCGGAATTGTAGTCTAAAAGAAATATATAAAAAAATAATTTAAAACTATACTAAAGAACATAGGCATCATTACTGGGTAGCAAGGAGTAGTAACTGATACCCCACCATTTTTATCGAGGTAGCAGATTAATAGCTACACCACCCTATGAGTAATTTAAAAAAAAAAAAATATAACTACCAGCTACATTTAATTTGAAAATATATAATTCTCATAAAGATCAATCAACTAATTACTTATTTCTAAATTTATTTGATATTTTTCTACATAATTTTAATGAATACTTCTCTAGAACCTGATTGATGACTCACAGACTAATAAAGTAAGGGGCACTTCATTAGGCCACTACTGAATTAAAAATATGATTCAAGATGCTAGCTACCCCATGATTTTACTTCAAATGACACCTATGTTAAAGTATACATATAGTTAATAATATTAAATTTTTTACTTTAGATTCAGTTAATCGTTTAGCAATTGTTAATCGCATGCCAGTTAATGGAATGTCAATAAAATCAGATCCTTTGGCAGGTCTTGATACTGATGTTTGTGTAACTGGTGAATGTAATTTAGGTGGGGATGATTCTCCGGGTAAAGGTACTATTAACAAATTATAACATTTTTGTTACAAAAGTATATTTTAATTCAGTCTATAACAAACCTTCTTTGGGGGGCTGGATGGACAAATTATTTTTGGTAACATATTTCAAAACATCACCCTTAAGGAGTTTTCCTTGTTTTCCAGTTCCTTCAACCTTGGTACCATCAACAGCATATAGTTCTAAAAGTGATCTCACAGCTGGGCTATAACCATCACTACAAAATATAATTTACTTGTGTAATCCTAATTTTTTTTTAAATTATAAAACAAAACATTTTGAAAATTTACTATGAATGCCTGACGACAGATTCTTCAGATGTTGTTTGAGATATGACTTTGGGTTTCTGAATATCTACTTTAGGTGATTTAGCTTTCTTTTGCCCGGGTACTTGAACATCGTTCCAGTCTTCACCTTCAGCTACCATTAATGCTATAAGTTCTCCGACTTTCACATCTTTACTGTCATCTCCCAACTTCAATGTATAATAATTTATTGGTAATATAAAAAATGGACACATAAACCTTTTTAAATAAAATATACCAAAATTTTTGCTAAAATGCCTTCTTCTTCAGTTTCAAAAGACATGACTGCTTTATCTGTTTGAATATCGCATAACACATCTCCAGGTGCAACTTTATCTCCTGGTTTCTTATGCCATTTAATAATTGTACCTTCAGACATGGTTGGAGATAATGATGGCATATTTATTGCGAGTCCAGGTGCTAAATAATTACCATCAAATAAAGGAATTATATTATATTATCTCTTTTTAATAAATATGTAGTTTAACATTACTTTTTCCACCAGAAGGTTCTGATTCTGTGGTTTCTTCGACTGCATTTGAAACAGGTGCAACACTTCCTTCAGTTGTAGGTATTTCAACACTTTTCCAATCTTCACCCTCAGCAACCATAAGTGCAATTAAAGAACCAACTTTTATTTCTTTAGCATCTTCAGGAACCTACAAAATATAAAATCTTATTAATGGTAATATTATGATTACTACAAGGGTCAAATATTTCAACTTACCAATATTTTTGCTAATATTCCTTCTTCTTCAGTTTCAAATGCCATAACAGCTTTATCTGTTTGAATTTCACACAACACATCACCTGGAGCTATTGGGTCTCCTTCTTTCTTTAACCATTTAACTATGTTCCCTTCAGTCATAGTCGGAGACAGTGAAGGCATATTGATTTTTTGACCTTTCACTATATATAATTTTAATTAATTAGATTTAAACGTTTTACGCAGCTAAAGATTAAAATTTTTTGTTACCATTTAAAAATGCTGATGTATGAATACATATTTTTTCGAGATTAAAAGATGTTCGAAAGGTTTTTCTAAGATAATGTTTAGGTATTCCACTCCTAAGGGCGGAACAAAACAACGAACTTGCCATCCCGCTTTGAATTTACGTCGGTTATTTGACAGCTATTTAATAAAAAAAAAACAAACTATTTACAAAAGTCGATGCTGTGTAAAATTAACCGAAAATCTATTTCATAATTTTATTTAGACATAGTATTTGACATTGAAGAGTTCAATCTCAAAGATATAGTGATAAAAAACCATGGAATAGATAACAAATTTATAATTTCAATTGAGGATGATAAATAACACGATAACAACGGAGCATAATAATGAATACCTATCAATACCTATCAATATTTATACTTAAATACTATAGATTAGGTCTAGACTTGGTATGCTATAAACCATTTATTTTAATTTATCATATTTTAGATTTATTTTATCATGGTTGTACATATTTAGTCTGACAGTAAAAAGTACGTTAATGAAACAAAATGTTAATTTTTAAAATTATTAACAGTAGATAAATAGTCGATAAAAATATTTTGGGCAATTGTATAATGTACCTACCACATACAAAAACTCACCTTTAGATTTCCGTTTCAATCGATTTTACATTAATGTTTTGTTTCTAACCTCCGGGTTCTTCTTCCTGGTTATGTACACTTTCAACGTTAACGATTATCTTCATGGCACGATCAACATAGATTTATGCAGTACACTTTTTATTTTACCCATTGCCATTAATACGAATCTAAATATTTAGACATATTATCACACATAGTGCGCTATATTGTACAATTTAAATGTTTGTATAAAATTAATTGATTTTTCCGTTCATTAATAGTTATTTTAAAATTAATTTTTACGGTGTAACATAAAACGCGTACAAGATTACAGCCGTTACTAAATGTCTATTATTTGAACACGAGAGTACGAGACCGTATTGGAAAATGTAGACTTATAATTTTTATTTCTGATTTACAATATTTCGATTAAATTTGTATTTATTATACAAATTGCGATATGAAATAGACGCGATAATTGTATAATCGAAGTCGATTGCCGGCGGAATTGATACAAAAACGGCAGAATACCTACCTCAAACGGTAAGACATATCGTAGAATCCTGCCCATTGAGGAAATATGCTGAAGGGGTGCTTGGAATTCACCTATCTGGAATTGCAGCAACTGAATGGTTAACCAACTTGGATGTTCGATTATAAGATATAATTTTTAGTTACCCACAACTTTTCTGTTTCTACTTGCTTATTTGTATGCATTTTATATTTTCATTTATTTGTTTATTTATCAATTTAATTATTCATTTACTTAATTTTCTGTATTTGTAATATGGCATGTGCTAATATAATAGGTATATACTATTTCGACTAGCAATTCCATCGCAGGCAGCAGTTCTGAAAACATTCCAAACAAACCTGTCCCACTTCCTCCACCAATATTCGCAAAAAATATAGGAAACTTTTTAGACTTCCGTAAAGATATAATTATTGGATCACTTTACGTGCAAATCGACCACCAATAATCTAAACATCGAAACTAAAAATTTCGATTCATAAAATGAAATATCTGAAATATGTCATAAAATATTTAAAGGTGAAACAAACTGAGTTTCTCACTTACCGATCACAAGAAATCCATGCCTCTCTCGTTGCTATCTATAATCTACATCATGCATCTAAGCCAACTTTCGAGGTGGGCGTCGCCAACTTGATTAATCGACTATTTAGTATGTTGAGTTACCAATGTTTTATACAAACTACTATAGCGCCAACTCCCTTTATATTTCGTCGACCTCGAGCATGCTGAAATCTACAAGGACATTTTCCATTTAAATAATTTACTTTAGGAGCTTATAAACGCCAGGAAATCATCGAGTGCCAAAACTATTAAGTATATCAATATGGACACTCAAAGACGTATTGTGCCCATCTTTCCAAGTGTGTCCGATGTGCTGCTAATCACTCAACCTCATATTGAACTTAACTAAAAGATCAACCAACAGCCTATGCCTTATGTGGCATATAGACATTGATAAGTAGACTGTGCTTTCCTTGCCTCCCATATATGGTGTTCGTGAACGATATTGAGTGAGAAGGATAGCGATAGTTGAGGCAACCATGAATGAAATACTTTTAAATTTTTATTTAGCCATGAAATTGATTGTTATTATTTATTTATTTATTTTCACTATAATAGATTATATTGACATGATTAACTGATAAATAATATTAATTTCATGATGTAAATTAAAATATTCAATCATTCTTTCCATGACTACCCCTAACTAGCATTATATCTCTCACATAATATAAGTTCCGCATTTATTTCTCTAAGCGCAGTCTATTTATTAATATGTTTATGTTATGTGGTGGTGACCATCTCACTAGCTACCATGGCTGTACAGTACACAAAGATCTGCAGCGTATCCACCGTAATGCACGTTAAAAATGGGTATCAAAAAAAATCATTATATTATTATAAATGAGAATAGAGATTCCAGTACGGAAGACTGTCCGGGTCCCCCAACAGTCAAGATTAAAAAGTTTTTTCCAGTCTTGCCCAAAATCAACTACTCAATCAATCTAGAAAATAAAAACATTATTCACAAAACAGGCCATCCAAAGGCTCTTTTGATACCAATGCCACTCACCAACCTTCTTCATTCTTAAATTAATTTAGGCAATTAATCTGTCCTTTAATTAAATTACTTTCAATCGTAGTTAACAAATTAATCCCTATGATAGTAAATAACAAAATTAATATTAAGTCTCTTAAAATTTCCTTTAGAATACTAATGAACACCTACCACACCTCCTCCCTTTAAATCCAGACCTGATTGGAATACATTTTTCTCAATTTCCAAAAGAAACCTGATTGCAAGGAAATCTAAGGAAGCAAAGGAAAAATATATGGAAGAATAATACAAAAAAATATATAATTTAATGACAGACAAGAGAGAAGCAGTATATAAAACTGTGAAAAACGTCTTTATAATTCCAAAAGTGGAGCAATAAAAAATAGGGCAGGTAAAATGATTTACAAGCAGGAACATATTACGAAGAGGTGAAAGGAATACTCAGAGGCACTGTATTATGGGGAAGTACTAACTGGTCAAGAACTAAAAGAGATAAATGAAAAGGAACAAGATGAAGAATTGAAGAATATCCTGTTTTAAGAGAGGAGTACGACAGAGCACTGAGAGATCTAAACGAACTAGATCAAACGAACATGTTGCTGCCCATTCATAAAAATAATTTACACCGCTACTTCCCAAATGTATTGTAATGTGCTTTTTATATACGCACGAACCGATTTCATAAAATGTATAACAATATTATTTAGGCATAAATTATACATAATATATTACCTATTTAGTTGGTAATTCTTTTTAGATTCTAAGCACAGCAAGGAGTGTATTGATTTTAATATGATGTATGCTTTTTATTTTTTTATACTTTAATACCAGCAATTTTGTTCCAATAAAAACAACGAGAGCCTTTTGTAAAATTTTATATCAAGTTGATATATTAAGAAAGTCAATGTATTTTGATTTCAGTTTTCTTAATAATTGGGAAAAAATGTATAGGAATAACGGGAAAGTGTAGGACAATAACGGTTTCATTATTTTTGATTTCTTTGTGTTTATAATTCTTTTAAAAATAATTGTAGAGACCTATAATTGTTTACAAAATAATAATATTAGCCTTTTTTAGACGTAATACAATTTTCAAAACATTCTGGGAATTTTTGAGCTATTTATAAGAAATTGACATTTTTATTGTAAAAATCAAAGTTCAAAATATGTTTAACCGAATTTTGTTAGCAATAATTTATTATTACATACAGCTGATATAAGATTGTGTGCATTTTTTTGTATATTTTACCTTATTAGTATCTTCCTAACATTCCACCTACAACAGAGCCACACCCATAAGCAATATCAGTTATTTTTGTTTTAATTTCAAATATAGGTGTAGACTATTATATCCTGAATTACCTAGTTATATAAATTTAACGCTTAAAGGTCAATTTGTATTCTTGAATTAAATAGGTATAGGTTAGGTAAGGGTATGACAGTAATTTCTTTACACGTTTTATGATTCGCGTAATATTGTGTTTTGTATTCAGTGTAGTGTAAATAGATTACCTGTTTTAAAACACTGTATAGAAACATACCTATCTATTACACTAACATATATATCATATATATATATATATATATATATAATATATTATGTGTTATATTCTGAGAATATTATTTCCGCTACTGTTTTATTACATGTGCACATTATTATGCACTTGAATTGCTAACACCGTTTTACACGAAAACGTCCTAATTAAACGAATTTTTATCTTAATAAAGGGATCTTTATTTTAAACCTCTAAACGGTCTAAACGATTCACTAAGTGGCATCCGTTTCTTCGAAAAATATCTTGTTGTCTTGTCAAGCCTTATCACTTCAATTTCCATATGCATTTTAAATATATACTAACAAAACACTGGACACAGTTACTTGTTTCATTAATCAACCCAATGAATATTATCTCTGGTAATTAACTCTGTTTTATTTAATATAAAACCACCGACTCCACTCACCAATCGCCGTAGTGTTAAAGTTGTTGTGAAACAATATAAACATAATATATTGTTGTACGCGTTTTTGTCAGTTTGAAAAAAGAAATGAATATGAACGTGTTTTTATGGTTTTTAGCGGTTTATATACCCCTGCAGTCATTGGCACAGCCTGTATTATTACGGGCTGAAGAAGAAGAAGAGAACGAGGTGGCTGACAGTGGTGGCGAACCAGACTTGTACAGTGGTTTGGTGCACTTAGGGTCGGCCATTTTCGGTACTCCAGACATCAAGTCAGGTGAAGCAGTATCAACCTGGAAGGAAACCAGTCAACTAAATCCCGAAGAAATGGGAGAGTACGCAGAAGGTGACATATTACATCCGATCGGAACAAGCAGGAATGGATTGAAAGCCGTATCGTCTAGATGGCCCAAAGGCGTTATTCCGTATGAAATCAGCCCTTATTTCGGTAAAATTATTTTAAAATAATCGTATTATAATACAATTAGTAAAATCGGGTTAATAAACGACTATATATTATACTATACATATACATATGATTAAATGAAAGATATTATTTCCGTATTGTTGTTTTTTCTCCGCGTCTACTTAGATCATAATAAACAATACAAACAAAATATATCATCTTATCGAGTTATACAAATTTAACGCAGTCTTATAGAATAGATTACTTGCAAAAGTATTTACATCTATTGGTTAAGGGATAGCTCACTGGTTTTTTTGTTTTTTATGTAATACAACGTATTACATAAAATATTTACGTATTTAAATATAAATTACGAAGTTCAGATTTTTAATTATTTTATCGTTTGTCTTTGCCTGTAATTAAATTATTACTGTTATAGGGAATTAAGTAACGCACGATTAGTTTTCAATTATACTCACAGTAAAGGTATCCACAAAAATCTGATTAAAAATTCAACAAGATTTTTGCCAATTCTCAGGCTAATTATCCCATTAATATGATTTCCACGCTATTAATCCAAACGTATATGAAGTATATCACTGAAATGATAAATAAATAAAACATTTACATTTATATATTTTTTTGTTAATAAAACAAGCATGCTACATAAAAAGATTCCTATAGGATTTCTCACTTTTGATTTTCATATAACTACAAATGAACGTTTTTGAAATCATATTGTAACAGTAAAAATATAAATATTTGTATATGTGTATTATATTTTAATTTAGCGTCTAATGACAGACAAATGATATTGAGTGCAATCGATGAATATAAAAAGCTAACATGCTTAAAGTTCACTCCTAGAACTTCTTCAGACGCTGATTATATTTATTTCACTAATGGTAACACCGGATGTTGGTCATCAGTGGGGAAAATTGGAGGAAGACAAGAAGTATACCTATTATTTTATGTCCTATATAAGTTTTATAATATATATTTATTTTATGATAGATAATCAATAGTGTACAATTATTAGTATTTCAAATTTTAATCCTAATTTGTATGGACAAATTTGTATAGGTCAATCTACAAACACCAGGGTGTTTGTCTAAAAAAGGTACGGTAATACATGAAATACTTCATGCCGCTGGATTCATGCATGAACAGAACAGACCAGATAGGGATAAGTACGTTACAGTGAACTACGACAACATTCAATCTGGTTAGAATACAAAAACACCACGCAATGATTTTTAAAAGCCTTAAATTATTTATTAATTTTTAGGAAGGGAGAATAATTTTGAAAAAGCCCAGAGTTCAATGATTGACAACCAAGGTATAGGCTATGATTATCGTAGCGTGATGCATTATTCGGCAAATGCTTTCTCTAAAAATGGTCAACCGACCATTAATCCGAAGGTATATAATATTTTTTTTTATGTGTCTATACGTATATGCAGTAGATTCTTGATATTATGTCGAATAATATCCACAACTACTCCTAAATTAATATTTCAATTAAAGTAATGTTCTTTTTTAAAATCCATATGTTTTAATTTTGCGGATATATATTTCTTTGGACCTTCGAGATATCAGGAGTCTACGGTATATCTTTTATATAGATACAATCACGTGATTAATATACCGTATAATTTAATACTTATATAATTTGTTGATACGGTTTTCATATAAATTATTTAGACCCAAGGAGTGACAATGGGACAAAGAGAAGGCTTAAGTAGAAAAGATATTCAAAAGATTCAGAAGATGTACAATTGCAAAAGTAAGAGACAGCATTCTTCTTCGTCTATTGACTAAATAATAGAATAGTATGTTTTCATAATTATTATCTTCTGTGTGTTAGGCGAAGTATTTTTTGTCGTTAGATGTATTTTTTCATTTTCCAATAAATTTATAAACTAATTAAATTATTTCAAAACAAACAAATTAATTATTTGTGTGTAAAAAAATATATATGTAATTCTACTGATATCAATATAAGTACCTAGGTAATATATAATTATAATATATAAAAATATACATGATTTATTTATTTTACAAAACGAACTTATATTTATTTTTTAGTGCTATACTGTTTATTTATAATTTTAAATTGACCATTGTGGTTGCATACTCTTAAATCTATGTTCATTATATACCAAACAGTATACCTAATACCTTTTAATCATACACATTGAGAAATTAGAAATGATTATTATTATTATTATTATTATGAATTAAAAGTACCTATTTGTGATACATATTATATCATTACATAAGTAAAAATCTGAGTAGAAAGTAAATAATTTAAATTTTAAACGTTTTCGGAGCTATAAAAATCTAAAATAGAACAAGGATTATGTTCAATACGAAAATAAATATAATATTATACCTAGGTATTCTCACGAAAATGTGTTGGCGTAATAATTTTAGTTCTTCAATAAACATTAATTGATAATTTTGTAATATGTAATCAAAGAAAATTTTAAAAAGGGCATAATATAGTAGAGGTAATTGCTGTCCTTGAATAATTTTTAAACTAGATTAAATAAGATTTATAATAAAGTTGTAACGATTACGAGTTTTAAGTGGGCCAATTCGCAATCGCCCTACAGTTACATTGAAAATACGGTTGGCGGGAACTTTACTTTGATTTGAACGAATCCGAATTTATTGTAGGTATTTAATATTTTCTCTATATATGACAATGATAAGTAAAATTATTTTTATAATATTGACTTTTTAAATAAATAAAGTTTATTTTCTAATATCCGTGCACACAAACATATAATTATAATAGTTTTGTAGTTGATATTAAATAGACAGTTTTCAGCTAGGATGCCTAATTACACACAACTTGGTTTTTGAACACAAGTTGAAAATATGTTTTTGCAGTATTTTATTTTATAATTTAGTCATCAAATTATGTTAATCGATCATCGTACAAAAAATAATTGTACTTATTCGATAAATCCCAATGAATGTTACTAAAATATAAAACATAGTATGTTTAGTACATTATACTCCTGGTAAAAAATTATCAATATATGCGTAATGCGTAACTGCGTGAGTTGTGGACAGGTATTAAGGACTTATTGGGGAAGGCAATACAGATTTATGTCAATTTATTATTTAAATTATCTTGAGGTTTAAAAATGTTTCATTCAACAGTTTTATTTTTGATGACACACCAATATAATAAATAATAATATATTATTATATTATAATCGTTTTTTCGAGTCTTTATTTTATTTACCCGATCATAATAACAATATCATTTCGTTAATCGTTTATGTACTATGATTAATATACGGACATTTCTCAACTTAACCTCAAGCTGTTTACACAATTAATACATTTTGTGAGCATAAAATGTATATATACTGAAAATAAGATCGTGTAGGCACATGGTTACAGTGGCCAGATTAAAAATGCTAGAATATGGGAAAAAAAAGAACATTATAGGAAAGATGCTATTTTATGATAAATAACAACCTAAAAATTAATCTAATAATTACCTATCTATTAATATATTTATTTAAAAAAAAAAAAAATTGTACTTTTTGGAATTCGTGAGTATTACTGTGTTCATATATTGATCTGATTTTCTTTGTTGCTCGAATGCTATGCATTTTCTTCTTAATGTATATTACAAATTGCACCACAATGCATTTTACATATTGTTTTCTTGGATAAGTTTTAATTAAGTTTAATTTGTTTTTCATTAAAAACAGAATTTCTTTTAAGTATAGTATATTTATAACATTATACAATTTTATCTTTTACTGTGAAATGTTAACTATTTAGGGAATGCAATTAAAAAATGTTCAATTTAAAATACTGACTAAATAATTGTTTTGAATGTTTGATAACAAAGAATATGAAATCATCTGCAATGACTGATAAACTAGTGCATTTCAACTAGATTGTGGTCACTGATCAGTTACACAATCTGTGCGTTTGAATATTTTTTCGTGGCACACACTGCATGTAGGACAACAATTATTTAAAAATTCACGAAATAAAGTAAAAGACATTAGTGTTACTCTTATTACCTACTTCAAATCACTTTCTTAGCTTTTAACGTCCACAAAAAGCGCTTAAAAACGTCAAAAAAAGTCCTAAACAAATATGTAAGAAAATAAAATGGTAGACGAATTTAAAAGTCCTTCCCAGTCCTCACTGACGGCTCTAATGTCCTTTGTGGTTATCAAAATAAAATTAAAATTTTTAACACTAAAAAAATTTGTTTGTAATATGTACAATTGTACATAGTACTCCTATCTCAGACTCGGTCTTCCCAGAGGTCGCTTTCATGCAGAGTTTTTTTTTCGATTTCGGTATTTTTTATTAACTCCCGTTTTCTCCACGCATGTCCTGCCAATTTTAAAAATTTATATACGACTTCTTTTGTATTGTTAGGGTATCGACAAATTTATCTTTTTTCTAGTAATAGAAAATTGTATTTAATAAGTTAAAATCGTTAAATGAGGGACTTAAACCCTTCTACTATTTAGGCAGTTTTGACTTTTTTAAGAGTTTTTTTTTTTTGTGAAATTTTAAAAGTCCCAAGCACTATTTATAAGTTACATAAATAATATTAACTATTATTTATGAGTTATTACTGATTATTAAAAAAAAAACTCATGTATACTAGATATATTTTTTTAATACGGGACATTTTAGCATCCCGAAAGCATTCATCGAGACAACGGGACAGCATTTTGAAATACCGAACTTTTTCGTATAATACGGGCGTCAATTCAACGCATGTAGGTACCCTAAAAGGTTTCGAATTCAACAAAGTATCTATGTATTTGAATGAACAAGTTCTAATAAAATTTACTTTAACAAAATTTGTTCAAAGAATTCATTTGTTTAGTTATATTATCGACTATTAGTTATTAGGTAACTATGTTTACTAAAAAAAAAAAACAATAATATGCTAGATATATATTTTAACTTACTACAACTTATTTATGTGTATTGAGTGCAAATCTTATTCGCATTAACTGTCTCAATCTAGCTAACGATCAAATGTAGACATATTAATACTGCGCATCTCTTATTATACCTTGCCTAGTAACAATAACATTGTTAGAAGATATACTAATACCTGCAGTACATGATAGGACATATGCAAACTGTATGCTTACTTTTTGAGCTTTTTCTAACACTGTCGTTACCCATTGTTAAGTTTCTATCTCTATCTCTCCCTTGCAATTAATGGATATATAAATTGCATGTATGCTATCTGTTTCTAACAATTTTTATTCACGGACATCAACATAATTGCATACATTATGGTGTTTAGGTTGAAATAAGAATTTAACCACAAATAACACATTTTAAAAAGAAGAAATAAAAAAATTACAATCATTTTAGGATTTTTTTTATAGCCGTTATTTATTTTTCTTTTAAATAATTTAGAAAATCATAACGCAATGTCCTCAAAAATATTCTCCTTTTTAAATGTTCTAATATTTTAGGTTGAGTTTTAGTAAACTCTACATTCTAAACATCTTAAGTTGTAAGTAACGTTATTCTACTACGTAGCTGACTCCAGGGACGTGCCAAAGATGTGGTTTTAGAGTTCAAACCACTCCCAAATCGACTGTTTTTTTTTTTCAAATTAAAGTTATTTAAAAAATAAAAATGTACATAAGTATAATACTATAGGAAAATTCGAAAATATAACAAATGATATTTGACAATCTATGGATTTTATTCGTTTTTCTATATTTCTGCGTACTTGGTGGTACGGCGGCAGTTTATTATCGCTGTTTTTGGGTTTTATGTTGATTTTATTAAAATCAGCCTTGACTATACTGGTTGACATTATCGCGACACGCTAACATAACCCAGTATGACACAGCGTTAGCCATAATATAATATTTTGTTTGTTTAGTATTGACGTTTATATAAACGTGTAGTTCAGTAGTTGAGTACCATGCAATGTCTAAAAGTCGGTATTATCTATTTTAAAATGTAACGTTTTAAATGGAAATTTTATTAGACATAAGCGGCTCGTGGGATTCATTGGAGATGGGGCTCAAATATCAAAACTTACCACCCTTAATCGCTCTTGATTTTAAATCGAATTCCATTAATTTTCTGTATAAAAAAAACCTTGTGATACACGCTTGTATATTGTATAGTAGATAATAGATAAACAAACAATATTGTTTAATCATTTTTTATCCATCTCGATGTCTATAATAAAATAATTAGTGTTTGTCCTGTGCATAGACTTATATATCCAAAGGAACCATTCAGCATGAAAACGCTCTCCAGTTGGTGGAGTTTCATTTCTAGGACAAAAACACGTGAGATAATAAACGAAGTATTTTAATTGGCTGTTCTCGGATTGCAAATTTGCTTCCTTTCACACTAGGCTTTATATCACCCTATCTCTCCTGATTTGTTCGGACCGACCTTCGACTATATAAACTTTATAAGGTACCGACCATGCCTCCCAGTGCTCTGAGTGAATGTTCCGTCTAAATGTATAAGTCTATAATTCTGTGCCACGGCAGATGATTGACGAATGACAATGATGTGATGTGAAGACGATAAAACCGAGATAATCTCGTAAATCGTAATAAAAATAGAATCCGGTCACAACGTTGTATAATTCACGTCAAAAAGTTGGTGGAAATCTGGTATTGTTTATCAGGGCACAACGAATATGTTCTCAAATTTACATAAAATATCAAATCTATTTTGTTTTTGAAATTAATGTAGTACCTATATACTTACATTAATTTGAATGATATTATTCTAAGTTTTGAAATATAACTTTAAAACTTTAACGTTACGCTAAATCACCCCCCCCCCCAAAAAAAAAAAAAGAAATTCTGGACAAGCCCCTGGCTGACTCTTAATCAAATTTAAGTCAGTTTTTTTTTTCGTATTGTTTAAATTTTTATTTAGTTTGTACCCATATAGGTTATTGATTCAGAGGAAACTATTTATAAAATAAAAAACGTGGTTATAGCCTTATCCAATTTTTTATATTACTTTATGATTTGTGTAATGAATGAATGGCTAATTACAATCTCTAATTATTATATTATGGCATACACTTCGTAAGACACTACTTTCCGACCTACTTCCCGAACTTGGTCAATTATAGCCTATAGGTTGTGGGTTTGTGATATTTCATATATGAATTTTGAATCGTATAGGTCTTCACCGTTTTAGATAATATTTTAACATTTTAAAATTAAAATAATGGAAATTCATAATTTTTAAATTATAATCCAAATTGTGACAAAATATATTTCATATAAATTATATTTACTAATAGAGATTGATATCTAATATTTTTTACCCATGAACATTTACCCCTTGATAACTAACCCCGTCTACAATACAAACTTCCTAGAGACTTTCGATAAACTATCAGGCGATAAAATATTTCCCTTATGAATAATTTATTATCCACTGGTAAAAATTCACTATTGGAATTTGACCGGTGGAAATCATAACATTTCACTAATGATTATTAATATGTATAAATTGGTATTATTAGTTATTAATTATTATATATTGGTCAAATATTTTACTTCCTCATCCCCGTTCAAATATCACTGTTACTATTCATCTATTATATGACTGTATTATCATTTTTTTAATTATTGAAAATATTTATCAAGTTCTAAAAATGTAGGTAGATTTCAAAAAAAATAACTATGTATAAAGAAACTCGTGTTTTTAAAATCATTTTTTTTTTATTTTAGTTTTCTGTATGACGTAATACATATACACCCGGTATACCGTATACGGTATTTTCATATGTACAATTATACCTACAAATTATATACTTTTAACCTCATATAATGTTTGAATTATTTATTAATCACACTGTTTTAAAAAATATAGAATCGGATTATGCAGATTCGGGCGTAGATTCGGAATCAAATTCGAGACCCGGTGTTTTTGAAACAGTGCAAAATTGGTTGCAGTTGAAATGATTGATAAGAAGCATTAAGACATCATATCCATTACATAAAACGACATTATTAAAATCGTTTGTTTAAAAAATTTGTTTATAAAATGTATAATGTATTTTATTGTCTATAATTAATAATAAAATTATAAAGTAAAAAAAAAATTATTAAAATGGTTAATGAGTATTAACCATTTTAATAATTTTTAATAAATAAATATATTATTAATAACAAACTTATACATAAAAATCAAAAATAATAATAATAATTTGTTTTTCATTTCAAATTGTAATGCATTTTTATGGTGCTAAAAATGTTCTATCCACATAAATCAAAATATTGTGGGTACGTAAAATGTTGTGATTTTAACAATTTTTATCGAAATTTAAACATGTCTTGTGTTTAGAAATTACAATACAGTTAATATTATTATTTTAGATTCTGAATGTAGCGAAGTAAGCTTCCATTTCTACTAGGATGCATACACTCTAAGATAAGAACACTTCTTCGCTTAATAAAAATACTCTAAAACGTTATCATCGTACTTTGATAAATGTGGATTTTTCACCCGGTGCTTCTTCATTATAATAATTTATTAAGATTTCAATACATTTTTCTACAAAATAACAAAAAAAAATTGTCAATAAATGACGATAAATCCGTTTTATTTTTGTTGATTTCTGGGTTACTATATATCTGCTCGGCTACAAGAGGAGAAATGAAATTAACACTACACCCTTACCAATTTGCTTCACTCAGAATCGTTATTGAACGCTATGGTTTATCGCTTTTTTCACTATACACTATAAAATAAATTATCCTATATATAATATGTATCATACAATTTTCTACTGTGAATGTCCGTTTACCCGAAGTTGTTTTTCCCCAATAGACCATTGCAATTATTCGTTTTGAATATTCTAATTTGTATGCTGTTCCTTTTAAAACCGCATTATAATGTATTTTTAAACATATTTCGAATTATTTTTATCAATGCGTAATACTATATATTGTATATCTATTTCAGCTTAGCCACGCAATTTCGTTTCAATCGCAGTTAAACGAAATCAATTCACTGTAATAGTATCAAACGATGAAATTATAATATTTACCTAAAAATTGTCATAATAGTTTTGTATAGCTTTGGAATAGATGGACAGCCAGATAGGTAGGCACCTATTAAAACGATGCTAACAACACAATATACCACGTTATTTCAATAGGTACGATTAATAAATTACCCGAGTGCGTATTATACTTCATATGCTTAGGTAATATGCGTTTTGTAGTGACTTCAGACGTCGCGCGAAGTGTTCATTAAATTGTACACCTGCATTCCGCAACAATCAATACATAAATAACATACTATAATGTTCTTTTTTCTCAGTCTCGGTCGTTTAAGATCACGTATGACAATTTACATATTACCATATTGTCAATATTATTATTACATGTTACGTACCTAATTGAATTATATGCCGTACAACAACTAAATGAACACAACTATCCCTGTTACATTAAAAACACTTTTACTTTTGATTTGTATCAATTTGATTAAGTAGACACATGCAATTAGTATAATACATTGATTGATTTTCTAATACAATTAATTTAACATTTCTTCTTCTGACGGCGGTTCAGTGTTGCCAAGTGTTATTTTCAAAATTCACTAAACATCGTTTAAAATCCCACTTAAAATATTTTCGCCAAATTATACTTCTAATTACGTTAAATTGTTCAAAAACCCACTAAATTTCCCACTGACAAAAAAAAATTATTGAAATGACCTTTACTTGTATGCCAAGAAGTCATGTAAACCTATTGCACAGTTGAAGATATACTTTTATACATTTTATGTATATGAATTAAGTATTAAGTAAACCTTTAATTATGTAGCTTTTTTTTTTCTAAGTTTTACGAGCCATTTTGATTCTTAGCTACCAAAATTACTTCCTTCCATCGTTCTCCATGATATACAAATATTACAATTTAAAATAAAAAATAAAAGAATGTTTATAAAATTGAATATTTTACAAAATATGGTATTTATTTAACTTCACTGAAGTTAAAACAATAAAACATAATGCACTTTTATGTTCCAAAATGTAAATCTTTCATTTTTTTTTTTTTGGTCATAGCTATTGAAAATGTCACCAAATTTTCTAAAAACCCACCAAAAACTACACTCACTACTAAGTATTATTTTTTTCCAGTAAATATTACCCTAAAACCACTAGATTTGGTGGGAAAACCACTTACTTGGCAATTTCATTATTTCCGTTTTGATAAATGTTATTTCTTGTGAAAACAAAGTTCGAAATAGCCCCACCAAAAAGCATAAAGAAAAAAACCTAAACATGTATTTAAAAGCAAAAACCTATGTGACATAAATTTATAGATCTAGCTTTGTGTTACGACATGAAATACATTTCTTTCAAACCGGCTTTTTTTACGACTGCACAGAATAAATAAGCAAATTTTAAAAGCCCTCTGCCCTAATTAAATCATATTAAACCAGTGTAATATTATCTCATTTAAACGTAGATACCTAATTACTCGTGTAGGCAATATATTACACGTGTTTGTATTGTCGAGACGTATTTCTAGCGCCTAAATTTCGGGATTACATGTTACCACAGGATAAATCACTTGGCAAGAGCTAAGCGATAACGGGAGACGCAGCCGCGCGCACGGTTTTGTACGTTAAAAATTGAATTTGGGTAGTACCGCGCGCTTTCAATCTGCATGCGATTGTGTACCGTCTGTTTGTCAAAACCGGGCTCGTACTTATAGGTTGGATAATAATATGATATTAGTTGCATACGGTCTTATGAATGATTTTGCAGTCGTGAAACGAGCAAAGTACCAATAAAGTCCACGAAAAGACGCAACGGATGGGAAAAAGCAGAAAAGTAAAAAAAAAAAAATAATACACAACGGAATATAAACAAAAGGGATTATACGATAAATAAATCGTACGTGTGGTATTATTATTATTATTATACATGGTGTGTGCGCGCGCGTGTGTATAAAAACAACATAGTACACAATAGGTATATACATATGTACACATATAATTCGTATAGTATTATACACGCGCACAGCAACGGTCGCGGTGGTAGCCACAAATAGTTGGCACCACTGTAAACGCTCGGTCTGGTGAACGCACGGTGCGTGCGCGCGCGAGGTTTTGATGTTTGGACAATATTCCGTTGGTGGGGTGGGAGCGACCCGACCGATGTGAACACACTGCTGCGCTATGACGAATGGTCTGCCGGATCGCCTAGTGAATTTCGACTTTTCCCCGGTTTTCCGCTAGCGTTCGGTTTGTTTTTTTTTTGTCGCTCTCGCCCGTCGCAACCGCGCTCGCCGCGTCGGGCCGGCCCTGAACACCGCACCGAACGCACGAGCGACCGCCGCCGAACCGCGGGACTGTCGCCGACGTTGCACGTTATTTTATTATATTTTTTTTACTGACGTTTACGCATAGCGTGTGTCGCCATTTTGTGTTGTGTTGCGCTGTAGTGCGCGCGTGTGTACGAATACAAAAAAATATTTAACAACGGTCCGTAGCTGTGCCGGGCGTTTTTCTCGCACGCGTCCCGACGCCGAGACGACGACCGTGGTGGTCCGGCTGCCGGACGACACGATACGGGACGCGCGCCGTCGACTGGACTGTGCCGCCGCCGCCGCCGACGTCGCCGCCACCGCCGTCGCGTACGTGCGAGCAGCGCGGGGTGTGCGCGTCCGTCACAGATCCGCCGCGGCGTAGATAACGGCCGCCGCCGGTGATAACGATGCAGAGACCGCCGACGACGTGAAATGCTCACGGACATCGTCCAGCGCTGACGAAACAGCCCGCGTGTACTCGGGCCTCCGTGGTCCGCTTCAGCCTCCTTTGCCACCGTCGCAACGACTCCGGGCATTCGTGCACAGCAGTAGGCATGGCCAGCATCCTGAACAAAGATCCGGCCAACTACGCGAAGGAAAAGGCCAGCTTCCTCAGGGATCTCCAGCATTTCCACGATACCAGAGGGTAAGCGAAAACCCCAGTACTTTTTATCACCAAGTAGGGTTTTTTCGGGCGAGCTGGTGGAACCCGGAGGACAATGGTGTTGGCGGGATACCTTCAGTTGTTACATGCCCGGTCATACCGAGTTCGATTCATAGTTTCTCGGTTCTCTTCACTCCCCCCCACCACGATTTGTATCGCCTTTCCCAATACCCGTTGCACATCTGTCACTCCCGAGTCTTTCCCTCCAAAACCCTGGTCGAATCCTCGGCCGACCTACCGCGGTCGACCCTCGCATACAGTCGCCGCTCGAGTGACGGCGGTGCTTTTTAATCGTCGTCCACGCGCGCGACGTTCGGCGTCCCCGTCCGTCATGTGACCCTTGACGTGTCCCCGCGTCGGGACGGAACTCGTCGGTAGGATTCCGCGACGTTCCGTTCGCCGCTGTACCACCAATTGTTCCATTGGCGAACTCGTGCGGTTTTCTTATTTTATTTTATTTTATTTCATTTTAACGGCGAAGTTAAGTGGAACGAACGGTGGTGCGGAGGTTGTGTAATTAATAATATCCGTGATAACAATCGAGACATATTGCCCGTCCGACAGACGGGACGTCCAAAGCTGTCGTTGTAACGATTACCCATCCGATTGCGATAAAACAATATTGTTTCCGACTCCAGTCGACCGCGGGGATCGGGAGGACTCCGGATGGTCGAGCCCTATTTGGGGCCCCTGTCTCGTCCGGTCTCCATATCCGACGCGAACGTCCGCGCGCGTATTATTGTTTCGGGGTCGTGTGCGTTAAGTATACCGAACAACAATAATGCGTTTGCCCCCCCGACGGCGGTCTCGTACTCGCAGATTTCAAAAGTCTCCTCTCTCGGTTCCCATCGAATATTGGCTGATCCGTGTTCCGGCCACGACGACGACTCGTCAACTTGTTTCGTTTTTTTTTTTTTTGCCGCGCGCCCGCCCGGCCGCAGCGTGTTTTTAACTGTTATTTTATCGATTAACTGGGCCCGATCTATAGTAATTATTTTAATTACTTTGTAGTTTGCCCGTATTCAGTCGTTATTCGTAAGCGGCCACCGGGCGTCTAGCGTGTTGCTGCGTAGAACCGCGTACTCGTCTGTAGTAGAAAAATATTAATTTAAATCGAAATTGTAATTCTCCATAAACGGATTGTCGTCTCAATAGTGCGTCGGGTAGAAGCCGACGATTTGCATTGAGTTTAGCGTACGCCACTGGACGCGCTTTGCAATCTCGCACGTGCACCGCGCGCTGCACGTGCATTCGGAACAATTCAGTGCGTTTCTCGCCGCCGTGAACTTTCTATGGACCGGGGCTTGCTTTTATCATCGCCGTGTAAATATGGTTAGTGGTTAATTCGCATTGCATATAGGTACGTCACCCCCGGAACGTTTTACCGCCGCCGGTGAACTGCACAGCCGGGTAGGCAGAACCGTGCATAGTAATACACGGTTCAGTACTAATCTTTCGGATAGGTACTGCGTGAAATCCCCGTGCGGTTTCAATTTTGTTTTAGATTCGAAACGTAGCGAATGGAATGTAGATCGGTTTCGCGTCGGTTTTTTTTCTTAAAAAAAAAAATAATAATAATAATAATAATAATTGTACATACGGTGAGCGACTTTTCCACCCGAAATCATGCTCGCCGACATAGGTGTATCACCAAGCGACGCACTTTTTCCGAAAGGAAATATTATCCAGTTGGCACTTCAGAGAGATCGTTTTTGTTTTTTTGTTTTTTTTTTTTCTCTGATTTTCCAAGCGGGGTTTTCATTAGCGATTGGGGAAAAAACGGAAAACACTGTACGTACACTTATGACCGACGAAACTTCGCTCCAAACAATGGTTTGTCGTTAAATTCCCATCTGTATCCGATAACCTACCCTACTTTTCACCTACAACAGTAGCCCACCCGCCGTGCCATATATATATATCCGTCGTTTTTTTTGGTTTCCAAAGGGGGAAACCAATACGGGGGGAATGCCGGTGTCCGATCAGCGCGTACGGCCATTTCAATATCTTGTTGACCTGACGAGATATTATTGTCGTCAAACGAATTCGACGCGTGGACGATTCGTATCCGACGATAAATGTGTATTCTCCGTGTTTGAAGTTTCTGAAATGTTTAATTACCCAATTGCGTATCTACCCGACCCAACAAACAACATTGGTACCTAACAGAACTACCGAAATCGGTAATAATTGTAAACGTCGTGTGTAGTAGGCGGAGGGTTCGCGTAATTTGTAACCGTATGAAAAGAAAATAATATGCCGTACGTTTCTGTCGGGAATTATTATCATTACCACAATGGTTATTAAAGACATTTGCGTGTTATTGTATTTCCACGAGACTCTAAAATAATATCGCGGTGGTAGTCCCGTTCGCATATCGAGATTGCTCGTAAATGAACATGTCTGTTTTGTTCCATTTCCAAAAGCGATAAATGATGTCAGTGCCTATCTAATTTTTATTTTTAGAACTCTAAAACATTTATTATTGTCTTGTATTATACGTGTCGTGTTATTGATACAATAATAACGTTATGATGTCGTTACTCGGTGGTAATTGATTCATTACATAACCGTTTGTATTATTTCCCCGAGTACGGACTATTTTCGTTTGTTAATCCCGTGCCGGCGGAGAATAATGAAAACATCAAACTCGTCATTCACGTGTGATGATTGATTGAGGCCGAGCGCCCTGCCCGGTACCGTTATCTTCTCCTTTATCCGATATGGATTTATTAACCTATTTTATCGTGGTAACAATTATTTATTTGTATATTGTGTTTCTGTTGCAGGACACCGAGCCGCGCCTCGCCGAAAATAGACGGAAAGGAGATCGATTTGTATCTGCTTTATGTATTGGTCACCGCACAAGGCGGATGGGTTAAGGTGAGCAGAATTCATTTTACGTCGATATCGTTGAAAAAAACATCAGCATAATATAAAACTGAACGGAACATTCGCCTCGATCGATTATTGTGAAGAATATGATACGAGTACAGCCATAATAATTTTGAGCCATAACTATTGGTATTATTATAGCGGTCGGCGATAAATAATCGTTAAAAATTCGCCTCGAACCCGAGACCGGAAAAATCCGTGCCTAAAAAAAGTAATACTGTTATTTATTTATTAATTCGCTTTCACCGGACCTATATCTGCTCGATTTGGAACGACGTAGTAATCGTGCACGTTTTTTATTTTCGTCCACCCAGTCCTTTTATTCGGAACAACAATAGTATCGGAAACTCGCAAAAATAATAATAATAATAATAATAATAATGATAATAAAAACGACGGCGCGAGATTTATAATGCGTCTCGAACAAAACTTTATAAACTAAACAAAGACCAAACTTGAAGAGTAATAATAATCATTTTGCGGTTTAGCCGCGTTTGTGTCGGAATAATAATTATTGTCGTCGCCCCCGGAGTGCAGTGGGGAAATATAAAAAAAAAAAAAAAAAAACCGAAATCTGATTAAATTTCAAATTTGTCAGGGCGGATGACGGTCGCGACGGCGGTGACAAAATAGGTAACGGCGAGTAGTGCTCTCCGCGTGCAGATTAGTCAATGAAAACTAACCGACTGTCTCCGCCTCACCGGGTGAAAAACACCATGGTATCGTTTGGGAAGCGACCGCGTGGCGCTCGGGCGACCGTTAGCAGTGGTAGAGTCGATCGCTCGATTCGCGCGAGGTGCCAGTGTATACGTTGCGTACTACAAGTGCACGCAAACACGATCGGTCGATCTCTGCGATCTAAAAGCAGTCGGCGGCGCAGCGCTTATCACGCGACGCCGCCGCCCTACCATGTACCACCGTACGTAGTTACGTGCAGGCCCGGCGTCACTATCACTGTCGCCGGTGACTTACTGCTGCCGCCGCCGCCGCCGCCGCCGTCACCGCCCCCCCATCCACCATACCGATCCACACTAGTCTCGGCGGCGCACGTGACCACCGCGACGCGGTCCTGACCTAGTGCACGGGCCGCGGATTGTTTACATTGCCGCGGTGCCAGGGGCCCCACTTCCGGTTCCCGAATACCGCTCGACCGCCCACATCGTCCACCCCTCCCACCGGGCGCTCGATCACTCTCACTCTTTCTCCGCGAATTCCGCGTAATTGCCGGAAAAACAAACCCGTGGAACGCGTTCCCGACTGGCGAAATAAAAACATGTACAGCCGTATTGCGAGCGAAAATTATTATTATTTATCAGGGCAGTCCCGCGCCGCCGTGTATTTCTGTTTTGTGTACAACGC
Source organism: Cinara cedri (assembly GCA_902439185.1). Classification (NCBI taxonomy): domain Eukaryota; kingdom Metazoa; phylum Arthropoda; class Insecta; order Hemiptera; family Aphididae; genus Cinara; species Cinara cedri. Next base: position 157,134 of record CABPRJ010001466.1, on the reverse strand, counting down.
CATGTGTGCGGCCCGTACTCGTACCGTTCGCGCGTATATTATTTATATAATATAATATGTATACGAATATATGTATGTATGTAAGCATAGAAGAAAAAAAAAAAAAACAACTCATTGTGTAACGTTCTACGGTTGTGATGTTTATTGCGTTCGTTGTGATGACGGTCGGTGTAATCGGCGGTGGTGCCCGCGCGCGTACGTCAGGCGGCATCGTGGCGCTATTGAACGGATCCGGGGGCGCGCACGACGCGGCAACGTGGCACGCTTGGCCGTAGCTAGCGCGGCGGCTGTCAACGTTGGCGCGCCGTCGCCGTCCGTTCGCCTTTCCCCGTCCGCTCCCACCAACGCGCGGCCGGTCGCCACCGCAGTTCACTGAAATCCAGCGGTGCGTGCGTCCGCGCGCGCGTCTCTTTTTCCCCTACTCGCGCACCTATCTAACGAAAATACTACACGCCGCCTCCGCCTCCGCCCGTATCTCCGACGGTCGTCGAACCGCTTCCGGCCGGCCATCGCCGTACCGTGTGGGCTCCCGTAACAACAACGACGCGCCGAATACATTATTGTTATTATTATTTCCGCGGCATTTCTCGCGCGCACCGCGTTGTAATATTATTATTATTATTATTATTTTGTCGATATAACGGAAGTTTGGCGAACGTTATTTTTTTTTTTTTCTCGTCCGTTTCTTTTTTCCTTACCCCCCCCATGTTTGTTTACGCGTGTATTTTTATCCTGGGACGGTGTCAACACTGCTACCTTTCTCTCTCCGCGCGTTTTATCGGCCGCCGCCGCCGCCGTCACCACCCCACGGGTCCGCTTTTCGACAATAACTATCGCGACGACGGCGATGATTATAATAATAATAATAATAATAAAAATATTATTGTTGTTCTTATTATCTCGTACTGTTGCCAGCGTTCCCGCCTCGTAGCGAAACGATTATGATCGTTATGATTTTCACTTATATTGTACGCGTAATATTATTTTGGTAATATTGTCGCGGGCCGCCGGACCGGGCAGAATTGATCCGAGCTATCCGTTCCGGTTCGATATTTTACCGCGTACGCGAAATAACAATACAAGAGTCGTTCGGTCGGCGGCGCCTCTCCGTCGGCTCGTGATTTTAATTACTCTCGAGTAATAATTCCGCCGTCATCCCGCGCGTGTAACAATATTAATAATAATATTCGTTTATCGGAGGCGGTCACCGTATGCATATTCGAGCGCGCAACTTTTTGGTCCGTGAAGAAATATTCCGGGTTTTTTTTTTTTTTTTTTTGGCACGTTCCATTTAAACAGAACACGCACCGCTTTTTTAATGACATCTGGTGGTTTTTCAACGTTATCCGGACGTGCGTTTGCGCACACCGTCGGTGTTGTGATAGTATCCGTTTTCGTTTACAATGTTATATGGTTTGTTTTTTTTTTTTTCTGTTTCCTTTAAAACCAATTATCGTTTACGGCCGAGTTGTGTTTGTCTTTAATTGGTCGCCGTCGCCCTAAAATCGATAGCGATATTGCGTCTTGGTTTATTTTTGTTATTAGAAAAATATTGATTGCATTCGATTTTTTTTTTTTTCTCACAACATTATCACCGGTATTATTAAAACCCACTATCACAATATTATGCGCGTATTTTTATTTATTAATTTTTTTTTTTTTTTGCCCTACAATACTATTTTTGAGCGCGTGGGTCGTCTGCGAACGGCATAATGTTCGTGATTTTACGCTCAATTCGTTCGCAAAGAGAAATCCCGAACCTCCGGTAGCGTACCCGCAATACCCGCGGATCGCGTTGTTTTCCTATAGACGGCAATGGTCGTTTTTTAAACTCGAGAGAATCTGTTGAGTAAACAATGTCTCTACGAGAATCGCGCACGGGCGTCTAAACCAACCGACCATACGTGGCGTACTCCCTGGCGAGATGTTATGCGTCTTCTAGAAATTAAATAATTAAATATTTAATTTTAGAAACGAGTTAGGGGTGAGTGATGGTGGAAGTCGCCGAAATCAAAAAGGAACCATGTGCTAGGTCGGTGTTTCCCGGGTTTTTTGTTTTTGGTTTTTTTTTTTTTTGTCTTCGCGAATTTTTTCGATTTCGTTTACTGCGGCTGTTTATAAACCGTGTGTCGGTGCGAGGGAAATTAATCTAGGAAAAAAGCGACACGGCGAAAACCGACGGGGTAAAAAAACGTCAAATGCATTCTACTTGAAAAATCACAAACGTTAGTTTCAAGTCAATAATAATAAGAATAATATTATACATTATTCTAAAAGTGTCGTGAACCATACGCTTTGGTAATGTAAAGTTTATTTCATAAACAATAAGTGCATAAAAGATCGCGAACAAAGCGTGCTTTTTGATTTTTGTACATATTTAAAAACAAATAATACTATTACTATTTAAAAATATTTAGCCGACCCCCCCCTCCCATACACCAAAAAGAAAAAAATCCAAGGCACACCTTTGGAACGAACTTTAGATCGCCGTACGACGGAAGTTATTTGATCGGAGGTCAGCAGCCTGAAATTAGCTGATAATATTTGTAATTTTTAAGTAAAATATACATTTGACGTTTTTTTTCTTTTACCCTTGTCGGTTTTCACCGTATCGTATTTTACTTGACGTTTTTTTCCGATTACCGAGGAAAATAATTCAAGTGACGACAATAGCCAAAATTTTTTTTCGGTCGGTCTTTCACGGGCCCCCGATTTGAGAGTCTGCTGCGCCGCCAGTCCGTGCGAATGACAACACAATTTTTTTTTTTTGGCGTTTACGTCGTAGCATTGTAGACGTGAGTCTTGCGTACAATTGTATCTGTTCAATTAAATTGCATAATCGTAATGCAATCTGCCGCACATTTTATTTCATTGTAAATTATTGTAATGAAACATCAGTCCAGATACGTTGTATTTTACGGATCAAGCGAATCACAATGAGTATTAACAACAACACGCTTTACACGCATAATTAATTGTTTTTTTTTTTTTTAATCGCATATGGTCTGTGGTATTAATACACATTTTGTGCTATTCATATTTTTACGAACAATATCGACAATTATTATTATACGTATTTACTAATGTAAATGTGTTCGGTTTGGCCGTAATTATTTATTACCAAGTAATAAATAATGAGTCTTATTAGTTATTGCTTTTCATGTGCAGCACCAAAGTCGCACGTAATTTTGCCCGCCTTAATGAAAAATTCCGTATCCATCTTTTCCGAAGTCTCGTAATCGTGTCACCGCCTGTTGCGACAAGAAAAAGTCGTATCATCCACACTCCATGGATTGATAATATTGCACGGACAGGGCTCGACGTTTAATTTGCGAAGAACGAAGTTTTATGGAGCGGCGCCGTATATTTACAACCCTTACGTTTGTCGGTATTCATTTGCCATGGCATTTCTGATAGCAACCGCATCTCATCATCATTAGGAATGTTTTAACGCGATAAGTAATTGTTTTGTGATAATTGGCGAAGAGAACTGTTCATAGATATTGTACACCACTAGACATCTAACACGATGATGTTATTCAAACTCGGTCCCATGACGCCGTCGGCCGTTTAAAGAGTGGCAATTGTGTTTGTAAACAAATTTTACAATTTTTTTTCTACATTATTCGGCTTGCTGCCTTTGAACCGTGATTTGTCGATTTTAATGCTTTTTGGATTTCGGTTGCATTTGAAATAAAGGAAAATTACATTTTCTGAGTTTTATCATAATCAATTAAAACCTCGATTTCAACGATTCTTTTCATGTGGCTGGCAATTTGTGTTTGGATATTGTTAATGTCTCTCGTATCTGCTGTTTTTCCTGTCATTTCAATAACAATATGATTCGATTTTTAATTCTTGTTTTTATGTGTTCCAAATCAAGTTAATTGGACTTAACGTGCGCCGTCTAACAAATGCACGATATAACAAATTTTCGTTTAGCAAGGACAACTGTTTTTTGTTGGTTTAATATCATAGTAAATTGATTTGTTATTTAATTTAACGGCGAGAAAATTATCTACACAATTACGCCGGATGTTTATTTGAATTTTCAAGCGAAATACATAATATAAGTATTTTAAAATTGTGGTATTTCACATGGGTACTCATATCTCACTTAAAAATTAAAATATCGAAAAAAAATCTAATTAGTTTATATAGATAATAATGTTTAATTTTGATAATTGGAAAATTCACTCTAATATCAAAACTAACAACACAGAGTTCTTGTTGATGCCAAACGAAAATCGTTGTTGACAGGCGCTTGTAATATGAAAATTGCGCATGCGGATGTGTCATGGCGTGATCTTAACGTTCTTGGGGTAACGATTTTAGACATCCTAAAGTAGAATAGGTACTGTAATTATTGTATGCAATTTAAAACTTTATAATTTGATTATAAATTATTATTATTTCTCAAATAATATACCAGATTTGTTTGAAAACTACATAATATATAATGTTAAAACGAAATAAAATTTTTAAAATATTTGCGAAGAAAATCCGGAAAAGAATATTTTGGTCATGCATAATAGATGTAAGAACTGATGGGTGTAAAAAGTTAAGACAACCGCGAACTCACGGACCTGATTTAACGTCCTAGTATACAACTGGAGACAGTTGAACGAAAAGGTTGAAACAGATCGATGGGAATTCGGTAGAAAAGGCATTGTATGGCAAGGGATGCAGAAATGGTGGAAACTGGAATTTACAACGGAGAAAAGAAGTAGCAAAAAATAGGAAGACAAATATTATCGGGAGAGCTGGTTTTTAAAGCCCCCCTCCTTTTTCATTAACCCTTTTGTAAAATAAAAAAAAATATCTAATCGATATTTTTATATTCATAAATAATATACTATTTACTTTATGTTTTCAAAATCAAACTTATTCATACAATTTTGGCACGGGTATTTTCATAATATATTTTTTAGTACAGTTTATTATACAATAATTTATTGTGATGACTTTTTCGTGTTTGTAAGCGATACGAGTGTACCATAATATTGCTATTGAAAACGTCCTATACTGTGGGATAATTAACAATCGGTATGCAATGGACTTAGTCAAAAAATAGCATATCGAAAACTTTAAGTTTATGTAATTTTAAAATAGTTTATAAATCGTTCGGTCATTATATTATTATTTTTAGTGCACTTCGTAATACCAATACATTAAACGCCTATCACTTATAAATTTGAAGGGTGGAGGAACACCATAGCATTTGAATAAGTAAGATCACGTGTCGTTAATCTTGTGTTTAACAATATAATACCGATATTATTTTGGTGTGACTAACGTGAAACGTCCGACTATACATAAAAAAAACAGAGTTTGTAAAATTCCACGTTTTGTATACGCTTATCGAATACAAATAATATCTGTAGAATATTGAGTGACGCGCCTAGAAATGTTCAATGAGATGGGATGTAGTAAAAAATTATCATTTATTACGAATGAATCATAATAATATATAATCTTCTTCTGTATCCGCGTTAAATTGAAATTGTATCATATGTGCCATAATGTAGTTAATAATTTGTTATTCTTATTATTTTGTTTCGCTGACACAAAATCATTAATGTTATTCATTTTCTTTAATTTTAATTGTTTTCTGTTTCTGCCTTATGATTAAATGGGAATTTAAAAACGGAGGTCTATAAAAGCCAATTTTTATCCAATAAATCAAGCTTTACTTTCCGATAAATATGTAAGTACGATTCAAACTTAAATTGCTAAATGGATATTCATAATATTTTTGTATTTTTAAACCTGCGGGAGAAGGTTTAATCACCCCGGCTCACGTCACTGATCATATTACCTCGTTGTTCTCTGTATGCCGTTCATCAATTTCCGTTGGTTCAGTTGCCGAACACCATATTTCATATTCTATAATATTAAGAGATTATGACATTGTTATAGCAGTATATTAGGTATGTTATAATAAGTAACAAATATTTTAATTATTTACATGCATAGATAACTCGAGAGCCTAGTAAGTCGTCTTTATCTCACACTCGAAAAGTGATTTTTTTATTTAACAAACTATTTAAAGTATCATATGAAATTGATCGAACTACTTAATAAATAGTACAAGTACATAATCCAAGAATTATTAATTGTACTCCGGTAATTAAGATAATTTGTGTGTTTTATAATATTCTTTACGTCGGTTATTCCATATTGTTTAATTCATTATAAACAATTCGGTTTAATTAAAGAATCCCTGTAAAATCCCTGTACTCTTGTATGATTCACCGAAAAGGTTGTCCGCATATATTATCCTATGGCAGTAACATAGCTGTGGATTTAAGTATTCTGGGTTAAATTGTGTGTCCTATAGCTACAGTTTTTTTTCCTGTTGGGATGCGTTTATTTCAAACCGCAATATCTCTCCAACCCATCCACCATCGGTTTAAAAATACACAAGTGAGTATTTATTTAGTCATTTTATCGTAAAAATTCTTATAATTCAGCTAATATGTTACAAAGATTGGCTTGATTTATTGAACACAAATTTGTTTTTCTATGTCCAGTTTAGTAATAGTACGATTTTACGATTAATTCATGATTACTTTCCACTATATCCACTCCTATTGGACATTTTTCGGCATACCACTGCTTCCCAACATGCAAATCTCAGCGATTTCAATTACCGAGGTATCAGTCCCAGGTTTCAAATCCAAAATACCTTTATATTATTTTCATTTAAAAATAAAATACCTATTATAAATTACAATTGCTGAAATTACAACTTTAGCACCCTGATGGATTTGCCACCTCTCCTGCGTCCCTTTAGCTACGCTTCTGTCCTAAGGGGAGGAAAAGTTGTATAGTACTTACAAAAATCAATTTTTATTGAATTTTCGTATACCAAGAGAGTAAATGACCTTTCATGCCCACCACCCCTTTTCAGGCGCCTCTATTTACCAATATTATACGTTCCGCTATCAAAACCTGGCAAATTGTGTTTGCATAAAACCGACAAGTCGTGTGCTTTTTTTTGTATTTATAGTTCTGAAGAAATTTGTTTATGAATGTAATATTATTTATTAACATGTTTTATTAAAGAACGATGGGAATCCCTGTGTGTGTTTGTGTCATCGCAAAGTATTATAATATTTTGGTATGAAAAGTAAGTGTTGAAAAAAATACATTTAGAATATCACTATAATTTTTTTTTTTTTTTTTGACAATTTCATAAATAATGAACGATGAAAAGACTCGGACTAATATTATTCGCAATGACATGTGCACGTACTACATACGTAGACATTTCGATCCTATAGGTTTATTCGGTTATAGTTACTTACCCAGTTTTTATAGTTACTGGTTAAATACTCGTTAGTGTAGATACATTTGTATCATTAAAAGTATTATAAATTAAAATAGCATATGAGTAGATAATTGCACATTACGCTAATGACGTACCTACGTTTATATATATATTTTTTTGTCTTGATTTTATTGCGTGGTATTGCTCAAGTCGATTAATTTGTTAATTTTTCCAGTGCGGGTTATTATTATTATTATTATTGTCAATGACTCAAAAGGTTCGATAATTTATTTTTAAATTGTTTTTTCAACGAATAGTGTAGAATAAGACATTCGGCCATCTGCTCGATTTTTGTTTATCTGTGATCTAAAGTTTGATCCTAACGAATTGTTTGTTTCCATTAACCTGATGCCATACGTTTGTTTATGTTTGATATCAAAACTAGTGGTCAGTAGTGTCTATCATATTTTAGAGCATATCGTTTGAATTTCAGAGCTTCGAGACTATCCATTTATTTAACACGGAAATTTACGGAATGTCTAACCACCGGTTTATAATTAACGAATTATATCGTGTGTCGTCTTGTGGAATATAATCTACACTATGTCATCTAAAATAATATTATATTATGAACAAAATTGTATGTAAAATTTAAAATGTTAACTCGAATCTCATCATATTGGCTATTGTATCGCGATAAATTCAAGACCAAACTCAGGAACAAATATCATCGGGGTGGGAGGGTTAAACAAATATCATATTCAATTTGTATCGTTGTAAATTAGTAAACATGAGCAGTAAACTAGATAGGAACGGGCCCCGGGGAAATTAAAAAAATTGGCTCTATATACTAATACAATCTTTATAAAAATTCGAAATATACCACGTAAAAACTTTTAAGTCTAAATACTTACTATGAAACCATAAATGATAATATTAAACAGATACCCTCCAGGAAATCCAGTTTACTTTACAATTTGTTATACTATACAAATTATAACTATCCGTCCAGTAAATACTGATTGTGACTGAAGTTATCACGTACGATTTAAAACGTTCATTATTAATTACATAAAAATTTGCAATTAATTTAAGGAAGTAATTTCAGAATTGTCCGGGGACTTCCGAGCTCTGGGGTCCCGGGGCACTGCCCCACTTTGCTCTAAGATAGCAACGCCATTGAGCATAATTGCCCTGTTTTAGATTCTGAGCGCGTGGTGAGGAAGGTATTGGATTTTACTTTATAATGATGATGACGCTTGTGGTCTGTAAAAAATATCATTTCTACCAGACCTCTAGCCCCGACCATCAACTTTTGGGGTGGTTTCTGGTAGCAAATTTAATCCAGTTGGTACATTTGGACGGTCATTTTTTGATATTCCTGGTAATTTTTTTAATAATTGGGAAAAACCAGGAATATTCACGCAATAATGATTTCTTTTTTTTTTTTTCAATTCTGATTTTTAGTTTATTTTAGTTGATAATTTAGTAATGAGATTTGTAACGACTGTAATTTATATATCCGATTTTGTAACAGTAATTTTGGTAGATTAATATTGTTATCCGAATTTCGGTTTTTATTTTTATTTTTTTTAATGTATGTAAATCGCATAACCGTGACTCCCTACGGATTTATTTTTCTGTGGGTTTGTAATGATCAAATGATGATTATGTTATTGAAATTACCGACCGTGCTAACGAGGGCATGGTATCTACGTAAATCAAGAAATCAACTCAAAGAAAACAGCGTTGTTATTGTATTTTTTTTTTTTTTACGCGAGCCACAGATTTATCAGATAAAATCATTGTTTAGCGTTACATTGAATTACAATTTACAAATGCATTACATATTTTTTCGTGCGATTCTGTTACTGTTACACTGTGCAGAACTATTATAATTTTACAGACGTCTGTATCATAATTGCAGGCTGATTTTCGTGTAACCTCGCCCAAGAGAAACGCAAACGAACACGTTTCCTGTGTAAGTGAATGGCCGAAACTCAAAAATAGAATAATATTCGGATGTCTTGTCGGAATTTCCGTCGAATACGTAGATTAGCGAATGGGGTTTCCCGCGGCGGGCATTACAACGGAATTCGCACCGGTGCGGCTGATGATGTTGATCCATATTGGTGTGACGGTCGTGGTCGATAGTCCCGGTGTGTCGCCCGAGTGGGGTTTGTGGTGCATGCCGGTGGTTCGGGCCGATATCAATATTACAATGTCCCAACTACCTGTTATATATTCCGATATATATGTATAATAATAATACTGTCCCGTAATATTAAACCGTTGCATCTCGCCACCGAGACCGTGTCCGGCGGACAACTCCTCGTCGGCCCGGTGCACCGTGCGCGTCGGGACGGTTTCATGGACGTGCACTTGATCTTGACGCAAGGGGCCATCGATAAAAACACGACTTTGGCGGTGGGGGCTGCTGTTGGCCTCTCCTGTGCACACTGCCGCCGTGACGTCACCATTGCCCGATCAGCTGGATACCCCCGGCAGCAGACGCCACGTGGTTCCGTCGTCGTTGTCGTCAAGCATCTCCGCGAATCGCGCACACACGCACAACGACATTATTATTATTGTTGCGCTGCACTCTCGTGTGGGGGGAGGAGTATGGGGGGGCGCGCACACTTACGCACAAACACACGTGCGGCGCGTCCGCGTTTCCTTTTTAAATTTTTCCCGGTTTTTCCCTCACGCGTCGAGTTGACCTCCGGTCTCGTCGTTGGACGCGTATTGCGCGGTAATATTGCGTCGCGTTGACAACCGAACGCTTTACACGCTTTTGTGGTGTCCACTTTCGGGAATCCAGCCCTCGTTTTCACTGGGTTTTTTTATTTCCCCTCCTTTGTCGAGTTTTACCGCGATCAGCGCTTTCAGAACCGGTTCCTACCGCGCAGTCAATATATCAGCACACTGTCAGTCGTTGGCATTTTCAAATTTCTACTAAAAATGGTCTTTTCGAAACGTTCAAATTGTGATCGTTGAAAGTTAAAAGTTCACGAGGTTTTGTTTTTATTACAGACATATATCTACGTTGTATTTTGTTAAATTAGTAGGGATACCCAATCTATTTTATTAGGTGTATCATAGCAATGAATATTTAACGTTCAGCACACTCAACTAAAAATTTTTTTTTTAGACCTATTCTTATGTAACTTATCCGAGCCTTTTGATTTTTAAATGGATTTTATTTATGAAACACCACAGTACCGTCGATCTAATATAATAATAATTATAGTATAAATTATTGATTTGGTTTATTTAATTATTTTATCTGTCAAAACGAACATTATGTAATATTTCTAAAATACGACTGTTTCTTGTAATAGACTGCAATGGTTGGTTTTTGTGTCGGGAGATTTATATATATATATATATAAATCGTTTGTTAATATTTTTAACGTAGAATTATTGGTTAACACATCATTAATTGTCAATTAAAGTTAAATAATAATCTTACGTTAACATATTATTTTTCCAGGTCAACCAAAGAAATGACTGGAAGAATCTATTAGAAAATTTTGATCTGATTTCATCCTGTGTTAATGCTGAAGTTGCATTAAAACAAATATACCTAAGGTAAAGTTCAGTTTAAGTTAAATTAATTTTACATTACATTTTAGTACTTTCATGGGAAAAAAAAAAACAAATTCATTATAAATAGTATAATTATAATTTTATCCTTCTTTTGTTATTTTCATTAGGTACTTGGATCGTTATGAAAAAATTAACTTTTTGGGTGAAACTGGATCAATTGCTGGTGACGACGATGAAGACAGTAGACATAGAAAATGGTCTGCTAGAGCATTACATTCTGTTCCTTTAGTTTATAACCATCACCAACACACTGTTAATGGTAGTTTCATATTTTTTTCTGCATTATAGTATTATGTTTAAACTATTTTTTATGTATATATATTTAGAACCAGTAAGAGCATTTCATGGTTTATCAACAAATCTGTATAAAGCAAGTGATTATGATAAATTGTCTTTATCCTTGTTATCACCTTTACCTAACGAACAAGACCTGGCTATTAATGTTTGCATACTGTTATCAAATGAAAACAAGCATGCAATCAAATTATCCAAGTGTCCACAAATTCTCCACCATCTTTTGGCTCACGCTGGAGTATTTACTCACCGTAAGAATAATTTATAATTTATAATAATTATAATATAGATTATTGATATTTTTTCATGTTCATGTTTAATTAAAATATATTTTAGCTGCTTCTCGTAAGTATTGGGATGACTACTATAGAAAAGTTCGTAAATGGTCAATAAAATCATTTTGGAAAGAAGTTCTGGATGAACAAGAACTTATGTACTTGACTGATGAAAATCGGTTTTGTGCTCGAACACCTAAAACTCTACCACGAAAAGATGACGAGTCAAGCTCATGTAGCGATGACGATGATGATTTTAAAAATAATAAAGTCAAATTAAACTTTGATCCATCTGATGATGAATTATTTGGCCTTAAAAGGCCCCTGGGTACTGATGATCCTTATGGACAACGAGTTTATCAAGTGGCATTGATCCTTAGAAATTTGACCTTTTTTGAAGAAAATATGAAAGTTATGGGTCAAGACTTGACATTTCTAAGATTTGTATTATTGTGCTGTGCTACAAGATGGAACTGTTTGCATCAAATTGGGTTTGAAATGTTAGGTAACATCGGACCAGTAGTACCATTAGATGTAGGTTCCTTACAGCATGCCACATTAAATATTGTTTGTAAAAATATTACTGAATCCAATGATCGTTCCATCATATTAAGTGCGGTCGAGGCTTTGAATAGAATGGGCAGTAAAGAATCAAATGAAGAATTTTTATTGAAAAATATTAATCAAAAGGTAAAGGGAAAATAACATTTTTTTTTTTTAAAAAAAAAAAAAAAAAAAATTATTAACAATTTTGCTTTCCTTTCTGTAGGTATACGATAAAATTTGTAACATGTTATCTTTGCACGATATTATGTTACTAATACAAACACTGGAATGTCTGTATTCATTAAGTTCACTTGGCGAGCGTGCATGTAATGCAATTGTTCATGTACATGGCGTTATTGATACTCTGGTGTCTTTAATTACTGTTGAGGTAATTTTGTTCAATTCCATTTTATAATGAGCATAAATTATTTATTCACATTTATATTCTAATTTATATTATTTTGTATACACATATAGGCACAAACGTATGGTCCCAAAGCATGTATATTGATGAGAGTTATTGAAACTGTTACAACTCCTTCGACTACAACGTTTACACCAGAACCTACGCCGAAAACACATTTGATGGCAGCCCCTAGTGTTCCTCCACCTACCAATGTCTCTCAGAATCTTATTTCAACTTTCACATCACAGAATGTACTCCCTCTACCCACACCGGCTGTTGCTAACCCTGTTATATTACCTAACGCTCCGACTGCTGTACCAGTTATGTCTACGACTTTAAATACGTTTACAACTGTGACACCAACTGTCCCACCTCTTGTGCAAACTGTTGCTACCCCTAAAATAATTGTTCCAGGTATATTTTGTAGCTATATTTAACTTCAAACAAATTTTTTTTAATTATTTACTTATTTAGCTACTATGACTGTTACAACAAATTCAACTTTGGTATCTTCAAACCAAGTCTCTACTGCACCAAGTGTTGTTCCTCAACCAGCCAATGAGAGACAAGAGAATGAACAATTTGCTCTAAACTGGATACGTGCTACACTTGAAGTGTGTCCAACCCCCGGACGGGGAATTGATCAAGCTGAATTATACAAATTATATATGACTGCTTGTGCAAGAGCCGGGAGAAGAGGAGTTATTGCTCCACTTCATTTCCCACGCTGTGTCAAGTAAATTATAATTGCCTAAATTTTTTTAAAGAATATTTATCTAATCCTTTTAAAATGTAGAGCTTTATTTGGACCCGGTGTTGGACCAAAAACTGTGAAGCTCGCACAAAGTCATGGTGGAATAGCTATGGATCCACCCACTCAAATTATTGCGTACGAAGGAATTCAGGTTCGATCAAAACCATTGCCATTCCCGATCAGTGCACCAATGGTTGTGTCACAATCTACATCTGTAACAGCCTCATCCATTCCTACCTCACCCATCCTTAAAGCACAACTGAGTGCACCAGCTACTAACGCCCAACAGAGTTCTCCTTTAATTAAACGTGAAATCCTCGGAAAGGTAATCATTTAATTTAATTTGTTTATTATTTATAACTTTATTAATATAAATTTATGTGTACATTTATTTATTTTACACATTTGCAAAACTATATTATAATTATAAAACATCTTTTACGTATTTAAGAATATTAAAAATAATTAAATAAATTATCTTTTCCATAGTAGGGGCATTGTAAATTATTGACTATTGACAGAAAAAAAAGCTCAAGCTTACTAGAATCATTTTCTTAATAACTTTCAATAGAATTCAGAGTTTCTAAGAAAAGAAATATCAAATTTATTTATTGTATGAAAATTGAATACAATTAATCAAATTTTTATTTATGCACCACTATTGAAAGTATGTATATAACCAGGGTTTGGGACTACTAGCGTTTACATACTTATGTATTTATTTTTAAATATAACAGTGTGCAAAATAATTTAATATTTCAATGCCAATATGATATCAAAACTGAAATTTGAATGTGCATATTTTTCATAAAATATTTGTTATTTGAATGTATATTTTAGCATTTACTATCATAGTTTGATATCCTGAAACCCTGTTTATAATAAGTCATACAAATAATATTTATATTAATAATTATTAATGATACAAAGTAGTTTTTTAACCTACAACAACTATTTGATTAGAAATTTTAATATTTGTTTAAAATATTTTGAAAAATTTAATAATACATTCTTGTTGCTATTTTTCTAGACCATACAATGTCCTGTATCATCTACTAATGTTTCAACCGAGACATCTGTTATCACTACTGTTGCATCTGCTGCTATATCTCAATCTGAAGGAACAATATTATCTAATAGCAATACATCTTTAATTAAAACATTATTAGCTACCAAGGTATGCGATCCAAAATTGAATGTGCCTTCTTCTGCGACCATTAAACTTAGTAATAACGAGTCTTGCACATTATATGCTTCTTCTCAAAATTGCAATTCGACAGTGATTACTGAGGTAAGTGTTCAATAATACGAACCAGTTAAAAGAACATATTAAAAATAATGATTCCCGTGCTAAATCATAAAAGATTACGGGAAAATTTAAATTTGAATTTCTTGGGTATAGTGCTTTTCTTTAAATGTTGGATATAGATGTTTAATGAAATAATATCATTCTGTGAACTGAAGGTGGAAGTAAGGTTTGTAGGCATGGATGAACTAATTATATGAAATTAATGCCTCGTTTTACAACTAAATTTGTTTATACAAGTAGATAATAAATAACAATGTATAATTAATTAGTTCAAATAATATTCATTGACTAACATAGATAAAATAATATTGATTATTGAGCTTCTCTTTTTTTATTTTATATTACTATTTTTAACAATAACAATTTTTACATCTTTAAACAAGTTCTTAAATTAGTAGTGTTTTTGTTGTATTGAATTCCTTTTTTTACTAACATATTTCATATTATAAACATGATATAGAATGTTTAATATTTCTAATTAAATATTATCAACAGGTACTATGTATAATTTTTATCACTGATTTCTATATCTTTTTATTTTATATTCAAAGAAATGGATACTTTTTTTTTATATACATTCTTAAATTCCCTATTTTTTTCTTACTGTATTTTTCATAAATAATTATTTCTCATACAAACTTATAGAAAGATATTAATCATCTTCATTTCATTATTTAAAAATGTTAAATTTTGGTGAATAGGTAACACAACGTCAGCAACAACAAAAAATATTACAACAACAAAATAATTCTACTTCATTGGTTTCTACATCATCCATAATAATACCTAAACAAGTTGGGAGAATCAATGGTGTTAGAACTACATCTGCAGATGTAAGTTAACATTTATTTCTCTGTGAATAATAATAATTTTCGTTTTTATTATTTTATTTTTAGGAGGTATGCAAAAATGATAATATCACTGTGATAAAATCCGAACTGCAGCCATCTGTAATAACAACGATTTCTGCATCAAATAATAAAATTCTTGTCAATAGCTTGAATAAACTAAATGACAAAGGTATATGAATAAATTATTTTATCTTTAATAATACATATTTGTATATTCATTTTTGTTTTCTAGTAGATCAAAATGAAGTAGAGCCGAAAAAAGCAAATCTTTTAAATGGAACTCCAGAAGTATCTGAAATGAATGATGTAACCTCTAAAAGTGTTATGTTATCGGGGTTGCTAGATAAAGAAATTGAGAAAAAAGATACACCATTTTTATTTGAATCAATACAAGTTGGGGATAATGGACTTGAATTAAATGGATCGTGTATTGAATCTAAAGACAAATTGACGACAGGTACTTGTATTAAAATTAAACAAGAATCTGAAGAAAGCAAGCTTGGACAGCAATTAGTCAAAGTAATTGTGGGAGGAAAACGAACATCTGAAGAAGATATTCCTTGTGATCAAGCCCCTAAAAAACCACATCTTAATGGTAACAGTAGTAGTAATGACGAGGAAAATATGGAGGTTGATGAAAGTAATATGAAAGCTTCTTCAACTGCCGCTAATCTATATGCTGCTTTAGCAGCTGATGTGTTAGAGGATATTGATGGTTTAGAAGAAGAATCACCAAAAACTCCTGCTGTTCCTCAACAAATTCAAGTTACTACTCAACCCACAACTCAGCAAATATTCCAAACTCCTGGTCAGATTATTGTTTCGTCTTCTAATACCCAATGGGCATCAAATAATCAAAGAGGAATTGTAACAATGGTTCATCAAGGTGGTTCTGGTGGGCCACAATATGTTTTAGCACAACCTCAGTCAGCTTTAGTACAAGGTCAAGCTCAAACTGTGCTCGTAGCCCAGACTACACCCCAAGGATCAGGAGCCAAAACAATTATAATTCTGCAGCAGCCTGCTAATAACAATCAAACTTCAAACACCATGACTTTGAGTCAGACAAACTTTGTTCAATCCTCATCTCCAGCCAATCAATCTAAAGTGATTGTACAGAGGATTCCAACACCTCCAACTATTAAACAACCTAATACTGTGGTTTCTAGACCTGTAACACCTGCTGCTGTTGTGACATCAAATGCTAATAAACAGCAAGTGAAAGTCATTAAAACTGTACCTCATGTTGTATCTGCATCCATGCCTACACCGTCCATTCAAACTAGGATACGCACTACAACTCCAATGAAAGTTACTGGAGAATTAAACCATATTCAAGGTCAATTTTTATGTGAATGGAGAGGGTGCATGCGTAACTTCAAATCTGCCAATGAGGTTTACATGCACGCTTGTGAATCTCATTGTCCTTCAAACGGAGTTCAAGAAATGCAGTGTTTATGGGAACGGTGTGACGCTATGAAACGCAAGCGATTTTCATTAATGACCCACTTGTTTGACAGACATTGTAATCCTGATGTAAGTGTATCACTATTATTTTTAAATGATAATCTTATAATTTCTAAAAAACATAAAATAAATTATGTTTTTTGAAGGTATTGAGAATGATGGCAGTTCGAAGGAGGCAGCTTTCTCAGAGTGGTCGTAGTGAAATACCACCCCCAGCACCTCCTGCACCTCATCCTGGTTATGCACCTAATGCTGCATTTAATGCCATCAAAAGACATGCATTAGAATTTGTTAATCCCAAAGAATTACAGGTAAAATAATCCATAAATTATTATTTTTTCAAACTGACATAATTTAGAAAAAAAAAAAATACAAATTTAAATAAATGCCAATAGTTAGGTGCTATGAAAGTTATACAAATGGGGAAAATCATTTTTTTAATGTATACTTAATAAATAAAAAAGATTATAGGAAATTAATATACTAATGTACTTTATGTATTCTTGAAACATAGCAAAGACTAGTGAGTGCAGCTGGCAATCATCAATCGACTGGCAATGTCGATCAGGTAAATAAATTGTTTTGAATGTGTGTTTTCAGATTTTGGTTGTATGATAGTAATAGTAAATTATTACTATTAATTTATATTGATATTGCATGTTTCAAGAGTGTTAATTATTTAGTGCTATTGATCCTATAGTTTATCTAATAGTTTATGCTTGTGAAGTTAATTATTAAAAGTTCTTTTAATATTATTAAATATAAAATGTTATTATTATTATTTTTAAACTAGTTGTTACATTTTATCTTCAATCCAACTGTATTTAATATCAGATGAATAATTTATGACTTGTATTTTGATTTTTAATAATATAATACATACTGCTCAAAATGTTACTTATATGTTATTTTCATTTAAAATTTACACTGAAGTAATTATAACATAATTATTATTTTTTTCAGTTTTCCTTTCATAAAGCTACTGTTATACTATTAACATTTTGATTTCAGTTCAATAGGGGACTAATCCCATTCTATACGATTCCACAATTCTTTACTTTCATTGTTGATTTTAAAAATATGTATAATTTAGTGACTATTTTGTGTTTTGGATAGTGCTGAAACAATCCAAGCAGGGCTCTCTAATAGCTAATGCTTGTATTCGGGTTGAGTGAGTTAATTACTAAGAGTTAAAATAAATTAGCACAGTTTATCAAAAACCATATAAAAAGTGTGTTATAACTAAAATTATTATTATTATTGCTTTATGCTGCATTTCTTATACTTAACATAACTTAAAAAAAAATATGCGAAAGTATAGTGCTTCGTATAAAATATATTATGTATATTCTTTATTATATATGTATATATTATTATTATACAAGTATAATCTTGGTGGTCTAAAATTATTGTCAGACAATTACTTCCATATTTAAATATAAGTCAGCCGTATCTAAAATGCATGCTTGGTATTTATTTTGTGGGATTAAAATAACTATTAAAAAAAATTATAAATTTTTTACATGCTCATATCATTTTTATAGTATTAAAATTTGTTTCAAGGTTATTTATACGAATGACAAAAAATATAAATAATATTATACTCGTTAAGTTTAAACTAATATGTTATTATAAGGTAAGAACTCAAATAAATAAAAATTTAAAAAAAAAGCCTCACAAAAAAAATATATTAATTCAAACAAAAATACATATATTATACGTAATTAAATTGTTATTACTATTATTAATGTAAGTAATATTTTATGTTAAGGTAAATTTTGAATATATTTTCTATTTTTAATACTTTATAAGAGGGGCAAGGTGTTTGATAAATATTTTTTGGGATGTTGGTATTCCATACTTTTTGTATCAAACTGTTGTGGTCATAGTTTATAATCTATTTAATTTTATGTACCTACCTTTATTTGAATAAGTATATCTTATGGTGAAATTTTTTTAAGATTTATTTAAATTCTTACATTTATAGTTAATTACTATAAAAATAATATGAGCATCTAAAAGAATGTATAACCTTTTTATAAATGTACTTTAATAATTTATATCTTAAATCAATTTTTCTCTATAGTTATTTTAATCATACAAAATAAATACCACAAGTCTCTTTAAGATGTAAATCATGACTAATATTTAAACACTGAAGCAATTGTCTGACTACAAATTTTAGAAACTAGTGTAAATGTACATTAACTAGTAAACTAGTCATGTATTTCAAAATAATTTCTAGACTATACTTTACTCATATTAATTTTCGAGTTATTGCCGAGAAATGAGTATAATATTATTTAATCTTTATACACCATTATAAATGGCCAGTCATTTTCTGTTGATATTAAATATTATAAGATTGAAAAACTTGATTAGATTTAAAATAGCAAACATTCAAACAAGACTATAATACTCTTACCAAATGTTTACATTAGGCCTTAATAGGTTAATGTTGTTTCTCAAATATGGAAAATATGTTGCTTTGTCCTTTATTGAACTGAAGGTTTTAAATAGGGTTACATGTTTTTAAACTGTTATAATTACTACTTTGATAATAATTAAATAATATTTACATGTATTCTAGAAAACAAAGATTTAAATCTCTGTCAGGAGAAGAATAATGATATTTTCATAATGATTGTATTGACAGTTTAATAGTGATAATGATAACATTACTTAAATATATTTAGAGGGTGGACTAATTTGGATAGTAAACACATTAATATTTTATAGTTCTTTTCAAAAATGAGAAGCTTTTCCTAAATCCTTGAATTTATTTACACACACATACACACAAACACACACAAACTTGTATATATATACAGGTTGTCCCACAAAGATATACTCATTGTATTATCTCCTAAGAAAATAAAGATAATCATTAATCATATTTTGATTTTTCATTCAATTTTTGTTTTCATAAAAAATAAAAATAAATTTTATTATTTTAAAAAATACAGAAAAATGTACCTATGCAAGAGGATGCAATCACATTCGCTAATTGATTATTATTGTAGCTAATTGATTGTACACTCAAGGAACTTTAAAAAATCTAATGAAAATAAATATAAAACTTAAAACAATTTCAGAAGAATAAACTCAATATTAGGTTATCTTAAAATTTTTCAAATATTTATAAGGAAAAGTTATTTTTTTAAATTTTTTATTAAAATATACAAAATTAATTGAAATATAAATATTTGCAGTCTTTATCCTTGCGAGTAGCAGAATTTAATTATCTTTATTATCTTTGGAGATATTACAATAGTATATCTTTATAGAACACTGTGTATATTTATACAAAACTGCACATAAGTATTTAGATAAAGTATATAAATATCTCTTTAAATAAAGTATTCTGATTTTTTGGTGAAAAGTAAATACACTTATTTTTGTAATTTGTTTTGCTTATTATTTTGTCATCAGCTGTAACAATTTATCTTTTTTCATATATTTTATTTATAAAGTTGTATAATTAAATATTTACTATATAATAATGTTTTTATATATACAATTATAAATTTAAATATTAAAAAATATCGATGAATAATTATTTCAGATTCGGATCGTAGCGAGGGATCTATTGTTTATTGGTTTTATTATGATGTGTTTTTTTTTTTTGTTTTTCTGTTTGTACAATTTTTCTACCAGGAATGATGTAATGCTCGTAGTATCTTTTCTAAAAGGTAATTTTTTCTAATTGGTGTATTGAGGAGGTAATTTTTTTAATTTTCAAGAGGTTTTTAAAGTAATTAAAATACATAAAAAATAAAATTATAGGAAATACCAGAAATATTGCTCCAATCAAAAAATGACAATCAGATTGATTTTTTTCCTTTTAATATAGAGCTACCAACAGAAGAAACTATTTTTATAATAATTGGGGAAAAGACAAAAAAATACAATTTTTTTCACGTTACTACGTAATCATTTCATTATTTTAAATTTGTATAGCATTTGTACATGTTTTATATCATAAATAAAGCTCACTTGAATTTTAATCTACTCCGTAAATAATTAATTTTTTTGTAAAAGGTTTAAAACATTTAAGGTACTTTTGAGCTATTTATAGCCATTTTAATTTTAAGTTTTTATATATTTTTATTTGGTAAGTACTATGTTGATAAAATTGTTAGACTAAATAAATATACTTGAAAATTTCACAAGAGGTTAATTATAAGTCATATTTAGGGTCAAAAATTGCAATGTAGTTTTTTTTTTTTTTTATAAGAGTTAATATAAAATTTTGAAAAAAATAGTATATAGTATGGTCTTTCAAAACATGTATAACCGAACTTCGTTCCGAATCGTTTTTTGTTAGCAATGGTTTAGTTTTAGATATAAATTAAATACTTATGTATTTCACCTTTTCAACTACCCACTTATAACAGTGGCCGCACCCATCCCTAGTATCAGCTCGTTTGTTTTGTTTGATTTATTTATTGAGTTTTTAGATAGTTAGCAACAGTAATATTTTGTAATGGTTTTTATAATTTATAAAAATATATGACAGTAGCTAACCTTAAATTATAAGGTACTTACTTATTTTACATGAAGTATCAGTATTTAAAACCTATTTATATTTTGTAATATTCCTTTATAAACCATAGCATCTAGTTAAATGTTGTTAAAATCCTAATTTTGGTTATTTTTTTTACATTTCATTATTGTATAGGATGACAATGAAGGTCCAGTGACCAAGAGCATACGTCTTACATCTGCACTGATTTTACGGAACCTAGTCATTTATTCTTCAACTGGAAGATGGTAAGTAGCAAAATATTGATCTTGAATTTTACATATTAACTAAATTATATTAATTTTAGGCATCTGAAACGCTATGAAGCGCACCTATCAAACATTGCACTGAGTAATGTCGAATCCTCAAGAACAATTTCACAGCTTTTATTTGATTTGTGCCATTCCAGCTGACCACAAACTGAAGATTAAGTTAACATTGTAATTTATGTATATATATATATAAACGTGATGAACTAAACCGTTTAGTGTAACACCAATAATGTACTATCAAAATGTTGTACATAAAATTGTTAATAATTTGACCACCCTTAATAATAACCACCTATTGGCTTAAATGTCTTCCAGTAAAACAAACATAAATAGTAGTACTTAAAGTGACAATTTAATTGGACTGATTTTGTTCTTCTACTTAAACTGTTACATAAAATTTGTGTTAAAATTTAGTTCACTAAAAATTTTGTTTGTCCAAGTACAAGAATTTTCTTGTAAATTATTTTGTAAATAAATATTTGTTTTAGAGTGATTTTATTTAAGTGTAAGTTTAAAAAAAAAAAAAACCCATTTATATTAAATAAATTATCAGTATGCATTTAATATTTAACTTCTAAGCGAACAATTATTGTTTTCCTAGATTTTTTTATTATTATTATTATTATTTATAATTTATAGTTGCAAACCAGTTGCGTGAATATTGTACATAAATACTTAGATGTTACCTGAGTTTTATACGATTTTTTCAATTAATAAAATGCTGTATACATTTTTTTAGTTTTTATTTTTAATGTATTATTTTATACATGATAATGCACACTTATTAATTGCAGTAATTTTTTTTATTTTACTCTAAGTATTAATTTATTATTTTCGTCATTTTTGTTACGTATATTAAAAAGCATTTGTGCAATAATGGATATATATAAAAAAAAAAATATCAATACTAATGCAATTAGTATTGTCATTGGTCTCCAAAAAAGCATAATAAAAATCTCATATTATTTACAAATACATTGTTTTATTTATTTTTAATTTTAATTATGCATTAAATATTTTTTAAAAACTACTTAACTACTAATTTAAATAAAAATTGTATATACGTTTTTTTAAATTTAGAAGTCAATTATAATATAAATGATGTTTTTTCTCTTCATTTTAAAGACAGTGTGTTATATTTAATTATTTTGATAAAAATAATTTATTTAAATTTAAATTCTTGATGAAAAATAGAATGTAAGTTAGACAATAAAAACTATATGAATAAAAAAAATTTATTGAAAACTATTTAATAAATATCGTGCAGCTATTTCTTTTTTAAATTTTGTGAATAATGATAAATTTTCTGCATATTGAATTTCTCGATAATTTGATTTTTTTTTTTGTGATGCAAAATTATGTTGGAACGTAAATATATTTGCAAGTACTTCAAATTGGTATTTAGCTGCAAACATTTCATACACCTGATAATAATGCATACAATTATTAAAAATTACTAATTAATTTTTTTTTTTTTTTTTAGTTTGTGTAGAAAACGAACCTGTGAATTTCTTGTGTAACCATAGCCGATGAATCGTTCATCATAACTCGGAACATTGTTCAATGATATATAAAATGGCTCGTAATACAATTGATACTTGGGTACTTTGTGACTTATATGTAAAGTGTTATATTTTTTCGAGTTTTTTTCGAACCTAAAAAAAAATGTTGAATAAAACTTTATTAGATATACTAAAATAAATATCATTAAATTATAGCAAAAAACATTTTCAATAAAACTATACTTTGAAAAAAATATCTACACTAAAGTATAGAAGTATATTTATCCATACACATATAATGAAAAAAATAAGAAAAACAAACAAAATTACAACTACTTGTATTTTGAATTTCAATGAGACAGACAATCAGATAGGTATTATTTTGGGTTAAATAAACCACCAGTACCAGTCTACTTTTACATACATTATAAAATTTGTTGGCATCTGGTTTAATTTAAAAATTTCCACATGAAAATATCTTGCAAGCCCAGCAGACTTCAATTTAATTAACTCAGAAACATTTTTTGGTTGAGCAGCTGATTTATGAATTTCATAGGTCGGCAACACATATACACATTTTAAACATTTTGGTCTCTCAGATAAAAAATTATTTAACAATATTGCTGAATTAACACTAGGAATAATATCAATGTCAACCACTAATGAATAGTGAGTTTGACAATTATAACGTGCTAAATTTCTCAGATGGTTTTGAGGATAAGGCATTCGGATTCTCCATCGTTTTAATGTTTCAGGTAATTGATCCAATAAATTTGATAAAACAGTATTTGGATCATGGTGACATGATAAAAGATCTGTTGTGAATGCTGATTGTGAAGATTTGGGAAATTGATTTGCTGGTAAGGCAAGATGAAATGTGACCATTTGATGAACTGATTGATAACAGCGTCGTAGAAACCGTACAAAATCTATAATTTAATGGCTTTTAATACTTGAATAAATGTATTCAATTTAATATTTGCTATTGAAATATAAACCTACCTTGTAAATAATATAACTCTTCACCAGCAACATAAACTGCAATTGATATTGGACCATTCCAATTTTTTGCCATGTCTACAATAGATGATAATCTGTCTACAGAACATTGTGTAGCTAAACACACCATTCCACTTTGTTTTTGCTCTGCTATCATTACATTGTCATATGTTTTAACCATACGCCTACTATCCCATCGGCCACTAGACAGTTGAAGATGGAAATATGAAGTATTTGATTTCTCGTTAATACAATCTGTTTTAGTTAAGGAACTTGCGTTCAGCAGTTTCAGAGTGAGATATATGTTATATAATAATAACAAAAAAAGAACATGATGTACAAAAGTGGAATAGCGATTTATACCCTAAAATAAAATAGGTATAATTAATAACAATTTTATAATTCTACAAAATAGTTTATTAAACAATTTTAACTTACAAATAATTTAATAAGACACATTTTAAACTATAATATATTAGAATTTAAATTTTTTAGTCCATTGAATCGCTTTGTATATATTTGTATTCATCATTAATCGTACAATTGATATATTTTTCTTATACCACTCAAAGTTATAAGTCAAATGTGTTTTCCAATTTCTGTCAAGAAAATCTTTGTAAAATTCAGACATTTGATCAGCATTAGCTGTTGGAATGCCCTTATCCGCTAAACATTTTTTGTAAGCATCTCTTTCTTTGACAAATCTTAAATTATGACTACTCCAAAATTCATGATTCCATTTAGCAACTTCAATTCGTTTAAGTCTCAATTTACGTTCAACTAGAGATTCATGTTTTGGTTTATGATATTTAATTGGTCTCAAATTTGACACTGGATCTGGTGGACCAACTGAATCTACATTGTTCATTGTCCTATAAAAAAAAAAATACACAAATAATTTTAATGAACAAAAGTCAAGAATTGATTTAAATAATTTACCTTATACTTTAAACACATTTATAAACCAGAAAATTCAACAACTGAAAATAATTTTGTTTGCAGAATACAATTAAATAGGTAACTAAATATAAAATTAAGTACAGAATAAAATGTGATTAGCAATATAGGTAACTATAAAGAACTACCCATTTAGTTTTCTATATTTTCTTTATCTATGGTTTTTTCTATTTGATAATTGATAGTGCGTGACCTTTATAAATTTGATAAGAGAATTTATATTTATTATTATTTAAATTAATAGTAATTAAAAATATATTATTTTATTTGTGTTAAATATTAGAACTCCTATTCACATCACAGTCATAGGTTTTAGTGAATAGTTTAATACTTTTGTATATTCTTTAATAAAAATTTGTTACTAATAATAATTTCTGTTATTGGTGAAGTACATTTCAATTACAATTCAAACTTCTTAATATGCTTATAGATATAACAGATATAATTGTGTGAGATACTTTATTAATGTATAATATTCTGGTAAAAAATATGAATGAAAAACATAGTATAAATTTATTATTCCAGTATTTCATCACACATATATTAATAAGAATAAGTTAATATAATATCTGATATTCTGATAATAATCTTTATATCTTTTGTTTGGTGTATATTATTTTTCTGTTCAGTTTACTTTTTGGATTTTAATTTGTAATTCTTATCTTCGTATCTTCTAATTCGTTTATTTTCTGGACAATTTCAAACTACTTTTTCGTCGAATACAAATTTAAACAATTTTTATAATAACTATAAAAAAAAAATCGTATTTCGGATTATAACCTCTTTGGAACAATTATCATACCGCATGTGTAAACTGTTTTGTAATATGGAAATGGAACCCACTGTTAGTATTTTTTTTCCGCCACGATTATTTATTTATTTGCGTTAAGTTTGTTTTCCTCACATTTCATTGTTTTATCTAAGTACTGAGTTCCAAAATCTGAACTGAACTAAATGATAAAATTGTAATTAGTGTTTTGTTTAATGATATTTAACACATTTAAAATAATTTTTCATAAAATTTAAATGTATTATTTAATAAATTAAACATTGAACATTAATATGCCCTCATATTAGACGATATAAATTTAATCAAAATTAATAACTTCTATTAATATCTACTTAGAAATGGACAAGTACGAAAATTGGGGAACAACTGAAAAGACAGAATTGTATGTATTTTATTTTGAAAAATATTGAAAATAGTATTAATATTTGTATGATTATTTTGATTATAATTTGTGACTCTTTTAGTTTGGCAAAGTGTCATGAATTGGTAAATAGTTCTAAATCAGAGTATTCATTGACAATTACGAATAGTGGTAACCCTACTGGTAAGTTAATCAACACAATTATTACATTTTTAATTTTTAAACGCCTTATTTTGAAAATAAATAGTTTACACTACCTAGTTATTCTATTTTATATCATTAAACAAATAGTATTTGTAATTCAGTAATTTTAAATAATTGTTTTCAGATTTGGCAAAAGCCATACTTTCATTATTAGTAGCATGTATTAAAGGAAAAATAAAAAATAACATAGGCTTATCAATTTTAAGTGATTTAGTAAGTATATTATAATTATTATTGGTAATAAGTATTTAAATTTAATTTCAACATGTAAACAAGGTTATTTATTAATTGTAAACATAGTTTTAAGTTTTATTTAGTTTCTTTTATTGTAACACAAAATTTTAAAACTTTAAAATATTCATCTTTTGTTAATGTATTATAAACAAATATATATCAATTTTAAAGTATTGGTAACTGTTATTATCTTTTGTAATTGCATACCTAATTTTTGTAATTTTTAATAATTCCTAGGCTGATAAATCTGAACAATCTCACTAACAGTTTTTAAATAATACTAATACTAAATTATTTTTTTAAATATTATGGGATAAAATTTAAAAATAAAACTATTTTTGACAAAATTTCCAAAAATTAAAATACATATACAATTTAAATTTATTACTTTATAATTTAACATTTAAGTTTAATATTTTAATGTTAGTGTAATTTAATAAATTCTTGAATAGAAGTTATATTATTAAATAAAAGAACTTATCTGCCGGTAGAAAAAGTATGATACATGGAATTAATTAATTAAAACTGTATGCAACAATAAATCATTGCTAACATAACAATTGTTATAATTTAAATTATGCTAAAAAAATATTTACCACTAAATACAAATTAAAATGTAAAAAAGGTAAAATTATTTATCCCCTTACACATCAGATTATTTTTAACCAAATTATAAAAAAATAATGAAATTATGATTTCTGTAAACTTGTCCGGTTATTAGGAAAAAAAAAGAAAAACGCTAATTTTTGAACAGAACAAAAATTTCTTTGATAAAATATGATATATTTAAAATTTCACTATAATTTTTGGTAGAAAAAAAAAATCAAAAATAATACTTCTATTGTTGTTGATTCGTTCCTATTTCCTATGAGTTTTCCCTATTATAAAAACTGCCATGAAAATCACAAAATAAAATCAATACATCAACTACTAATTTGGTATTAAAAATAATACTTTACTTAAATATCTGAGTAATATTCTGGTAGAAAAGTTGTTTACAGACACAAAAAAAAATCAAAAAAATTACACATAATTACCAATACATTTCTTGCTGGCCTCAGAATCTAAACTGATATAAATTACTTTTTAATGTTGTATTTAATTTTTGGTATAAATATTTTTTAGTGTTCAAATGTAGAAATAGTGTCTGTCGTAATGGATGTCTTTAACTATTTGGATACTGAAACAGCTCTTACAGATGCAGAATCAGAAAGGGAACAGTTTGGCATTTTTGTTAGAGGATCACAAAAGGTTATCCAATATTAAATAGTATACTTTAACTTTAACAACTAATATATAAATGTATATTTTTATTTTTTAGTTATTGACAGACAAACTACTGAAAGAACGTTTAGAAATTGACTCATTAAAAGACATAAAATTGTTAAATAATATTTTTTCTACAAAATTTATTAAAATAAAAACTAAACTTTTGTAAGTTGTTGAATCGTTTAATAATTATTTGAGCTTGTACTAATATTAATTCATAATTAATTTTTTTAGCTATAAACAACGAAAGTATAACTTGTTTCGTGAAGAATCTGAAGGTTATTCTAAATTAATAACAGAATTGAATTCTGATAATATGGATCCAAAAATAATGTTGGAGATTATTAAGTCATTAATTGGATGTTTCAACTTGGATCCAAATCGTGTTTTAGATATAATTTTAGATTCTTTTGAACATCATACAGATAATAAAGCTCACAAATTTTTTATCCCATTACTACGTGATTATATGCCTGAATCACAAAGACTGACTGAAGTATTGGCATTTAAACTACGTCAAGTGAATGATTTAACTCGATCATCTTATAGATTGATCGCTTTATTAATTCAGTACAATTTAATTGGATTGGATAGTATTTATCCTTGGGTAAATTAAGTTACAATTAGAATTAACAATTATTAAAATGAAATTGTCATATTTTAATTTATTTTAGTTAAATCCTGATGATAATGTTATAAAAACAAATTGGGAAAAAGATATGAAGAGTGGACAAGATTATTTGAGAAAAGCTTCAACTATAATATCTAAAACACCAGAATCTGAATCAACTGAAGATAAAATTGAACCTAAAGTATGTTATTTATATTCTTTAATTATATGTTTTTAACTTTGGTAATACATTTTAGCTAGAAGAAAATCAAAAGTTTTGTTTATGTGAAGCAATGTTGGAAATAGGTGATTGGAATACTGCTCAAATATTAATTAAACGATTTCCAGAATACTATGCTGTTGAGTATGCTCCTATTGGTGATGCACTTTGTGGCCTTATTAATCAGGTTATTAAACCTGTTTATAATCAGTAAGTTCAAATTAAATTTTTCGAAATATTTATTTGGCGTTTATGTTATTTTTGTATTTAATATTTGTTATAGAATATTTAATCTTCATTCAAAATCTGTAAAAAATTCAACTGACGTTCAAAAAAATTCACTTTCTCTAAAGCCCGTATTAACATTAGAGGAATTTCATAATGTAGTTTTACCAATGTTGATCACATTAGGACCTGGACTACACCGAGATCCTGTTCTAATGTTTAAAGTTGTTAGAATAGTGAGAAAAGCATTAACTAATGTATGTGTTTTTTAATTAAATATATCTTTGATTTTAATTTAATTTTTATAATTTACATATATTTTGTAAATAATTTATTTATTAATATTATTTATACACAATTTAGGAAGGAATTAAAAATAAAGATTATATTCCATCTGAAACGGGTTTTTATTATGATACTTTATCTTTGTTGGATCGTGTATTATTACCCACATTATCATTAGCAGAAGGAAGTAGCATTTCAGAACATTTATGGACTTTATTACAACTTTATCCTTATCACTGCAGGTATATATGAAATTTAAAAATATTTTTTCTCAATAAAGTGTTTTGATAAAACTAAACTAACTTTTACTTTGTTTTTAATTTATTTGTGTTTTATAGATATGCACTATACAATAGTTGGAAAAATGATACACATAAATATCATCCAAAATTGTTAACAAAAAGAGTTGATGTACTGAAAAAGGCTAGATCAGTAATGAAACGACTCTGTAAAGATAACACAAAACCATCCAGTCGTGTTATTGGAAAAATATCACATTATGCACCTGGATATTTATTTGATTATGTAAATTTTCCTACTATTATATAAATATTTTATTTTTATTTTTAATAATATAGAGTTGATAATAGGTTTTTTTATTGTTATATTTTTTTAGATACTTGGACAAATACAAGTGTTTGACAATTTGGCTAGCATTGTGGTTGAGTGTTTAAAGTACATGACAAGTTTATCGTTTGATGTTCTTGGATATTGTATTGTAGAAACATTAGGTAAGAGTGGCCAAGACCGAGTAAAACATGATGGTACTTCTATTTCAGTGTGGCTACAAAGTACAGCTTCATTTTGTGGTGCCATATTTAAAAAACATCCTATAGAGCTTACAGGAATTCTTCAATATGTAGCCAATCAATTGAAAACAGAAAACAGGTTAAAACAAATGTCTTAATCTAATAGTTATTTATTAATTAACATATTATGTATTTTTATATTTCTATAGTTTGGATCTTCTTATACTTAAAGAAATTGTATTGAGAATGGCTGGTGTTGAGGTCATGGAACAAATAACTCCTGACCAAATCGAAGCCATGTCAGGTGGTGATTATCTTAAAACTGAAGTAAGAAAATATAAATTATTTATATATTGTAATATAATATTATATATATTAAGAATTTGAAGAGTGACATCAATGTCAAAGAATATAGATATGGCAATTGATGTGTACGAAGATATGGGTATGGGAAATCGGGTCAAGTGAAAGTTTAGAATATAGATGCCCTATCCCAAGTAGTTGGAATGAAGAATATAATGTTCATCTTTATTTAAACATATGCAAGTTAATATTAACTTTAATTATTTTAGGCTGGGTATTACAATCAGATTAGAAATACAAAGAAGTCTTCTATTAGACTAAAAGAATCATTATTAGATAATAATTTGGCTGTTGCGTTATGTTTATTAATTGCTCAACAAAGACATAGTGTTATTTACAAAGAGCACGAATCAATTCATATTAAACTTGCTGGACAACTCTATGACCAAGTATTTTGACTTATTAAACAAAATATTTATAATGTTTTGTTTTGTATTAATAGTAATTTTGTTTCTTCATTTTTAGTGCCAAGACACATTGGTACAATATGGTACATTTTTGGGAGCTACATTTTCCATGGAAGAATATATCAACCACTTGCCATCTGTACATGATTTACTCGATCAACATCATGTTCATATGGA
This sequence comes from Cinara cedri, assembly GCA_902439185.1. Classification (NCBI taxonomy): domain Eukaryota; kingdom Metazoa; phylum Arthropoda; class Insecta; order Hemiptera; family Aphididae; genus Cinara; species Cinara cedri. The sequence goes on along the minus strand of CABPRJ010001466.1, from coordinate 126,201 downwards.
TGTAGCATTCTTTTTAGCTAGGCCAATGTTTAATCATTCCATTAATGTATGTATTTCTTTATCTTTTAATTAAGCAAGTTAATAATTATTTGTTTTTTAGACTCGTTTTGATGTATTACGTAAATCAGATCCTAATGCGAAAAAATCATTACCAGTGAGACAAACTAAATATGCAGAAGCTCACAAAGAAGTTATGTCATCTATTGTAAAATCTGTTGTGCCACTTCATCCTGAAAAAGTTTGGGAAGATGTATCTCCAGGATTTTTAGTTACATTTTGGTCATTAACTTTATATGACTTGTGTGTTCCAAATGAAGCTTACAAACGTGAAATAAATAAACTTAAAGCACAGTCGGCAGCCATAGGTGATTCAAAACAAGCAGTAAGTTATAACTCAAAATGTTGGTAATGTTTGTTAGTTGTTTTGATTTTAGTTAATTGTTTATATACATGCACAGCGTGTAGAAATATCTGATACTTAAAAAAACACTATATTAAATTACTTTTTATTTTTATTATTATTAATATTATTAATTAATATTCCTCTGCGCTATCATTTAAATTTTATGGTTTCCTTCTTTTTTTTTAAGGAAATTTAATTTAAAAATGAAAAAAAAATTTCACAATTTTTTGGAAATTTTGTGAATAATTTTCTTTAGAGCACATTTCACCTGCATCTACTGTCTCAGTCTAACTATTGGGCAACATACAATAACAATACTTGCGCAAAATAAATTAAACTAGCTTAAATTTGATTATAGAGTAAAAGTACCTATTATGTAATTTATAAAGAACAATAATATGGAGGGAATGTCATGGGTTTTTGTTTAATTATGAACTATTAAACAATTTGCAGTTATTTAAAAAAGAAAAAATGTATAGAATTTTGTATCTTTTATATCGAGTTTTAATTTTGAATAATACAAAAACCTTATGACCTCCAAAATTGTGTTCTCTATAAATTTCATAATAGGTACTTTTACTTTATGATTAAAATTTGGTTTTACTTTTATTCTGTGTAAGCATTATTTTTGCATGTTACCCGGTAGTGGGATCGAGATAATAAATGTGGGATATAATGTCCTATAAAATATTATTAACTTGTTAAACATTATTTAATATTAAATCAAAGAATTAAAAATCTTGTCATTTGGTATGCTTTAACTACTGATTAAATATTATTCACATTTTCAGAAGTTCAAATAAAGAATTAGAAAATAAATGTCTAAAAATCTCTTTTATAATACAATTTTTTTTTTTTAAGTAGTCGAATGTTTATTAATTTTTTTTTTTAATTCCTAGTAAAAAACAACAACATTTCTGTTGTATCTTATAAGCATACTATATTGTCTCTGTTTTAAGTCTTTTCTTTATGTTAGCTTGAACATTTTTTTTCATTTTCTTAACATAATTAATTTTTAAGGTTTTTTGGTTGGTATCACAGCATCATAGCTATTTATATTGTAGGTTACCAATGCTTGAATCTAATATAAATGATAATTAATAAATACTTAATAACAATGATTATGTAGGTACTGTTATGATTTTATGACTGTTATCAATAACATGCATTTTTTGACTGTTGATAATTTTTACATTTCACTATAGTTAAAAAATTTTAACATTTTCTATTTTATTGCATGTGTCATGGAGCCAAGTTTGACAAAAAACACTTTATACCTGTTATTACTGCAAATGAAAAGTGTTGTTAGTGTATCCAGAATGTACAATCTTGTTATTAATTTTTCAAATTTGTTATAAAGTGAAATGTTTATTTTTTAAATATGAATTGAGCAACTGAATATGATCTAAAATTAAAATGTATGGGGACCTTCATGTTAAATAAAATATATTTTTCAATTTTAATTTATAAATGGTTGTGGATTATGGTCTAGTATACAATGTTATTAGTAATAACTAATAACTACTCATAAAAAGTAATTAGTGTAAAATTGTGGGAATGACAAACAATAAAAATAACAAAAATGGAAAAATGTTTACACATTCAACGAATAAACATTACTAAAGTAAAAATGTAACATTTATAATAATAAATAAAAATGTGCTACATTTATTACCAAGATATATTTATTTGTATTTTTTAATTTCCTATATTATGATGTTTAATAGAATAATATTAAAAAAGGGTAAATGGTAATATAAGTACATAGTTTTAAAAGTAATTACCAAAGTCAAATATACTAGATATAACTATATAATATAATGGGATTTATTTGATAAGAATTTATAACATTTTCATAATTTTCAACTTTTTGAAAATTTACATCATATTGTATAATTATATTATTTATGTTAAATGAATATTTTCAGAATCTTACAATTTTAGTTTAGTTTTAATTTTGTACATGTATATAAACATGAATATTTTGTTTTATAGACAGCAAAAGAAGTAATAATTGTCTACATTTTTATTTTTACAGAGTACTAAAGTTAAAAAAGAACAAGAACGTTTAGGAATAACAATAGCTAAATTAAATGACGAAAAAAAGAAACAACAAGAGCACGTTGAAAAAATTTTCTTCATGTTAAATCAGGTAAAAGAAATATTTTCAAGAACTGAATTGTTTTATAAGTAATTCATATGAAATAAATAAATCAATTTTTAGGAAAAGGATTCATGGTTTTTGTCACGATCAGCTAAAGCAGCGAAAAATGAAACTATTACTCAATTTTTACAGTTGTGTCTGTTTCCACGATGCATTTTCACTCATACAGATGCTATGTATTGTGCTAAATTTGTTCAGACATTACATTCATTGAAAACTGCTAATTTTTCTACACTTTTATGTTATGATAGAGTATGTTTATTTTGAATTTTTTTGACAATATAGATACTTAAAATCAATGGTTTTAATTTGGGGTGGGGGTAGAAGCGCCTTCCTAAGGAGGCGTGAACATTTTTTTAAAAAACCCACAGAACATACGCATTTATTTATATCAATATATTATACACCAATCTTAGGGGTTAGTGGGCCTGATTTCATACAATAGCTTAAAAGAGGGCTTGGATCCCAAGAGGACAAGAACTCTTGCTTTGAATCAAGTATAAATAACTGATTTTTAAAAAAATTTTTCAGTTATTTTGTGATATAACTTATTCAGTTACACTCTGTACAGAAAATGAAGCTCATCGTTATGGTATATTTCTAAATGAAATGTTAAAAAATGTAACTCGTTGGCATTCAACTCAAGATATATTTGAAAAAGAATGTGCTACTTATCCTGGATTTGTTACTAAATGTAAGAATAGTGATCAATTTGTTCAGTCTAATAATGACCATGTAGGATATGAAAACTTTCGACATGTTTGTCATAAGTGGCACTACAAGATCACCAAAGTATGTTTATTTAAAATTTACAAAATTATATGAAAACTTAAATACTTCTATGAAATTTTAAGGCCATGATGGTTTGTTTGGAGTCAAAGGATTATGTTCAAATTCGTAATTCATTGATCATTCTCATTAAAATTGTAAATCATTTTCCTGTTCTGGCAAAATTAGCTTCGTTGATTGAAAAGAAGGTAGAAAAGGTAAGAGAAGATGAAAAAGATAAACGGCAAGATCTTTATACCTTAGCAACATCTTATTGTGGGCTCCTCAAAGGTAGAGCTAGTCAGTTTCTTAAAGACTCTGATTTCCATCAAGTTAATGAAAAGGTGAATTATTTTTTATAAGATTAAAATAATTGGTAGTTTATGAATAAGCATTTTTGTTTCTGTAGGTAAGTCAAATAAAAAATAATGTTGATAATAAGTCTGGTGTTACAAAAAATAATCAAACTATTAAGAAAAAAGAAGAAGATAATATAATTGAAGCAAAAACCCCTCCACCACTACCTATTATTAAAGCTATCAATGGAATATCATCTGCAGGTAAAATTATCATTAATTATAACTATGATTGACATTTAATTTATAATTTTTATATTTCAATTATTTTAGAATGGGTTGAAGCTGAAAAAAAAGTTGTTGATAATAAGATTAAATCAGATAAACGAAATATGAAAATTTTAAATTCACAGTCTGATAAAGTCAAGTGAGCATTAATATATTACTTTAATTATTAAATTTATATTTTTAATATTTCAATAATAATTTTAGTGATAAAAGAGATATAGTACAAGAGAATATAACTGAATTATTAAAAGAAGACAAATATGATGAGCCGAATGAGAAGAAGAGAGAAAAACGACCAAGAGATGATAATATTGATAGAGAAAAAGATTCGTATGTAAGTTTCTTTCAATATTTTTATTGTTAAAATTTTCATAATTTTCTTTTTAAACTTTATAATCATGAATACTATCAATTTTTTTTAAATTAGATTGAATTATCGAAAAATCATCAATCAGGGAAAGATGTAATTATTAGTGGTTCAGTGGTCAATCATATAAGTAAAAGTCAGGTGCCGATAAATATAACAGAGAAATCTAATAATACTGATGTGGAAGTAGCAAGTAATGGTTCTTACACCGCAGCTGAAAAAGGTATAATAAGATAGGCCTAGAAATACATTTTTTTTTTTTTTTTTTTTTTTAATTAAAATTCATGGAAAATGTAATTTTATTTATTGCTCTTCTGTACAATTTTAAAATGGTAATTACTCCTAATTGAACCCATGATAAATACATAATACAAATGTGTTAATTTTTTCTGAACTCTTTAAATTTATTTACAGATATAAAACGAAAAAAATTGGATACCAGTCCAGTTACGAAGGTAAGAATTGACGTACGGAGCCTTCATATCAAAACATAATCACAATTCCATTTCTCCTGATACTCGCAAAACAAATAATAAGTAGTCTCATCTCTCAATCAAAGTGCTCAAGCAGCCTAAGTTTATGGTCTGTTGTCGCCTGAAATGATGTTTCCTCAATAATTTGTTACTACAATTACTGAAATTTTTGAATATATTGAAATCTGATTCGTTCAAACACAATGGAACATGAGTAGCTGTTGTAGCTGAACGCCTTCCTCGACAAGGACCGAAGAGCAAACTCTACTGTTTTTTTATTTACAATTTATCATCCGTGTTAGTAAATAAAAATATTGTTATTCAATCCCTTCAAAAAAAAAAAAAGTAATGTTTTAGTTGTTTTCGTGTTTTTGGAGAAAAAAAAGAAATTGTTATCTTTTATAAATTTCAGTAATATGGTATGGTATACATGTTGTTATTTTTTCTTTTGCATTTTTGTTATCCTTTTAACTCACAGCAGCCACTGAAGAATAATTTTGATGTCAAAACCGAAATAAATGGATCAACAATGTTAGAGAAAAAAGACAAGAAAATTAAAAAATCCCAGTTAGCTGATTCTCCAACATCAAAAGAAACTCGTAAAGATCGCAAAATCAGTCGGAAACGCGTATGTACTATTATTTAACCAAAACTAAGGAGGAAGTACAAATTGTGTGAAATTTAAAAAACATATTATTTTTCAGCACGAACGACGAGAAGATACTACACCTGAATTAAAGAGACGTAAAGAAGATGAAAAACGTATGTTTATATAATATAAACTGAATTTTATAAAAATTAAAATGTTATTACTTTTAGATACCAAAACTGATATTCGCCATGATGAGATTACAATTGATAAACATAGATCTAGTAGAGTAAGTATAAAACTAAGATTATTGATTATAATTTAGTACATTTGATTAATCATAAGATTTGTATTTACAGGAAAAATCTCCACACCCTAAAGAATGGTCTGAACGGACCGAATCACGTCATAAAAGATATCCTTTATAGAATTTTTTGTTTTAAGTTATGTTATTAAAATTGTGTTTTTAGTTATATTTATCATTGTAATTTATTGGAAAAAAAAAAAACAAAAAAAGGTAAAATAAATTTAATTATTTGGTGGGTATAGAAAAAGTAATATGAAATAAAATAATAGAAGATTATCGTATAGATTTAAATAACATTTGTATATTATAAAGATGATTGGTCAATTTGAGACAGTTTACTTTATTTAAATATAACAGGATTCAAATCGAAATCTGTCTTTTTCTGTTTAAGGTTTTCATTCTATTAATTTTTTTGGTTTAAAAAATCCGTTTGTACTTATGTTTTCTTTTTTTACCTTAAGAAAATCAGTTTATTTTATTTTATTTTTTAAAATTATAATTTAATTAAACTATTGCAGTTTTAACATAATATATAATCTAATCACTGATATTTAACAAATGAATACACTTATATTATTCATTTTACTACATACACTATTAAACTAATAACAATGTTCTCACAAAGAAAGTAAAAATTGTTTCTGAGAAAAACTTTGTATGTAAGGTCAATGGCGAAAAGAGGTAATGATAAAATATGTTGTTTATGTTAAAACCATAGATGTTTAATGTTAATTTGCAAAACCAAGGTTACAAATTACATAATGAATTTAATATCAATGATATATTTCTCGAATAAATTATTCTTAACAGCTACTATACGCATAGAATGAATGATAAAAGGAAATAATCATTTTGTTTCACCGAAGTCAACACATCTATGAATTTTGTCACATAATAATTGTAATTTGAATACTATTTTTTTTTTATTGTATTATATCATTTTTTTTCTAAACAAATGCATTATTTTTTTATAATTGTAATATGTATTATATAGATTAAATTAATTTAATTTAAAATGATTTCTTTTAACAAAAGATTAAACTAAGTTTAGAAATAAAAAAGTAATAGAAGTTGCTCAAATATCATTATAGTATGTCCTATAATCTTTTGTGAAAATTTGGTTTTATTTTTTAATTTAACTATAACGTAAGTATTAGATGTAAATTTATAATTATAATTTTTTAAATGATAAAAAAAAATGTATTAGCATACATAATGATTAAGCGCATTATTATATTTTTTTCAAACCCTATTAAGATAATAAGAGCACCCATAGAAATGTAATAATATTTTAGTTTGTTAAATATTGGAGTCATAATTTTCAATTATAATAATAAATATTTTTCATATTCTTTGTCTTTTTATTTCTAAGCATTTAAATCACTTCTAACCACTAAAATACTATTTCTACTAGTCTGTATTTTTACATCCACTTGGTATTAAACCATATTCCTACTAGATCTTTATGGACCTATGCATTTTATAACTGTCAAATAATATTGTTAACTTTATTGGTTTTAATGGAAAATTGAAGAATCGGAAACAGAAAACTAGTTGGTTACATAAGAATACTTGAATGGTAAAAGTTTGTTATTGTATATAGGTATAAAGATATTGCTCTAGTCAATAAGTCCATGAAAATACTATAAAACATGTTGAGTAAGTGCTTATTAATATTACATTTTAATTATTAAAAACTGTTATATGCAAACAATTTAATATCATGTTGTTGCAAGGATATAAATATTAATGTGTACCGTATTTGTTAAATTACCCTGTTTTCTTTCTATAATAGCACAATCTGGAGCGGATCTCATATATGATAACTAGAGAGGGGGATAATTTTAAAAATGCATATGAAGACACATTTATTAATATTTTATTTGACTATTGGTTGTGGGTTGAAGCTGATCAAAATTATTTACTGGGGTGAGGCCATTAAAAAAAATATTTCTCTGGCTGCTTTTTCAAGATAGTCTTAACAGATAAATAATCACCTTAATTCAATTAAAAAATTTCATTATGAATTAATAGATAGACAATTTGTATAATTAGATACATATAAATTAAATAAAATGAAAAATACTTAATAGCCATATACTGGGGTATATGTCTGCAAAATTTATTTGAATTTTATAAAATAAATTGAAAACCTTACTATGTTATTAATTTAATTAATTTTGTTAAAATAATACAACTTGTGACAGTTTCCAATTTTTAAATGCTAATTTTAAAACTGTTAACTGGAAGTTTATTTTGGTATTAAAAGGTTATTATTGTTTTTTTGGTTACTGACCTTGTATATTTGGTATTTTTTTTTATTTTTCATATTATTTTTATTTGGTTGGTACCTATGTATTCTGCGGATAAAATTGTTAGACTTGAACAGAAATGCTTGAAAATTTAATAGAAAGTTCATTAAAAGTACTTAGTTATAGAAAAAAATTCACTGTTATCTTGGTACTTAATTAGTATATTTTTTGTATAAGATGTTTAGTATGAATTTTCGACGAAAATCATAAATATTACGGCCTTTTAAAACATATATAACCGAACTTTGATCCGAATCGTTTTTCATTAACAATGATTTATTTCGTTAACTATATGAAAATATATGTACATATAAGAAATACCTATGTTGCTTATAAATAAAATAACTTTATGTATCCTACATAACCAGTTTTCCATCTACAACTATGTTGCACCCGTACCCAGTATCAGTTTTTTTTCTATTTGTTTCGTAAAAAATCATGCTTTAAAACATGATGTATTTTCGTGTCAATTAGGTATCTTATTCCTGTTGAAAGATTTTTTATAATATTTATAGGTATTACTAGTGGCGTACGCATGGGTAGGGTTATAATGTTTAACCCTCCCCTCCATCTCATGGGAAAATTAACGAAAATAATTCTTTTATTTTAAATTTTATTTTTTTTTTTTAAATGTAATTTAGTATGAAATATTCGTAGAGGCTTAACAATTTGTTAACTGCAGAAAACTTATACTTAGTTTTTATAGACGTGGTAAAACTTTCAGAACATTTGAACGATTTTAAGCTATTTAGACATTTAAATTTTGCTAGTTTTTTATGAAATTTGTATTTGGTTGTTACTCTGTAGATAAATTATTAGACAATAGAAATGCTCAAACATTTAATGAAAGTTCATTGTAAGTCGTACTTGAAGGTCGACAAAAAAAATTTTGTTTAATGAAGTATTTTTTTTTCACACAAGTTTTAAAATCAAATTTTGACGGAAATCGTAAACATTATAGACTTCCGAAACATGTACCCTATAACCCATAGAGACCATAGAGTAACATTACTCTATGCTATAACCGAACTTCGCTCCGAATCGTTGTTCGTTATCAGTGGTTTATCGCTGGTTACACTGGTTACAGGTATCAATTAAATAACTTTGGACGTAGCTCATTCGGCTTTCGTTTTTCCTAAATGGCTCCCATTTTCCAAAAAAGGGAAATTTCCAAACGGCTCCGGCTTTTTATAGCGCAAATTTTAAAATACACAAAATGTGCCGCATCCATATCGTAGGTATATATCCGGTTAAATCGTATAAACCAAATTGATGCAATTCGATAAACTAGATAAAATTTGTTTAACAACAATCCATGTAGGCATATAATGTATGATACGTAACTATCCGAACTTCGGTAAAATCCGAATTGCAATAATTTTAATACATTCAATAGAACTTGTTATCGTTTAAAAGTAAGACATGACACGAATGTTTTTTGCATCGCATCTGTACTTTGTTACGAGAAATGTACGACGCGTAGTACCTACCGGAAACCAGGGCCGTTTGGAAGTTTGTCTACTCGTGCAACCTTTTTCGACGGGAGCCGTGTGGGAAAAAACAAACTATGGACGGGAGCCGACCATTACTTTGTGTATCCCACCTTTCCCACTACTCACTACACTAGTGGCCGCTACCGTTCCCAGTATCGGCTCTTTTTTTATTTTCATTTTCGTATATTAATACATCATAGGTATTCATGTACACCTTTGAAGTATTTCGTTTAAGATCTTTAATCATTATGTAATAAAAGCTCTCGGATGGTTTAAAACGAAGAAAATAATTATCAATTCAATATTTTCAACATTTTTTTTTTTTTCATTGATAAACAAAAACATTTTTAGTAATTGAAAAAAGAATTGTTGGCAAAAAAAAGATTTACTTTTTTTTTTTTCTATAAGATTTATGTTGAGAATATACCTAATGTTGAAAAACGGAGTTCAAAGAATGTTTTCCTAGATTAACTATAGAAAAAAAAAAAAAAAAATGCGATTTGGTCGATTTTACTGAACAGATAATTACATTTTATGAATAATAAAAAGATTATTCTTTGTCACACGGTGGCCTCATTACCGATAAATAATAATATTGGGATTTTTGACTGCATATCTGGCTTTCCATCGTCGCGGTAGGTGCCTACCTACCACAGAATAGATTAAATCATTCGAGTCCTGCACGCCCGAGACTAAGATTGCGCCACGAACAGTCAGCTCATGCTGCTTCCGTGCGTGGCGCTCAGTCCTTCCACTCCACGGTGGAGGTATTCTGTGCCGCAAGGATCAGGATGAGAGATCAAGGAGGCTAGGGCGAGGGCAAACCGTTGTCCGGCCGTCTGACACCAATGTCCACGCCGCCTAAGACCATCAGCCATCGGCGCAAAGTCATTTATAAGTTAGGCTTAAGTTATCATATTGCAAGGGGATGATGTGGGTTACAGCGATCGTCCCACACCTTTAGTATTAATACTAAAGTACCTATACTTAAATATAATGCGAGCCTGTACAGCGAAGGAGAAAACGGGACTTTAAACGATGGCAGCTGCTGCGAATAAGTAGGTGTTGTGAAAAAAGACCCTACACTGCTGAAAAAAAAAAATCATTCAAATCCTAGCTATTATCACGTGAATATAAAACCGTTATCAGTCAAGAGCCATATCAATAGTCTATGCAACATGTACCTATCATCAAAATAATAATTAATAAATCTTACGTTTTTTAACGTTTAATACACACACATATTTTGAACACCGATCAAAATACTATGAGATTGTACGATAATAATATAGTATAATTTTTTAAATTATCTGTTATTGTTTTGTTTAAAATTATTTTTTTATCTGAAAAACCTTGGTATTATTATAGGTACTTGTGAAATTGTTTTATTTCTAAGTTTTTATGTCGGTTTCTATTTTCTAAAAGAAAATAATTATTTATAAAATATACACATATTGGTTAACCAGTTTTGTTTGTATTGATTGAGATCGATTTTTAAAATTGTTCAATATGTCTGATGCCTGGCAAGACATTCAAGCTATCAAAAGTAAACGAAATTCCCTGCGGGAAAGACTTCAGAAACGAAAAATCGAAAGGCAGATAATTTTAAACAAGACGGCTGATAAAATTATTTCTAGTAAGCATATGGACATTTAAAGCATTAATATATGCATAGTATTAATAATTTAAAATTTTAATTGTGTAGGGGAATCGTTACTGCTACCAAGTACGAGTAATATTGAAAATGAATTAGATTTTGATTGGAGCAAAGTAGGTGGTGAACGAGTGTTACTTGAAACACTGGTTGATATGTCAGTAAATCTTCCAATAACATCTTATCAATTAGTATCTGCTCTTTTAAAAAAACATCCCACTTTAAATACTTTCATATCTCATTCAATTGTTGTTAATTTGTTGTACAAATTTGCTGCACAAAATCTTATAAGGTACGTATATAAAATACCAATTGCCTTTAATAATTTTAAACATATTTAATGACAAAATTGGTTAAGTTTTAAGAGCATAACAATAAATGGACAGCAAGGGTTACAAATCTTAACAGCTGAACATGTTAAACTTATTGCAATGATTAATGATTTATCATCAGAGATTGAATCCAGTGCAATTTTGGAAAAATCCCGTCTGCTGATTGAAGAAAAAATCAAACGACTTGAATGTAATTAAATAATTTTGTCATATTGGAATGTTATTAATGTAAATATTTTAGATGAAGACATTGATGAATTTCAACTAAATGAAAACGCAGGAATACTTACAACACATTTTAAAAATACTGATGAATCAGATACTGACATAATGGTAAATAATTTAATTCCAAGGAGAATGTGATTTATCAAATAATAATTGTTATACATTCATATTATTTTAGTCTCTTATTTCAATGCCTTCAATCAGACAAAAAGAAATCAATAAAGTTAGTGAAGAAATAATGGAACTGATTAACAAACCAACGGTTAAAGAAATATCTCTTGCAGAAAAATTCCAATCCAAAGGAGGTAAGCAATTTTTTGATTGTGTTATTGTAAGAATATTAAAGTTTCTAATTTTTTATTATAGGAACACATGTTATGCAATTTTGTCCTCATGGTACACGAGCTGACTGCATGGAGGGACATGTTTGTAATAAACTTCATTTTAAAAAAATTATCCAAAAACATACTGACGAAGCTTTAGGTGATTGTTCTTTTTTAAACACTTGTTTCCACATGGATTCTTGTAAGTAAGTGTTGAAACATTTTATTTTGTTGTTATACAACATATTAATAAAAATACACATGTGTACTTATTAATGTATTCAGCTATACTGATTATTTTATAATAACTATTTTGGATAAATTGACGATTTATTCTTAATATAGTCTAATTTTTTTTTCTGTTTATAAAGTATTGCAATTGTATAATAATAACTAATACTTAAAAAAAATATATATATTTATAGCCTTTTTTAAATTATGGCCATTGATTAAAACAATTTCTTTGTAAAATCAACTTTAGGATAGTGGTTAAAAAAAAGAAAGTGGATACCGGGGATAGGAGTCACTGTTATAGGTGAAGTTGGAAAGGTATAATAAATAAAGTTATTTAGTTTATATTTGTAAATAACGATAAGCCATTGCTATCGAAAAATGAATTAGAGCGAAGTTTGGATATACATTTTTTGAAAGGCCGTAATATTTACAATTCTTGTCAAAATTTTATATTATAAAAAAAATACTACATTAAATTTTAATATGGAAAGATTTAGAAAGAATATTGTCATATAATTTAAGTTTTTACAATAAAATGGGGTTTGTTATAAAATGATTTCTACTTTTATATAAATTAATCTTAAAATAATTTTTGAATGTTGTTTTTGAAAATTATTACTTACTAATTCTAATTATTTTTTATTAGATATGTTCACTATGAAGTTGATGGTGAAACTAGCAAAATGCATTTAATGGATGCCCTAAATAGTTTTCCATCAAAAAAAAGACTAGCTAGCAAATCTACATTACTACCGTGTCAATGGATTCAGTGTGATTTAAGGTACATGGATTTCACATTTTTAGGTGAGTAAGTAAAAACTCTGTCAAAAATGATTAGAAGGCTACAATTTGCATGCACTAGTAGCATAGTTTTATCTTAAGTAAAAACTATCAGATAAGGTGCCTGTAATGCCTGTAATCTAAGTTTTCTTAACTAATTGGAAACATATATATATTTAAATTTGAGTTAGAACATATTATGTAAAATTATTAATGATTTCTGGGTTGCCTTAGCTACTAGACGCTACTAATACTATTTTGTTCAATATCATTTTTTGATTGTAACTATATGATGTTGTTTTTGGTTTATAAATTAAATTACCCTATAACTTATACCTTTAAAACCTTCCATTTAGTGCAAATTAGATTTGTCTTTTTAGTAATTCATTTAAAAGTAAATAAATTGCTTGTGGTATTGGGAAAATGTACTGTTGGGATAATTGACTTTAAGAGAACTTTTAAGACAAGGGACATTGGGAAAACTGTCTCTCTATCATTACTCTTACACAATACACTTTTGTCCATAGTAATATGGTGTGATATTGAATAAAGTTTAAACCCCTTAAATTAATTCTAAACTCCAACACTATTTTTTTTGTTTTTCAAGAATATAACCAAAGCATGTAATATAAATATATATAAACATTAAGCAATTAAGTACCAGTATTTGTACAAATAAAATTTATAATTTAGTTTTTTGTATTGCATATAAATTCTAGTTATAGAAAAATTGAAGTGATGAATTTGTAGTAATTTGAACTTACTGTATAAATTAGGAAAATTTTCTATAATTATGGCTGATCCACCATGGGATATTCATATGGAACTTCCTTATGGTACATTATCTGATGATGAAATGCGACGATTGGGTGTTCCTCAGCTACAGGATGAAGGATTAATATTTTTATGGGTTACAGGCCGGTAAGTTGTCAAGTGCAATGTAATTGCATTATTATTTTAATAATGGTTTAAGAATATAGTACATTTTTTCATTAATTTCAGAAAGTTTATTGATTATTTAAAAATCGTTGAATATTTAAGAGAATGTGCTACTAGTAGACAAAAAATGGTACTGGTTTGTTATAACCCAGGAAGTGAAAACTTTATAGCTTTGCCACTTAAGTTTGTTATCGCCTCGCCATCAATATAACAATAAATACATGGTATAAATATAAAATAATTTGATGAAAATTACGTACATTAATATTCAATGGGAATTTTCAATAGAAGGAGATGTAACAAATTAAAATTGTGAATAAAGTAAAAAATTGTCTTCTCTAGTCAACTTGACAATGGGAATTGGTAATTTAAAAACCAGATTCTAAAAATATGCCAATTTCTAATCATTACATCAAGTTTTCCTCAGAAATCTGCTGAAATTTATGAGTTTCAATATTAGATTACTCATATTTGTTGTATTTTTAAGCCAATGGGGGGGGATATAACGTTTGACCTCCCCCCCCTGTGCACGCCACTGAATTGTTAGGCACCTAATAGTAATGGTATGTATTTTGGATGGGGGGGCGATAACAAACCTGAGTGGTGGGGCTATAAAGTTTTCACTTGCCACGGCGGGGCTATAACAAACCAGTACTCAAAAAATATTAAAAGAACAATCTTAATTTGTAATGTTTAAGTTTAGAAACCAACTTTAAATTTTAATCTTGTTGCTGCCATTGTAGGTATATAGTGTTATTTGCTATATTGTACATTATCTAAATTCTAGATGAAGCTAGGATATGATAGTACTGTGAAACCTGTCTTAACAGACAAAATATTAAGGCTGTAGTAAAATGATTTTTGTATTTCAACTTGTTTATACTGCAATCATGTTTAGACAATGACCGGGTGGCTGATGTGTTTGTTTTGGTCAGATCCCTGTCCTGCAATACCTAAACATTAATGCCATGCATCTGATTGGCTAACCAGTTTTTTATGGTTACAAAAACACCCGTTTATACATCTGCACATGAAATAACTATATTATAAAAGTATTAATTAATTTATAAAATTACGGTGTTGAATAAAAATTTCTAAAGTACTATTGGTTTATTAAAAAACAAATAATAATAGAATGTATACTAGGCACATATTGTATACAGTTAATGTGCATGCTGTGTAAGTAATGTTTGTATTCATTATGGAACGTGATGAGGTCGTAGTCTTGAAATAGGTGGATCTTTCTTGCGCAATCGGTCATCGTCTTAACAGGTTGCAGTGTATAACAAAATCTTTCCAAAACAGATGTGGACAACAATATTTCTTCCAGATGACATAATAATGGACAATAATTTTACAGTAAAACAAAGAAAACATGATTTATACTTCTAACCAACAACTTTTATCTTTATTTTATACATCTGAAAATGATAAAGTTTATTTCATGGTTACATAGATATTAAACATTATGAGTTAGTTGTTTTTTCTATGCAATGGCATCTTATATTCTGTAAAAATCGTTCAGTCTAAACTAAAAATGTTGAAATTATTCGGTGCATTTAATGGTTTTTATATTTGTAAACTTGCTGAAAAATTTGGGATCGGTAAAACACAAGTAGCTGAATAAATTTGTCTATAGAAACACTACAACCTTTGTACTAAAGATTGATTTTTATAACTGACACTTTTGATGGTCCTGTGAGTGTCTCTTATATATAGGTTTCACTGTGTATGACAGATATTATCTGTCTCTTTTCATTAAATTAAAAATAAATAAACAATTGAGTGATAGATAGGGTATTGCACCAATATTGTTTATTGTTTTTAATAATTCTTATTGCAATCAAATTCAATATATTTTTTTAGAGCTATGGAGCTCGGTAGAGAATGTTTAAAACAATGGGGTTACAAACGAATAGACGAGATAGTTTGGGTAAAGACTAATCAGTTACAGAGAATTATAAGGACAGGTAGAACGGGCCATTGGCTTAATCATGGCAAAGAACACTGTTTAGTAAGTCCATACATTTTGAATATTAGTTTTATAACCGATTTTATTATTCTATGTGTTGTATAATAGGTGGGCATGAAAGGCAATCCTGTAAACCTTAACTGTGGTTTGGATTGTGATGTGATTGTAGCCGAAGTACGAGATACTAGTCATAAGCCAGATGAAATATATGGAATTATTGAACGACTGTCACCAGGCACTAGAAAAATTGAGTTGTTTGGACGAACTCATAATATTCAACCCAATTGGTGAATATTTCATTATATATTACCTTATATTATTAGAGAACTTTAATCTTAATTGTTATAAATGTTTATAATCTATTTTGCTGATGCCATAGTTTATTAAATAGATTTCATTTTCTTTTTCTTTTTTTTACAGGATAACACTTGGGAACCAGGTAGAAGGTATTAGGTTAATAGATCAAGACCTTGTTGATAAATTTAGAAAAGCGTACCCATCAGGAGATTGCTTGTCAACCTTAAATAGGATTACATAAATTTGTTTTATTTTTGTTGTATATTATGTAAGGAAAAAAACCAATAATGAAATAACGCACTTAAAATGATTATACTTTCATATAATTTTTATTAGATGTTTATTAATAGTATTATAGCTTATAGGTACCTATGAGATTTATTTGATGACAACATATAATATAATAAAAGTATCAGAAATCAATCTGCCAAAATCTATATTTATTTTAAATTTCATTATATAAATAAATTATTTTTACACAATAATAATATAAAAGAATTGGCACTTGTTGTGTTTTATATTTGCTTGGGGCAAGACACATAATATAATATAAACTCGTTAGGCCAGACTTATGACTTATAAGCCTAATACTATAGCTGATCGTTTTCGATAGCACAAATATAATATAAATTAATAAATAATCTTAAAACTAAAAATTCAATACCCTAGAACCTAAGTATTAGGTAATACATTCAAATTTGATTGTTTTTCGTGCCAAGTCGCCCGATTATATAATTATATAGAAAAAAAAAAAGAAGAGAAAAAAAGTTTGGTGGTGGAGGTTTTATTATTAATATTAGCTAAACATTAGATTGAAACACGTGCACGATACGGATCTCAGGCATGTCTGTCGTACGTTTGTTGGACGAGTAACGTTACCGGTAGATACGACACGTGACCATTAATTGGGTGAGAGAAAAAAAATATAAATAATAATATAATAATATTATACCTAATATATTATTTATACGTTTACGTGTGTATGTTTTTGTTTTAATGATTTACAGGGTCAGTACAGATAGTTTTTGGGCTCTTCGGTGGGCTGTCCGCAAACGCCGTGGTACTGTTTGCCAACCAGTGATCGGGACCGGCAATTTTCCATTTCCAAGAAACAGTCGTTGCTGTACGTCTTCTGGTCAGTACCGCAAATCGGGTCGTAAAGTGGCGGGCACACACGCTGGCAACCTTTGAACTGAAACCCTGTTAGACACCTTTTTACGGGCACTACATACACGTGTTTCCTGCGAACCAAGTACGTTTATAATATAGCGAGTAAATACCGACAGTGTAGTGCCAGTGTATGACCAGTAACTGTGCGTTCGGTATTCGATATAATATACAGTGCTCGAATTAGATTTTTTGTATATTATATTATAAGAACTTTGCTGATGATCTTTTTTTTTCTGACTTATCGGCTCCCCAAAATCCTAAATGATGCTATTTTTTATGGCTTAGCAGAGCTCCCTCTACTTTAATTTTCCCAATTCGAGCCCTGGGTATATACCACAGTGACCGACGCAGTTACATGCAGCATCTTATACGTGATTGTTAAATTAGTATGTTTGCTATACTTTTTAAATCGAAGAAAACGTGTTCTAATATTATACAAGAGAAATATTTGAAAAAAGAAAAGCTTGTATGTAGCCGCTGGCAATTGGATATTATATTATAATTTGTGCTCACCCGCAGTTTTCACGTTTCATTTCGCACTCGTTCCTGTACAGCTTGTTGTCAGATCCGCACACAAACTCTTTGGTCTTATCGCATTGCTGATTGCATAGTGCCGTGGTCGGACAATGATGCGGTGGGACGACGACGACTTTTTGCCCACAAGTATTCATCTTCAGATCGCACTCGGACCTATACACAGTGTTTAAGTCGTAAAGTACGTATAAGATACTACATAATAATACTCAGTGTAAGTATTAAGGATGTGCTTGTTAGGAGTTTTAATTTTCAACCTCGACTTCACTGTCTGTTTGTAAGTAGGTATCAACATTTTTAAGAATTACCATGATTTATATACCTATTTTGATAATACGTTTTTTATTCGATTTCTCGTCATTATTAAGAGGTTACAGGATAATTTTTATTCCTGAAAAAAAGGGAGGGGAGACCATGAAACAGGGCAGATGAAGTAGACCTTGTTAATAATTTACATCCAATGAATACACATTTAATTAAATTAAGTATATAGACCTATGTAATATAATATTATTAATATCCGTGAACAGCTCTGGCAACCATAATTTTTTAGATCAATTGAAAAAAAATATATATGAAATATTATAATGACAATAAGTAGGAAAAATTTGACTCTAGTGACTGGGTTCTGTTGTTGATCGGGGTTTCATTTTTGGCCAGAATTAATATTTTTGGTTTTTTTTTTTTTTTTGATACAGTAAAAGTGCCGATAACGTACAAAATGAATAGAGTGCCTTCGTTTCACGATCGTTTATCACGAGCTGACGCGGGTGGCTATGGTATCGAGAAACAATCAATTACTGTGATAAAAAAATTCTATAATCCAAAGATTATAAAAATTTACCGCGTATCGTTTGTAAACTAGGCAGGTACCTCTATGTTGTATGGATTTACGATTTTCAAAAATAATAAACGTAATGTTTTTTTCTAATGTTATTTTACTCATCCTCTATGTCAGTCTCCGAAAATTTATACATCCCTAATGATATACGAAATACATCATTTCCGCCGATGATAATTTGCTGCTATAAATCCATATCGCTGATGTCTTCTCTTTCTTTTTCTTTCCGCCTTTCGTCCCTTTCTAAATTAAGACTTGACGTGCTTATTATTAACTTGTTGACACTAACCTGTACACGTTTCCGTCGGAAGCGCACACTGGTTCCTCTGGTTCGTTTTCACAGCTCTGCGGACACTTTTCTACAGATAAAAGCGATGAACATTTGCCCAAATGCGCCATTTGGATTCCTTTCCTGAAACGATAAGTAACGTTATGATATCGTATTATGTTTATTATCATTTTAACAGACAAGTGACGAAATCTTCGGGAACGGGGTTATAGGTATAACGAAAGATTATTTCTGATACAAGAATTTAAAAAATCCAAATAATTTCAGACTCAGATGCTCCCAAAAATGTATTTTCTATCGGATGATGGTAAGTTTACAGCAAACGTGACATTTCTGTATAAAATAACTTTGAACTTGAAATGTATTTCCGAAAAGCGAATGGGCAAAAACTCTCCTGCGTTCTTCTTCCTCCCTCTTCCCGGTACTAATTATTCTAGAAGTTATTTTAATGTGTATTTTGTTTTGAAAACTGTTTTGTCTAATTTAATCCGTAGGACTAGTTTAAGTCCAGTACCTCGTAGTTATAGGAAGTGGATGGTGAAAATACTTCCCCCCAGTGCCTTTTTTATGTTAAACAATTAATAAATCTATATTAATAGAAGTGTACATTTAAAAAAAAAATAAAGTACCATTGATAAAAACTTCTTATCTCTATGTAGGTATGGCATGAAAACACCGAGAAGTTTTTCATTAGCAAGCGTTTTTAAAACAAAAATAAAAAGGGACAGAAGATCAAAAAAAAAAAAAATTAAATCTTAATTATTTAACTCAACCTAATCTTACCTAACCTCCCAAACTTCTTTGAAACCAAATTTATTTGTCTGTAAACTAAATTTATATATAAGAAATTGCTCTTATTTGATTTTCCTTGTAAATTTCTTAATAACGGAGAAAAAGAAAAACCAATAAAAAAAGATAGGACAACTGGGATATTTACACCATATAACGGTGTTTTATATGTTCGATTTTTTTTTAACTCTGAAAAATAATGTTACATAGATCTGAAGTTTTACCGATGAGGTTTTTATATTCGCCTTTTCCAAAGTTTCAAAATATTCGACAATTTTTGAGCTATTCATAGCCATTTTACATTTTCTAGTTTTTATTAGTGTTTATTTGGTTTTATGTGGATAAAACTATTTCGGACCAGTGAAAATGTTCGGAAATTTGGTTTATTATGTGTTGCAATTAGTGGTAAAACAAAAGAAAAAAAGTTGAGCGAAATGTGTTTAGTTTTTTTTCTGATTAACGTTTAAAGTCAAAATTTTAATGAAAATTTGTATTTTAGTATAAATGCAAAAATGCCTTATCTATCAAATAACAAATAGGAGAAATAAGTTAAATTGTCCGAAAAATGAGTTGATGATCTCCGTCCCCCGGTACCAAATCGAGCTCTGGGTACAGTACGACATAAATGTAAGTATTTATGCTATAGGTTATTATTTTTATGGAATTATTTTTCGTCATGTTTTTACCTCGCTGTACGCAAAATCGGCGAACTTTTATCAAATTATTAACTATTCTAGTCTTGAGTTGATATTATTACGTGTTCTCTGATTTTAAATGGAGAAAACGTACGGTCGAGTATATTAAACGAAATAAAAACCCGTCCGTTTTGTAACCCTGCAGCGTTGTATACATTATAGCGGTCACGCCCCCCCCCCCTCGCGAGGTTTTAATGACGGATTCGCGAATAGTATTCAGTGGCGTGTAATTTTAGCACAGCGATTGTGGTGTAATAGTAGGTACCTACAGTGGCAACGGAACCTATTGGCGTGTTGTACTGAAGTCGGTTTCTCGCATTCCGTGTCGTTAAACGTTTACGGAGGTGTATTATTATAATAATATAATATGCCGATAATTGGCAATTTTTTTTTCTACGTCAGAATATTATTCGGACTAAATAACCCGCAAGAGCGAAGGAGCCGGCGGGACTGGAATCCGGAGCGGAAATTTCTTTTATTTTCCTGTTTTCAATTCGTTTGTTGGTCACGCCATCGAAAATCCGTTATGCGCGTCTATATCATTATTATTTATTAGGTAATGAAAATCCAGTAAAAATAAAAAGAGCTGCGAATACTGCTGATGGACGTGTAGATGGGAATTTGGGAAGGTAGGATACGTGGACATATTTGAATAATTATATTCGTACGCAACTACAATAGAAAACGCGAAAAACGATTCTGAGCGAATTTCGGTTAAAAATGAATTAAAATGCCGCGGTGTATACGTTTTTCGTGAAAATTTGAACTTAAAACTCTTACGAAAAACTGCGTTACGTTAAATGACCACTATGCAAAAATGACGACGAACCTCGTGTAAAATTATCAAGCATTTGTGTTCGGCCAAACAAATTTTATCCACAAAAAATTAAATGAAATATATAGGTAGTTTATAACTATAGGTATTAGAAAAAGCCGATATAAATATTCTGTAAACAATGCACGTACCTACCTATCTACAATTATTTTCAACCAAATTACAACAAAAGAATGCGAAATCGAAAATAATAAAACTGTTTATTGCCGTAAATTCGTGCGTATTTCCTAAACGGGTTTTCACAATTATTAAAAAAACCACTAGGAAAATTTAAAAAAAAAAAGTGATCTCCACCAACTAGTTCCGAAATACTAGGTAAAAAAAAGCTTTCTAATCATTTTTTAATTGGAGCAAGATTATTTGCAGAAAAGTTGTAAAATAATAGAATATTTTTAAAAACAGCACTTTCAACTGCTCTCAGAATTAATAAAAAGCAAACTTATAAATATATTATTTGACGTGGCTATGTATACTACTATAATTTACGCACAGACAAGTGGCCTGGTCCAGGTGGCATTGGTTCTTGTATGTTTGCGCGTCGTTTCCACAAATCGGATCCGCTTCGTCCGGACACTGTCCTCTGTTACATTTGTTGATCTTGGCTCTGCACTTTTCTAAATCCACTTTGGACACTTTTTTCTTGGTCTGTTGTCTGGGGGAGAAAAAAAATGAAAATATGATTACTCCGACAGTTTTCTCTAAAAATTACTACTAAAATTACCTTTAAACATTCATTAAATCATACATTATAGCCATTTAACGTTAACTTTCGTTCATTTAACAAAAATGTTTGGGATTAATAACATGTTATACATTAATATATAATTCTTATTTTATTCACGACATAATATATATTTATTCTCTATTCATTTTTTTGGTATTTTATTGTAATAATACCTAAGTCGGTAATTACTGCAGTCTACTTGTATCGTTCGTATATATCAACAGCGTTATATTTTAAAGAAATTGAAATTAAATTTTTTCTGTAATGAATTAAAAACACGATAAAAACAGAACTAACGTGTTTTTATAGTATACCTCTTTTTCCTTTTCCTTTTTAACAGCAAGCTGTTACTAGTATTATTAGCATTAGATAAAATGTATTAGACTGGAGTATAACATTATAGTTTATATTGGAACACGTCACACTGACCAGTAACATTTATACCTAATGCCAGAAAAGCTGATTTGAACATTTTTTTTTTTTAAACGATGAAACTAATTCGGTATTTATTGGAAACTAACACGTAAGCTATACAACATGTAAGAAATTCTTTAATATGCTCTAAAATTGCACGGAATTTTTAAAATATGCTTTAAAAATGTTCTTACCTATAAAATCCCAAAATATGCTCTAAATATGCCAAATACAACTGTCAATAATATAATAAACGAGGTGTGTAAATAAAGTATAATGCGATAGCGTTGCATGCTATCGGGCAACCCTAATGGCTTTCCATTTAAAAAAAATTATGGATAAACATCTAATGTGTCATCAGTACGGGTTTGAATTTCATAGAATCGCGTAGTCTGTAGTGATTAATATGTGACAACAATTTCGAGCAACGGTATGTTATTCGATTTTGTTTCAGACTTAGGCACAGTGTGAAGAAAAATGTTCAGATAATGTATACTTTCAAGGGCCCAAGTTTTTAGATGGTTTAAGGCAGTGGTTCCCAACTTTTTTTATTCTACGCCCCTTGTAAATTTTCAAAAATCCTATTAAATTAGATTAGACAATTGGAGTAGACTACTTTTTTTTTTTAGCGAGCCGTACAAATAGATTGTACAAAATAATTATTACATATTATTCATTATATAACTAAAATTAATTTATTGTTTCCAATTTTACTAATTGTAAAATGGCTTAATTGTATTAACAACAAAATTCTCGTTATTTCATTATCATTTTAATTTCCCCGTGCAGCATCTAAATTCTCTCTATATACTTTAAGGCATATTCAGAAGGCAGAGAGTCGATTAAAGACGAACCTCGTAGTGAAAGGCCTTCAACTGCAAAAAATGATGAAAACATTGTTGTCACTCATTTTCAGACGTTATCACTACGAACCAACACGTGAGTCTAGGAAGTTCTAACTCGTACTGAAGGCACATTATATGTTTATCTAAAAACCTTTTCAAACGAAAACCTATTAGTGTTTTCAGATAGTATTCTACGCTATTAGTCCCATTACTTTATTTACACACCTCGTAATCGTTGTAGATTATGAAATGTATTTTGTTATAAATTAGCTATTCTTTTGATCAATAAAAATATGCAAAAGCACAATTTAAGTATCTGTCCTAATTTTAAGCATAATAACCGTGGTAATCTGTCTGTACAAAATCGAAATTTACTCACTGACTAAACACGAAATCTCGAAAACTATCTGACCTATGGGGCTGAATTTTGGCGGTCAAAAAATGAAGGGGTTTTATAAAAAAAAAAAAATCTAGATAATTTGAAAACAATCACTAAAACTTGTTGAGGCTCGATAAATATAATATTATCTATATTTTTTTTTTAACTATTTCGTATGAGAAGCAAATAATTAAAAATGCGTGACCGTTATTGCGGGTGACTTACACTTAAAAAATGTTTTGCTTTCGTATTGCGTTAACACGCTAAAAGAGTTGCACTCGCAATTTTTTCCACGGGCAGCGCCGGGTAATTATTCGGCTAACGTCAATATATTATATTACAAATATTGTCAACTAAATAGGTATATTATACTCTAACTCGGCATACCCGCAGTTGAGCATTTTCATTTCGCACTCGCTGCGATACACGTTGCCGTCCGAGCCGCACGTCAGCCTGTCCTTTTCCTTGTCGCAGTTCACCGGACACGCGTTGGCCGAGCCCACCCGGTTGCGTTCCTGGCTCAGGCAGAACGCCATCGGCACCTCGAACACGTGCTTGCCGCAATTCTTGGACTTCATCCGGCACGCGTTGCTGTAGATGTTGCCGTCCGATCCGCAAGTGGGCTTGGACACGCGCCAACACGACTCCCGGCAGTGCCTGGTCGTCTGACAATGTTTCTTGGACGTCCTTACCACGCCCTGTCTGCGCGCCAAAAACGTATGGGAAAAAAAAAAAAAATCAGTCGGTTTTAACAGCGCGTTTTTCGAAAGGTATTTTCCCGCGGCAATAATATTTTCCTAGAAACGTTTCGCCGCGAGATTTTTTGACCTCGAAAACCTCCACGTTATTGATATTGTGTGTCACGATTTTCGCGATTTCCAGACACTGCGGCGTGACGACTGTGTGACGCCGAGCTCTGGAAATCGTGAAGGTTTAATGCGCGTGACACAATCGAATGGGGAATTTTCGAGGTTGACAAATTTTGCACGGAATTCAATTTTCAATAAAACACCACCCAAATTATATATAGAGAAACAAAAACTCTCACGTTTCCCGTAGTTTCTAAGAAAATATACCGGACGCGGAATATCTGTTCCTCGAGACCATATTGTTCGTTGCAGTACGAAAACCTATAAAACGCTCGGTTCGCGCGTGACGTCATCGAAACTTACCCGCAAGTGAAAAGTTTCATCTGGCACGTGTTCCTGTAAACGTTTCCGTCGGACCCGCAAACCGGCCCGTCCATGGGCGCCTGGTCGCAGTTCACAGGACAGTTTTCCCGGTGAGCGGATATATTGTTGCATGGTCCCAAGTGTGACATTGACGTGCCGACCCTGCGCAAGGTTAGATTGGATTGTATAAAATAAAAATAAAAACAAAAAAAGAAAGACTAATATACTTCGCACGACAGCTGTGCCACTATTAAAGGTGAGAAGTCGTGGTACGTATATAGATGGGAATTTCATGTATACCTGTACCTAACGATTAATTACTGTTAACTTGAAACGATTCTGAGCGCAGTTCGATTATACATGTTTTGAATGGCCCTCATGTTGACGATTTTCGTCAAAATTTAGTATTAAAATTCTTATGAAAAAAAAATTCTACATTATAGTCAATTTTTTACACTGAGTACGACTTATAATGAATCTTCTGTTATAGTTTCAAGTATTTGTGTTTAGCCTAACAATTTTATCCATTGAATACCTACCGACTAAAAATTACGTTAAAAATTCGCAAAATTAAAATGCATATAAACAGCTCAAAACTGTTACTACGTATAGAAAACGCAAATATAAGTTTTCTGTTTAAATCTCAAGTTTTTACGAATATTTTTAATTGAACTACAACAAAAAAAACAAAATTGAAAATAATAAAAGCATTATTTTCGTTAAGGTCCGTATAAGGAGGAATACATATCTCGCTGCGCTCAGAATCTAAAATGTTTAAAGACGAACCATGATCCGTTTAATCACGATCATAATTAAGAAACGTCCTCCTCTGGTACTGCCCATCCCCAAAGTAGACGTTTTGAACAATTTGTGTTGAAAATATTTCTGAGTGAATCCTGTTTACGTGCCCCCCGATCATTGTACAAACACGTTATGAGGGAAGATAAAAGTATTTTTTTATTTTTTCTTACAAATTTGTACGGAATATTCGTGAGACCGCGTAGTGCGTAGCGTCAATAAATAGACGATTATTATTACTGTCGGTTACTGTCGCCGCGGTCCGTAAATCGCAATAATAATAATTATACTGACCTACATATTTCCACTTGCATCATGCACCTGTTGAGGTACGTCCGGCCGTCGGTGCCGCACACCGGGTCCTGTTCTTTGGCGCAACGGTGTTCGCAATTGGATCCGTACGCCCGAAGACACAGCGTGGGGCTGTCCGCTCCGGTTATACCTGCGCGCGCGCGTATACAGAACGTGTTTAAACACAATAATGACGCCGGTTATTAACGCCCTACTGCAACAGCGCGCATCTCGGTTTTTGTCGTTTTACAGAATGATCGCGAGAACATGTCGTTCGAACGGTCGAAGTTAAACGATGATACTGCGGGCGACGATTTGACTAAGATTCGTTTGCGCCAATAACAATATGGGTTTTTTTTTTTTTGCGTCTGTTTTCGCGTGCAACCGCCGCTGATATTCGTTATGTCGATACGTAATTTCGGCGTAAACTCTTTTTGCGATCCACAGTGTCGACCGTCACGAGAGTCAATTTCCGAAAACTCCCGTTTCGTTAATACCGACCGTGTTAATCGTCTCATTTTATCAAATTTTGAGATACGTGCTGTTGCAGTACAAGTGAAATTCGCCTAGTGTAACGGTTATTTTTGTCGACAAATACGGCGAGGAGTTTTCGTATAGAGATCTCCCCGGGTGCCGAGAATATCATATTTAACCAGAGTTATTAAAAATAGAATATTGAGACCGTCTCCCCATGTAAACTTATCCAAAATTTTACAAAGAGTTTTCATGCCACCGTCTGGAAATTTAACCGAATTTCGTCCCCTCTAGGCACTAACACGCAGTGTTGTATAAAGATAATTTTTTTTATTATTTAGATAAAGATTAGAAATAATTATCTAGTTGAAGATAAAATATATGTAACAATTTAATTATTTAGATAAAGAACTTTTTGTATATTTGGTAACCACCCATCTAGATTATTCATAAAAGTTATGTGATATACATATAAATAACATATAAATTATAATTTAAAAAGATTTATCTAGATTATTTAATTGTTTATTTGTATGGCTTAAAGACAAATCAAATCAATGTTACAACAATCTAATAAGTTATAATATAGTTAATGAAATAAAATAAAATTATAAAATATGCATAACATAGATAAATCCATTTTATCTAGATAATTCAATTATTTATTTTGTATAACGGCTCAGATTACTTATTTCTCATTTATCTAGATTAGATAAAAGATTAAAATATACATATTATCTAAACAATGCATCTAGATAAAACACAACCCTGTTAATATGGTGTCCAAGTCTCTGTCACCACATTTATACACGAAGTCACGTGGATGGGGTCTTTCGCGAAAACTACCCACCGCTGTCAATCGCGACAAATCACAATCATCACAATCGTTTTTCACCTTTGCCGCAAGTCTTCTTTTTCAGCTCGCACTCGTTTGGGTATATGATACCGTCCGAACCACACACCGGTTCTTCGGAACTTCCCTGTGGACATATCCTCGGGCACGCCGAATCCCTGGCTGCCATCACGCCTGAAACAATTTGTTAATAATTTTGTAATCATATAGTACAATTAAATGATTGTTATAAATCAATTTCATTCGAGTGTGCTAATCACATGAAGACGGGAAAAAAATCTCACATTGAAATGTTGTATATACATTAAATTATTCGTAAGGTACAGAAAAAATTGAACTCAAGACTGAAAGACTTTTAAAAACTGAGAATATTAGATACAAACAATAAAAGTGGAAAATTACAGTGGACTGGATACGCTCGGCGAGGTTGAATTTCACTTATACGCATGGTAATGGAAGAAATTCCGGAAGGAAAGAGTTTTTGTAGTCTCAGTTTTTATAGTTTTACAAAATGATCGAGAAACATTGTTTAAATGATTTAATCTCATTAAATATTGGTAATGTTTAATAAGTATATTTCGCACTAATAATGTATTTTTTCTTTACAATGTGACTATTTCACGGATAATTTTAAGATATATATGTGCTGTTGCTGAATAAGTGACGATAAATATACATCTTAGACATTCCCCTCCATTTCAGGTGGGAAGATGTGGTGGTTAACGAGACGCGGAATTTCTAAATGGACGGCGAGACTTTTAAATTAAGAGCAGTTGACACGGAGAAGTGGATAATTAGGTGTATGTGACGGAATGGTCCTGGTACTCTTATAGTGGTCGATAACCCCAAGAAGATTCGAAAAGGAAGAAAGTACTTGAAAATGATGGATCACCACTGGAAATGTCTCATCAATAGGGTAACTCGTCTTACGTTATATATTTTGTATGTGGTTTAAAATATCTATTATATTGTCGTAATATATACGTTTATGGCTAAATATTGCTGTACATTAAATATGACATGCCTTTTTTGCCAAACAAAACGTATACCTACATAATAAACACTTAAAATATTTCGATTTGTATGGGTTAGGATGTGCAAACACTTAATGCATGCCATTCAGACTAAAAAATAAAGAGAAGAAAATTTCGTAAGACAAAATAAAAAATGCTAACAATTGACTTTAGCTCTTCTTCCCTGGGACCAATGATATATTGACGATGAAAATATAATATGCACGTTTCAAGCATTGCACCTGCAGTAGCAATAACGAGTAAACTTAAAAAAAAAAAACTAGTCTTAGGGACACGATCGAAAAAATTCTACTGCAGGAGTCCACTCGCTGTACACATCACACACACGCGACGGGGTCGGTCAAGTTTAAGGTTAATGTGTTGGATTTTATTTTTCATCCGTTCGTATGCAACACGTTTATCGTTCCCGGCAGCGTATTCAACGGATTTTTTTTCAATTTTTTTTTTTCATCGTACGCTGTCGTGGCCGGACGAATACGCCCCGTCACGTCAATTATTATTTTATTAAAATAAATCTTCAACCGGTATACCCGCATTGCTGCCCGTGTTCTATTATAGTCGTGCATCAATAAGCTAGTATACAATTCTTCAGGACATATCTTAATGAATATTTACTGCGTGTTCACTCCTCTTCCCTTAAAAAAATCTCCACGAGCAAATATACCAAACCTTCACCTTGACTTTCGGATTTTTTGTACATGTTCAATTTCCAAATAATACAATGTGATTATTTTAGTGGCGTACCCAGGGAAGGACAGGTTAAGGGATTTCAGATTTCACCCATTGGCCGTGTTAAATCTCAAACAGTATAAACTATTCAGCATTGAAAAATTATAATATTACTGATCAAATAATAATCTTTGCTGTAAAATTGTACTTGTATATAAAAGTAATTTGCATTTTTTATGTTTAGCTGCCCTTATTGACAAATTATGGGTACGTCACTGGATTCTTTTGTCATGAACCAGCCTTTTTTTAATTAGATTTGATTTCGGTTAATTTTTTCTGACATTATTGTTGTTTAACAAATGTATATTTTTAATATTTTTACAATTTTACCCGTGTACCATCATAAACATTAAACAAGTACATACGTATTAACTTTTGATTTCCAAATAGCAACGTAACATTTTTAAACTCCCGTTCAAAATTTTTCTAAACACATTCGATCTAATTATTATATTACGTATTAGGTGCTTAGAAAATCCGAATGCCACGGTAATTAGAGAAGAAATCCTAGTCGTTGAGATTGATATTGTTGGTATATATGTTATGATATATTTTGTGGGACCCGATATTATATTTGTTCGGTACGAAATGCAAATGATCGACCTCACTTTAATATTTTATACTAACGGTAATATTATTAAAATTTATTATTATTGTATACATTCGTACGTGTGATTTTTATACAAGCAGTGTAAAGGACTTGATTTTTGGCGGGGACCGAAATTTATGTGGATGGCAACATACTTGTATAGGATACGAAATTTGAAACCGCAGTATAACATGAAACGTATTATTAAGATGTATTATTAAGCAGGTATCATTTATAACCAATTTATTATTGTTTTTAGTATATATTTTTTTTTTCAATCTTAAATTATCGGTGTCAATGATAAATAAGTACATATTTGGGTACTGTAGAACAAAAAAAAAAAAAAAATCGCGGTCGTTATTTAAATGGGAATAAATAATTTTCGTACAGCTTGCTGGTCCGAATCCCAGTATCGTTTTATGAAATTACGGAACGTAACTATACATTTATGATTATTTATGATTATTTCGTTAATGTAAATACATATTATTGTAATTATACAATACGTTTTGTGGAGGTTGATTATTTTGTTTTGAAATTTAAATATACAAAGATAATTATAATAGGTACTATATTATTATAGTTAGTTATACAATTTTTTTCTATTTGTTCGTATTATGTTTTTATACAATTTTTTTTTTCATAACAAAGTCTGAGTGTAGCGAACGTCATATTTAACTAACATGTTTTTTTTTTTCGGAAAAAATCTTTTCGGGCATGCAGTAAAACTGCTAGGATTCTTTTTACGTCATACTTTAAAACATGTGGATTTTCCTCCCTTATATGGTGCTTTATTTGAAAAATGTTTCGAAATTCCTAATACTTTTTTTAAAATTAACTTTATGTTTTTGATTAGCCAACTGTTTAGTAAAAACCCGATGATATTTTATTTGAAATATTTATAAACATTTTCAACAGTCCAATCCCAAAGGATTTTTTTGTGGTTTTTCCTTACTTTGGATTTAGTAAGAAAGCCTCTGCAAATTATTCACACATTTAACCGTATCTACCTTTAAATATGAATAAAAAATAAATAAATAATGTTTGTTAATTTCCGGGTTGCCTTGGCTACAGGGTTAAAAGAAACGACGAATTCTATACTATAATACAATTTCAAAATTATAGTAGTCGCCTGTAGGTAAAATCTATTTATGAATAAGTCTATTTTCAAAAAAGAAAAGTAAGATAATGGGAATGGATGCAGCCAATGGTGTAGGTAAGAAGTTGGGAAGGTAAGATTTATACGGGAATTTACTGTATGTCTGTAAGTAAAGATAAACCATTGTTAACGAAAAAACGATTCTGAGCGGAGTTCAATTGATAGTGTTGCTTTGTCAACAATATATATGCCATATTATAGTAAAATAATTAAGTAGGCTATATAATTTCTTTAATAATGTTTGTTTAATGTTGTACCGATTTCCCTGGTTTTTCTACGTTTTTTCTGGTTTTCCCAGGGTTTTTTTTCCAGTTTTTCACATTTATTGAGAAAACTCCTGGGAAAATCGAAAAACGATCTTTTTAAAGTACCTCCTTAGTGAAATTTCTTTCTAGAAAAATTGCTATCATTAAAATTTGGAGCGAAATTGCTGGTAGAAACGTTATTCACAGAAAAAAAAATCGTAATATTATATTTGTTATGTTTCGTACATGTACATTTTTTTTCATGTACATTTCGTAAGTTTTTTTTTCGGTTTTTCACATTTGATGATATAACTATTGAACAATCGAAAAATGACCTCTTTAGGGTACCTTCCTACACCGATTTTCTTTTAGAAAAGTTGCTACACGTAAAAATAGGAGCAAGTTTTTTGGTAGAAAAGTTGACCACAGGAAAAAAAAAAATTGTAAAACCATAAGCTTCTTCGCTCTATTTAGAATCTAAAATGTCTATACTATTTTTGTGCCTTATATTTTTGTAGTCTAATAATTTTTAATAAAAAAAAATTACGACTTTTTTTGTTCGGGTTACTGTTTTTCTCATTTATTCTATTTCAGCGAGTGTAGTTCTTTAAATATTTTCATTTTTTCGTTTTTGTTATGATCTAACGTGCATAAAGTATTATAACTGAATTACCCTGTTTATTCTACGTTCCCAATTACCCAGATACAACATTGAACTACCCGTGAGCAGTATCCACTTTTTAAAAGTAAATGTACAGTCTATTTAAACCTATAAAAGTCCTTATATTCGTGCCTAAATAATATATTAATACGTTACGGCGGTCGACTCGATGCATATAAATTATGTACAATGATCTTCGTTATATTATTTTCCTTTCCGGTTTAGTGCACTCGATTCAGTTCACCTACTTTTTTTTTTTTAATTTAGATGTAAATATTAAAATTATTAAATTAGATTTTTTTTTGTTTAAATTCTATAAGTAGTACATTAACGAGAACGAATTGCAAATTGAAAAACATCGTGCGCATTTATCACATTTCACAAATATTATAATAATAATGTGAAAAGTGAATGCGCTGCAGCATGTAACACATTATTATTACAATAGATCATTTTATTGTATAACGTATTGGAATTCAATACATTTTATTTTACGAATGCGATACCGATGTTTACTTAGTTTTTTTTTGTCCTGGTGGTTTTATTAAAACTCTTAGATTTATATTCTCAGGTAATTTTTTATACATGTGTTTGTTAAAGGGAAACATGTATTCTTTCGTCTTGGTATTTTAAACGTACAACACATGCAATTTAAGTTTAATAGGGATAACTTTACGCTGTTAGTTTTAATATTAGGGTGCATCGTATTAACAAACTTAGAGGCAAGAATTAATCTGTGTGTTTTGCTGTTCTTTTAATTTTCAAGCGAGATATGAATGTATTTAATGTCACAATTTGAAAATTCTTATATATTGCTTAACAATTAAAATAAGAAAAAAATTGAGATAATGTGTTCATATACTTTTAAATTTGATAATAGGCCAATCCATTCAAATATTAACTCACAGCCCAACGTTGTCTCTGTTGAATTTGAATTTGCTATGTCGTACGTTTGTAAGACGGAAACAAAAAAATACACGTGTACCCTTTTAACTCCTAATATCATGTAGAATTTAATTAAATTCAAAACGGAAGGGAGTAATTCATTTTATAATATTAAACAGAATCGATATCGTGGAACACTATAAATTTAATATTTTTTTTATCACGGATTTGTATATATTATTTCGTATGAATTACATCATAGTTTTTTCGTTTTAGACTACATTGATTACGTATGGAAAATCCACGTAAAGAAAATCGATAGTAAAAATTTTATGTCGGTGTGGAGTAGAATATATTTTTCATTTTCTTATTCTTTTTCCATTGCCGTGAAAAAGATAAAGAAAATTAAAACAAAAAATGTACAGCACATTGTCGTTGTGAATACAAAATGACGTTTGAGAAATTCTCAAGATAAATTTAGGTACTTATCGAGTTAAACTATTTTGATCGTAGGATACACATTTTACTATACAAATCGATTAATTTTGAACATCGATACTTGTAAATCATCGTGTACGTGCAAATGGGATACAAGTAAATTTTGACCGTTTTCAAGTTGCATAGGTCAGTACATAAAACTTAGGTAAGAAATTGTGTGCCACATCCACTACGGTAATAGCGTTGGCAAGATATTCAAAAAACAATTGAGTAGGTATTTATGAAAAATATTGAATTTTAAATTTTAAATTGTATTATGTCTCAAGATATTGATATTCGTATATCGCCGAAATTTCATAAAACACTACACTAATGCAATGGGAGTTAGTGCAACAGTACTACGCCACTACTAGGTATTGTTTAAAAAAATATATATTTTAAAAAATTCTCTATTATTTGTTATTGATTTATATGCGTTATTATTATGTACCAAGTCTGGATTATACACTAAGTCTAGAAGCCCGGGTCTTGAAACATTGATGGTTTCGAAGATCCCATTTTTTCAAAGCGAATTCGTTATATTATTTTAACGTTTAACGTTTATTGAAATTATTATTATTTTTATTTGGCTAAAATGCTCGGTCGGTAAAAATATTTATTCAATAATTTTTTAGCCTCAGGCCAGTAGTGGATCCAGAGTTGAATTTTGGAGGGCTTCCTAAAAAAAATTATTACTAAGCAAAATAAAAAAAAGGTGATACTGGGGATGGGTGCAGCCGCTGTTATAGATAGGGATTTGAGAAGAGAGGACATATAGGGTTATTTGGTTTATAACTGTAAGCACCGATAAACCATTGTTAACTTATTTTCTGAACGGAGTAAGACTTTTGATAGAAAATTTGCTCATAGACAGAAAAAAAATACATCGCTCCGCTCCGCTTCTTTTCTTCAAAATTTTTTTATTATGCGTTAAATAATCAATTATTGTGGAAGTAAAAACTCGTGTATAGTCTATAGTCTGGGCCCCCTTCTCTGCCCTCCTTCACTGTTTGAGATCTATTAGTTTCAAAAAGAGAAGAGAATACTTTAGTTACAAGATATTTTTTTGTTTTTAATAATAACATTATTGTATGCAATGAACAAAATGACTATCATAATACAGATACCTATAATATTATATTAAACATTTTTTTAAGTGATTATTTCGTACAATCATTTCATTTTCAGCATTTTTTTTTTTTTCCAAAGTGTTACCATTTTTAAAAACCAACGAGTTATTACCGTTATTGGTAGTAAATAGTGCGAGGGACTACGCTGCCCTTTGGACTACCCGGCGCGTACTTGTTTCATTAAATAAAATTATTGACGGGCGATTATAGACTGCAGCGCGTCGTCGATTCGCCCATACATTATCATTATTGTTGTTATTTATTAAATATTTTACGGCGGGCCGAGCGTTACTTTCTACCGGCCGCGCGTCCGGCGGCGGAGTCGGGTCCGGAGGGTCACTAGCCTCGTTCTTTGTTGGCCGGCCGCGCACAATAGAAATAGAAATGTGACCGTCGCATGACGGCTCCAGTTGTCGTGGCTGACCTACTGACCGGCAGCATAATATTGTCGGCGGGACGTTCGGAAGAAATAATAATATTGATAATAATGATAGTAATCAAAAAAAAAAAAACCATTCGCCCGCGTTCATCCAAATATTACGAGTTGTAGGCGCACAATTAGTACCATTAACTCGTCATTCCCATAGTTAATATAGTCTATTAACCTATAGTCTATAACCTTCAGAACAGTGCGCGACGCGTCCGATTGCCTCGGGGAGGCGCGGTGTGAAATTTCTCGCGGCGATGGAGTTTTCTGAATAATATTCGCGTCGCGAAATCATAACTACAAAGTCGTTCGGGTACATCAATAACAATAGTTTAATACTCCGGATAGTTTATGGCCGTGATATATTAAAATGAGAATTTAACGCGGGAAAAAAATGAATGTATCGCAATTATACAACGTAGCTTTTTAATTTAATTTACTGTAATTTACGCACGGTAGCTTAGGTGCAATTTAAGTTCTTTACTTGGACGTGGCGCGCTGTGAAGTAAAGGATTTCGCATCGCACACCTCCATCAGCTTAATTTTAACAATTTTTTTTTTTTTTAGATTTTACCAGATTTTTACATCATATACTATTGATTCATTATGATTATTTTTGTGACATTCAGAACTATCCGGATGAAAAGTTTATATAAACTAAGGCTTGTCACTCCATATATTCATTCACAACAAATAAATGATATTAATAATTTTTTTTAAATAGTTAAAATAAAAAAAAAAAAAAATTTGAATGTAATATAATCCAATTCTTGCCATCTTTGGGGAGGAGTAGCTAAAGCCCCCTAGCTCCATAAATAGCGCTTATGCAATGCGTGAGAACTTTTTTCATTTTTATTACCTCTTCCTGTTCGTGTCGATATTTTTATCGTGTGGTCTGCCTAAAACCGTAGAAAAAACAAATTAATCATTTGCAATGGAGACTGTCGGGCGAATAAACTGATATCTTTATTAGGTTCATACGTATTTTGAAAAACGTAACTCCTACCGATAGAAATCAAACGGGTTTTTGAACGTTTCGACATCGCATCGATACGGTCTTCGTTGTTTCACACAAGTTTTATTAATTGCATTTTAAAAAAAAATTAAATATAAATGCAAAGTATGAGCTGTACGGATTACTGCAACAACAAGAACGCAAGTGTTAATATTATTGACAAAATGATGCAGAGAAAAATAATATGTATCATTATACATATTATTTTTCTACGGGTATATTATATTAAGTGTCAGTACCGCGAGTAAATATTATACATACTCATTTCAAAATAATATCGTGAAACGCATGAATCAGAGGATGAAACGACATAGAAATAATTATTAAATTGTACCGGTCCGATCGGAAACACTGGTAAAAAACAATCATTATTATTTGAATATATTATGCATATTGTTTTTAATAGAATATATTATGTACAATATATTGTTCTAGATTTTATTATTATTTTTTTTTTTTTTTTGTAAATTGATTCGAAAGTAAATAGAAAAGCGTTAACTATCTATATGTACATTTTTATCCACTTATTTTCACAATGGCCATTGTATGTGGCCAATAAATAATAATAATCGAAACGTTTATGCGTACGAAAGCACTCCTTTCAACAATATCGTAGTGTGCTGCAGTAGTGCAGCGTTTAATAAACATTTTAACGATGTGATAGTCAGGTGCCTATGTTATAACCACACACGACGATTATAGTCCGAAATATAGGTCGACTAAAGCTTATCGATTTGGTGGATGTTTAATTCACAATAAAGTTAACACGTCTCATGACATGTTCTTTTGCTCTAAAGTCAAAATACTTTATTTAGTTTTTCCATTACAAGAAAACTCGCATACCAGCGAACCTATTTGGATCATGTTTTTTTTTCTACTCATAAAAAGGAAGACTCTGTACTAGGTGAATTTGAGTTGAATCGTATTGATTTGAATTTAATATGATTAATATGGAATTAAATAGTTATTATTAGAGTTGGAATTTGACCAATTTTTGTCATTTTTAATTTTTTTTGTGGTCGTTGAAATAATGAACCTGTTTGTTAGGTCGTTTAGTGATAAGAACAGTGATCAAATATAGGAAAATTTGGTTGGATGATATTTATTTTCAAGCGATAAGTGGTTCCGAAAATCTTGCTCCGTTCATCAACTTAAGAAGTGATTTTTGGACACAAATTTGATCTGGTTATTGTGTTTAAATTGTTCGTAAATAAATACAGCTGATTTTAATCCAAGTTAAGTTTTGTGTTCATATTTATTTATGTTTTATATTTATTTTGTTTAGATAATTATTATTTTGAATAGTTTTCTCATTATAGTAATTCTCAGAAACTTATATGGGATACTGTTTATTATGTGTTATACGGGTACTACTTCTAATATTAAAATGAAAACGTTTGAGAATTTAAAAATTTAACATTTTGTCTACAAAATAAGTATACTTATGATTTGCATAATACTTTCATTATTGGTATATTGTTTAAGAAGTTTCATTATTATAGATTTACTTATCAATCAAAATGCGAACTACATTTTTTGGAAAATCATTGAAACTTTCACTTTTTTTTTTTCTATACAATTTTTATAGAATTTTTTATATTTTATTTTAACATTATTGGTTTACTTTGGCTTTTATTCCTTATATCTGAAATGAGAATTTCAAATAGAAACCACCATTTTTAAATAAACAAAAATAGAGAATATGTTTCTAAAAATGTTGATAAGTTTAATTCTTAAATCGGATTAACCGTGTATGAGTTATACGTTTATGGCAGTTTAAAATTCCAACCGGAGGCGTAAAAAATGGTTACATATTTATCATCTAAAAATTAATACTATGTTAATTACCATTCCCTACTTTTCCAGTCTAAATTTCAAGCTAATAGTTATAAATCATAAACGGTCAATCACGTATTAGTGTTATGTGTATATTGCATATCAAAATGTTTAGATAAATGTTCTTTATTCGTATGTTGCTATATATATAAAAAAAAAAAAAAATTAAAATACATGGAACAGGGGTGAAAAATTGAAAATAGTGTTGAAATATATTTCAAACATAATAATAGAAATAAAGAACTAGAAATCGAATTTTCTTAAAATCCTCTGAGAAAATCGCTGAATCATAATAATAAATCACTCTGTATTGTTTTAGGACAATAATGCCACGGTGGCCTAGATATCCGTACTTTGCGTGATAACATGGAATTTTTGACACTTCTGCTACCTACGCAGTAAAATGTAGCCATTTATAAAGAATCGAGCTAAATTGTAGCAATATGTCGTGCCAAGGATCAGAAGGTAAGATAATAATAATAATATTATCCGTTGATTATAAAAATTTAAAATACCATCTATATACGATATTTGCGCCGAGGACTCGTTTTCCAAACCAGTTGTTATGCAGAGGGTATATAAGCGGAGTCCCATCCAGATAACGATTTATTTTTAACCGTTAATTATTAAAATCTAACACAGTTTTTATTAAATAACCGGCACAGAATGCAGTAGTGGTTCAAAACATAAAATATGCATTATTAGTGTTTACATATATAATACATATAATACTCATTATACTCGCGTATTCGTATTAATAGTATTTTTTTAAACAATTAATATTGCATCGGAACGAATTTACGTGGATTAAATTTAAATATATATAGGTATCTATGTAGTTCTTTATTTTTTTACTTTAACGTTTTAGTGCTATTTCGAACAAGTTTATTCCGAGAGAGCGTGTTCCCGGGTTGATCATATTTGTTTTCTTTAAAAAGCGTACCTATGTATATATATTTACTTAATTTAAAAAAATAATCGATTGCGTTCATATAAAGATTAACGGATAATCGTCGATGACCATGAAATATATTTGAAATTACAATATTGTAATGACAACTGAGATTTAACGTGAATATTTTGTATTTTCCGTGCCGATACGCTAATTTATCAAATCAATATCAATCTTTATTAGTTTATTTATAAAATTTGTATAATTTTCGTAATTTTTACGAGGTCAATACACAAGTAATAAAATACTCGGCATATCTATCAATTTGATGACTCTAGAATGCTGCACATGCAAATAACTATACTGACTACATAATAATATAAACAAGTTAAGAGAACCGTGCAGAATTCCCGGTTTCTAAACGTATTTTAAACGTGAATTATAATTGTATACATTTTGAGAGAATTTGGTAACCGCATTAATACGTTTATGTGTAGAAATCTAAAGAAATTAAATATCTCTATTTGTAAATAGTTGACAGAACAGATTTATTTAAACACCCAAAAAACAGTAATTTCTATTTCCTTTGTCGCAGGCCTCGCTTAGCTCAACCTCGAACAGGATATATTATAATATAGTAATGTACTAACATTTTAAATTTGAATGGTACTGTAATAATTTCAGATACAATACATTTAACGGACGAATTCGGATTGTTTTCTTGTAGTTTTAGAAAATCCAAAAAATATTATTTATTTTTTTTTTTTTTTGTCATTCAAGCTCTTTATCGCCAAACAACTTCTTTGTGTCGCGTCGGCTTCTGTCAGAATGCTTTTTCCGGTATTCCACTTAAATTTTTTCTTACAAATCCATAACGTTGTCCGTCCATCTTCTTGGTATACTCTTAGTATTTTTCTATTTTTACAAAAGTTCCACCAGTTCACCACACATTGCCGGCCTATTTTAGATTTGTCCCTCTGCAGGACCATCAAATTTTCCTTTTTATATATTTTGTATTATAGCTGGGTGTTAGTTCTGATTTCACATTTGTGTTCGACATTATTCTAGATACTTTTCTTGGTACCATAATAAATATCTAATATACCATAATATAATAAAAAGTTAAATTGCCTATTTTTACTATATAGTTTTATAAAAACCATGGGGTTTTTTTTTAAAAATAATACTTATAATATTTATAATTATTTAAAAAATTACAATAGCGTCTAACGTTACTATAACATTTTTATATCTTTTTAAGTTTGATATATTTTTAAAAGACGGCTGTATTCAATACGATTATTTATCAATTTAAAAATATATATATATAAATCATGTAAGTAATAATAATAGTTATAAAAGCAAGATTTCGGATTTAAAAAAAAAAAAATGTATTATAAACTTCTTTTCTTTTTATTAGTTTTGCCGTAAGATCACGCCGATTTAATAATATCTACCAATGGTTTTAGAAACGATTATATTTTGTTTTATTATTATCAAGAGACGGTTTATACAATCTCGTATATAATGCACATTTAAGTGTCGTGTAAAAAATAATAACGTGTTCGGTGAAGCAAAAAATGATAAAAAAAATTATAAGACACGATATATAATTATTAATTTTATAAAACACCGACATTGCTACTTAACTATTGTGCAGTGTGACGCGTCTAATAACAATAACAATAATGGTCTCTAATGACTACTGCAGTGATTCAAAGAACAAGTTAAACTGTCATCATTCTCAAATCTCACATTATATAATTTTTTTTATATATATATATATGATATAAAATTCTTTTGTCCGGTAAATATAATATTCAGTCTGCATTGTCTTTGATCTCTTCTCGTATAGGAATATTATAAAGGAAGCGAACACACCGGATCCGTTCGGTTCAGTCATCGCGTTCAGTTGAATTGTTTAACATGTAAATAATTGTACATATAATATTAGATATGTTTATAATTATGTATCTATAAAAAATATTACCCAAGTGTTAATAACGCATCCGAAACGGATTTATTTTTTTTACGAGTTTTGCGTTGCGTAATTTATATTAATGTAAAGCTGGGCAAATTAATCGAATTTTTTTTTAAACTAATTTAAGTTAAATTGTCCTAAATAAATAAATAAGCTACGGTAAAGTTAGTTTTGAAATATATATAATGAATTTGAGTAACTCAGTTAAGTTAAAAGCAATTTTTTTAAAATCATCCTTAACTTTAGGTACAGTATAAGTACACTCATTAATGCATTTTTACTTTTATAGACTCACTATACAAAATTCTCGTGATGGGTATACTTGCATAGGTCGCGTTTCCATTTCGTTATTTGATAATAATATGCTACATAAAAATACTTAATTTTCGTTGAAAAATAATTGAAAATAAAACACAGGTACACAGTTCTTTTTTCAAACATTTCGTTAGAAATTACTTAAATTAAAATTTTTTTTTTGAAAAGAACCTAAGTATTTTCTAATATACTGTTTTTTTTTTTAACGAGTTAAGAGTTAACATAAATTTTTAATTTGTTACTTCTCAGCTTTGAATTAATGTCGATGATCATTAGCCGTTCTATAATTTTTAATAATACATATCATACTACACATATTATATTTATATTGAAATTCGATTTCACCACGTGCAGATATTACAGATGAAAATAAATTAAGTTCAATTTC
Source organism: Cinara cedri (assembly GCA_902439185.1). Taxonomy (NCBI): domain Eukaryota; kingdom Metazoa; phylum Arthropoda; class Insecta; order Hemiptera; family Aphididae; genus Cinara; species Cinara cedri. The sequence continues at coordinate 85,119 of CABPRJ010001466.1, read as the reverse complement.
TCTTTTTTTTTTCTGTTAAAACAACATAGATTGAAACGACATGAAACTAAAAATATTCTAATATTGTATAATTTAAAAGTTGTATTAGTAACGATAAATCCATTTAACAGTATTATTATAATAATAATTGCCATAATATCACACAGACGATAATATTTATATAATATACGGTCGACGACGATGACGTTTAATATTGTTGTAAATTAAAAGGGAGAAATTTATAATCTCTTAAGTGTTTTCATATTTATACGATTTAAATATTATTGTTATAAATAATGTTTAATACTCGATATAAGTATATACTATTAACTGTTTTCGTATTAACATACGTTGACGTTTTAGTGTACAATACTAAAGCTACTTATTAACGAGATTATATCCTATGAATGATGCTGATCCTTTTTTTTTTTTTGATTCCTTTTCCAGTTCAATTCCATTACTATATACCGTAAGAATTATACCTAAGTGATTTCAGGAGAGTTTTTTATTTTTTTTTTTATAACCAGCGAGTTAGTAACACAGTATATTTAGATTATAATATTATTATTAAAAAGTAAACGGACATACTTCACACGATGGGTGGGCCACTGGTTTAGGTGAGAAGTTGGAAAGGTAAAGGGGAAATTGAATATAGGTATATCTGTACGCAACGATTAATCATTGCTAACGTTAAGTGGTTCTGAGCGGAGTTCAATTAAATATGCTTCGATAGGCCGTAATATTTACAATTTGAAACTAATAAATTTCGTAAATTTTCTCGTTTTTTATACGATAGATTCAATATCGCAAGTAAATATAATACTATTGAGTACAATACAATATAACAATATTATTGAAGATCATGCGTGATGATATGACATTTGTTTTATCTTAATCATACGATGTGTTGATTTTTTTCTCAGGAAACACTTTTTTGTTTAGTAAAAGTGTTCCAAAACTTTTAAATACCGTTTAAAAAATACAAATTTTCTGCCTTATACTATTTTGATGGGTGCATTAATAGATTCCCAACAGTTTTCTGATTAAAAACCGGTGACAAAAAATTACGATGATCGATTTCGGACAATATCTATATAGCACTTAGGTATGTACATTTAAATTTATAATTATTGATTTTTTTTTTTTTGATTTCTGGATTCCCTTGATTACATGGAAAAAAACAACATTTAAACTTAATTAATTCCCCAAGTTTCACATTCAGAATATGTTCTTTTGTTGGCAATTACTCGTTATGGCTTTCTGTGTAATATTATAAACTGAATAAAAACTATATATTATTGCCTACATTACGAAATTTGCACTTGTAAATCAAGGGCCTATCCATCATAGTTGACGGTTGATGGTGATGCGAAATATGTCCATCTCTTTTTTTTACTGTACCTACCTAATCATTGAAATATGTGCGACGGTACGCCTCTCGAAAAACCGATTAGGAAAAAACCGCAAAACCCGTGTACCGTTTTTCGTGTAAACGAATAACATAAAACAATTGGGAGGACAGTTAGGTACCAATCATAATACCGACGACGGTAATAATAATAAAGCGCAGGATCACGTGAAAATTACAGTTCGACGACTTTGTTTCGTTCGATCTCTTCCCGTATCCTTTGTGACTGTATAATCCTCGTAACTATTATACGTCAGCACCCACAACGTAACACTATTATGACGTGTACTATGCTCGTTATTCGCGTGTACCGACTATACGTTGTTCTAAAACGTTTCCGGTAAACAACATAATGAGTCGTATATTTCTAAAAAAAATTACACTAATCGGTGATAAGTCGCGGTTTGCTAAAAAATATACAACGCTTAACGATTCTTTCGAAAATTTCAATATATGAAATATATGAAATAAGAGTCACCTAATATTAATACTTTTCCGCACATGCCGATGGAAATTTATTGTTCGACACTTTTCCGAAAAACTTGCTGGACCGAGACGGTAGCAATATTTGATTCTCGACAACAGAATTTAAAAAAATATCATGACGGTATTATTAATCGTGTAATGTGAGTGTAAGTGAGCGGTCATATGGAAAATACCGACTTTAATTGAATTGAATTTTAATTATATTACAGTTCGCGTGAATTTACACTAAAGTTTTTAGCGTTAACAAATCGGCGCAAAGAAACGTTGGATTTTGATGGTAATTTGTTTGCTAATAATAAAACGCCATAAACATAAAAAATAGTCAAAGATTCATTGTCATAACACAAAAATCGTCATTTATATTGTAAAGAATAGTTAATTTATTGGAACCATATACACAGTTGTTAAGCTATGAAATCGAAAATTGCCGAGAATTCGAAACCCTTAAGCATTACCTATATAGTCTGAATTATCTTCCTTGAGGGATTGTACTATCAGTATATTTAATAGTTTCCTTTTTCTCGTAAAATATTCCAATATTAGTTTGTTTGAGTTCTACATACCTTTCTAGCTGTTTATACACCTTAGTTCCTTTAGATCCTTTTCCCTCCCCCTATTTATGTTCTCGATGATTTCAGATTTGGGTCATGTATTCTGCCTCATCCATCATATCCTTTAAAATCTCCGTAAATTATTATTTTTAGTGAGCTTTCATACCTTTTAATATAATAATATGTCCTATCGTATCTCTCTTGGATTGAATCCATTTCCATCATAGTAGTCAGTTTAATTTAATTTTGTTAAAAATCTATTATTATCATTCAGTGCAATGATTTTCAGCGTTTTTGCTGGAGCGCCGCGTCTAAAAGGCATTCGGTTTACTTTTTTCAATCGAGTTCAATTAATAATATTAAAAAAAAAATCGTGCGAGAGTCGCTTTATTTATAGGTAGTCGTGGAATGGCAACTGAGTAGGTACATCGCGTGTGGCGTTACGACAGTTGCGAGCAGAACTGTAATAATGGCGGGGGGGGGGGCGATGGAGGCATTTGTCCTGGGCCGCGAACCATTTTAAAACCATGGGACGCCTGGTTCAATAAAAAACTAGACATAAAATATTAACAAGGGTAATGAATTGCCTATCTATGGCCCTTCTCTACTTCGGTCTAAATTTTAAACTGTTATAACTTATAAACGGTAAATCTGATATTAGTGTTATGCATATCAAAATTTCCAGAAAAATATTCTGTATTCAAATCTGTGTTCAAAATGGGCGGTTCCTATTTAAAAATCAAAAGTATGCACTTATATAAGGTACATGGAGTAGGGGTAAAGAATTAAAAATGGTTTTAAAATAAAGTTTATTTATTTTACAGATTATTTTATTTAACGAATAACGAATCGGCGTTGTATAATTTTAATTATATTTTAAAAGAGCGCCTGGATACATTTTAGTCGACATCACCAATGCCAACTAATCTTCTGTAATTAAATACACCCTTATACCATTTTACGCGCTTAATTTTTCAGATTCTATTAATACCGAATATGTATTTTTCGATATTTAGCGGTGTACGCCCTTTTAACAAAACACCGTAGATATACGCATTTGAAATATCGTGAAAAAACGAAACGGAATACGCCGAAAGAAAACGTCTTGAAGTATAGTAGACTGAATACGAAAAGCTGCTCCAGCCTCAGAGGCCGCGGTCGGTCACGCTGTGGCGGCGTGTGGGCGCACGCCTTTACCCGCGATGCATACGGACGGCTGCGGTATCCGGCGTGCGTAAATAAAACGCGATAACGGTACCGCAACCCGGGTTAGATTTATTATAGTCCGAGAGCGCCAATAATATAACGCCGCCGTATTATTGTTGTAAATATCGCCGTGCGCCCGTGTCGTAAACCGCCGACGCGACGTCGCCGACGACGACGGCGCGGTCCACACGAAAGTTCACTGAACCGCTCGGACGAGAATATAAACACAATAATAAAATAATAATATTAATAATGATAATGATAATAATGAGAATAATATTGCGATAATCGCCGTGGCCGCTACCGCCGCCGTTTGGTCCGCGCCGGCCGCGTAAGTTTCGCCGATGATTTCGCGCGGTTCACACGCGTTGTAATGTATAGGCATATGCATATCTAGAGACCGGATTTATATGTTCTTAAAATCCACTCAAAAAAGCACTTGAAAACGTTAAAAAAACCTTGAAAAAAATCACTTAAAAAATACATAAAAACCCAAAAATAACAGAGAGGTTTAATAATCTCCCCCCCCCCATATCTAACGGATTTAATTTATAAATACAATTTTCTAACAGCACTGAAATGATTAATAAAAAGTATTTTTTTATTTTTTATAATGTATGTACGATTTTATTTAATGGTTCTTTGATGTTTTAAAGCGCCTTTTTATGGACTATAAGGGAACATAAATCCGGTCTCTGTGTTTATCCATACAAAACGTTCACCCCGAGGACCGGGAGCCGTGTTCGGTGTTCAAGAGAGATAGGCTGATTATAAAACCTATAGCGTGAGAAAGAACAAATTTGCACTCCGAAGACGGCCGATTAATAAAACATTCCGTTCATTATCTCACACGTTTATTTTGGTTGTCAACACGTTGTTTGCATAATGTGTCGTTATCAATCATACGGGTGATCATACCTCGTCATGATCCCACCGGGTTTCTAAGTGCACCGAAAGTAAAAAAAAAAAAAACAGTATTTATTACACTTAACACGGTTGTTTTAAGAAAAAATTGTATTATCATTTTCTTCTAGAGTTGGTCTGCTAGCTAATAAGCGTTTACTACTACTCTTGTTACACCTACGCTGGTCTTCTTGCAATTGTTGTTGGCTGTAATATAATCTTAAGATCATTTATTTTTCTCGAGGGAACGCAATTACCAGCCGTGTGCGAATTGAGTATTTTGTTTTTTAAACTGTGTTAAGTGTAATCAATACTTATTATAATTTTTTAATTTGGATTCTCCGTTTCGACGACTGTATTTCCGTCTTCTGTGCGAATCATTTCGTAATCACGGTCGTATTTTGTTTTATGATTTTACGCCAGTATCGTCATCATCGTCATAAAACTGTTGTTGTCTGCAATCGAAATACAACCAATCAGGGCTCATTAAACTATTTAATATGAGGGGGAGGGGTCTCTCTAGCGACGTGCGCTATGCTTACGTGCCGGTTCGCCGCTGCACCACCCGATCCCCAAACCCGGGCCCCGGAGGGAGACGGGACAGGGGTCGGGGGACCCGGAAATAATAATACAACGAGAGCTCGGCGCGCGTATATCCGCGGTGATTCGCACGACGACGGGACGGCGGCCACGTCGTCGTTCAACTGCGACTATTTACACGGTTAACCCTCTGCGTTTCGTATTAACGTCCGACAGTCCGCGGGCCCCGCGAGCGACGCAATGACAAGGTCGAGAACCAGTCTCTGCGGACGGGCGTGGCGCGTCGCGATGGATACGGGGCACGGCGTTTTGGTCGAGGGGCCGCCGCCGCAGCCGTTGTGAATGGGAAAAAAAAAAAAAAAAAAATCGGTGTGGCGTGTCGCCGCGGAAGATCGAAAAAATATCAAAACGGAATCGGTTCGATCGACGAGATTTCCGTTCGCGCCGTTCGTTAACCGCACGAAATATTTTTTAATGCATCCGACGTGTGCGGTTTTGTACGGTTTCTTCTCGGACGGCGGCGCGCGCGTTTCGTGCAGCGGTTCTCTCGCCGCCGCCGCCGCCGCCGCAGTAACAATAATTGTTAAATGTTATTCGTCGTGCAATCGTTTCGTAACGAAATAAATAACAAAAACGATAATGACAATAGAAAAGAAAAACCCGTTTAAACACCGCGCTTATAAAACGGATTAACAAATTAAAAATATAATTTATGAAAAATGTCAACGAAAATATTGTCACGTCTATAGTATAACGTGGTACGTTTTTTACGTTACGTATTAATTCGCTGTAGGGGTTCCGTGCACGCGATTGCGGTATTTTATTTTATTGTTATTATTTTTGTATTTATTTCATATTTTGTCCGTAAGCACCCCGCGCTTCGTTGTCATTTACTTTATAGTATAGGTAACTAACATATTAGTTAAAAATATGCTATCGATCGATGGATGCCGATGGAAGTTGACAAAAACTGCGATAGATAGGAAACCAACATTTTATCCAGTCACTGTACCGAAGACAACACTTCTTTTTCAAAATGAAAATTAGACCCAGACTGAGTAAATTAATTTTTTTTTTAAAAAAATTTTAAATCGTATAAATATGAAACTCGTTAAAACGCCGAGAACATGGTTTAAAACGTTAAAATTAAAAATAAAGAAAAACATGTTCGAAAAAAAGTTCAGTCGATGAAACTGTGTTATTAAATATAATTTCTTGCAGTAAAAAATATTTTTATTGGCGTACATTTTTTTGTTTGGACTCGTTTTTGATTTATTATAGTAATTTGAAATTTGTTTAGTTACTAATTACTACTACTAGTTACCTACATAAGTATTATATGTAAACATAAATTTTGTGATTTTGTAATTTGATTAATTGGTTATTGAATTTCTCGAGTCATCGCGTTGCGATACGTATTATAATATTATGTACAGTTAAATATTATTGCTAACACGCCAGGAATGATTTTATTTTTTGCAGTACATGCATTCTCTAGCTGTACATGTATTTCCATCAATATTTTTTATGTTTTTTTTTTCTTTAATTTTTGACGATCGTTCTCTGTTAGCATTATAAGTGTTCAACAATTGGATTTGTGTTTTGATGTTATTAGGTACTGAGTGTAACACAAGAGTGTTATTAGTTTTACAAAGATGTATTTTTTTGTCACAGAAAACACTTTTACTATTTCCATTTTTTCTCAAATTCGTTTATGCTATATGTACTTCAAAAGAAGTTGATTTTTGGTTTGATGGTACTTTTTTTGAAAAATATTCCGTAATAATTCTCAACACTTTCCAAAAAATTGATTTTTTAATTTAAAATATTTTTCCGTCGGTAAAAATGCTTCGATTTTTTACCCAGTACCTTAAAGTATGCGAAATTTTCTGCTCGTGGATTTTATTGTGATAAGCTGATATGATTTTTCTCCTACAGATACCGATTTATAAAACTGATATTCGTTCCGATTTATTTTAAAATTGATATTCGAAATCGAAAACTATAAGCTGACATCGAATTTAACCGATTGATCTGTCGAAAACTCGATTTTTAAAACGCTTTTTTCATATCTCAGAGACGTTCTTTTCCTCGAAAATATCTGGTTAAATATCGAGTTTTTTTAAAAAAAGAACCCTATACACGAGACCGGCTCTTGTCGATACTTGTATAGTACTATTAGTGTTTTATTTGAAACCATTTATTGATATCGTCACCCCATGTGCTTCCGCGAGGCAATTAATACAATTTATTATTATTATTTTCACGTCCGTTCGGTTTTATTTCGAGTGATACATCGATCGATGTACCGCAGATCAATCGGCGGGGTCATGGCAGCCCGTACTCTTCGGCCAATGAATTAATCTTCTCGATTTATCTGAATAAGTTGTTTTTTTTATTATTATTATTCCTTTTGTCCGGCGCAAGTTTCCTCTGCGGTTGAAATAAAACGCGGCTGCACTATATGGCGCACACGTCACTGCAGGTACCCAAACCAGTTTCCTATTAGCCGCTCGCGATGCATTCCATTATATTCGCGAAGATTTTTTTCCTCTCGTCTCTCCTCTCCGTGTATCAATTTCCTAATCGGATTTATGTAACATTATGCCCTCTCGAACTTGTAACGCGAACTAGGCGCTCGCGCGCATGCGTACGCGATCGTGTACACATTTTATTATTATTACCGCCGTCGTCGTCATTGAAATACATACGCACGTATGTTACTCTGCGAGTAACAAACCGCGCGCGCGCGTGTGGCACTGACGTCGGACCTTTCGCCCGTTATCACGCGTATTATTATTATTATTATACACGTCCGTGTAAGTACGAGTTGTAAGTATAATAATAAAATAATAATAATAATATGTGATACGAGTGCGCGCCCCTCGTCGTATTTTGTCGTTTCAATGGGCGCCGCCTACGCGGTCGTACACACCGACCCGCTGCCGCTGTTGCGCGTGTATCGGCCAGTCGGATCTGTACACCCTACAATAATAATACCTGTGTGTAATCTGTCTCGTAGAGTTTCATGCGATTCGAACAACGAGAAAACACACACGGAATCGCGTTCGGCTTGCTGCAATACACAACTCGATTACATTATCATAATGTATGCACGTATACTACAATATAGTCTACAGTTATATGCATAATAGCAACGGGCACGGCCAAACGGAACATTTGTATTCTCCGGACTGTTCGAAAATTAGAATAATATTCGTTCGACCGTTTGAAAATGTAAAATCGCATTATCTCGGTTCCGTTTGTTTAACGATATTGTCAACTATAAGGATTAGTTTACATTTCAAGGAGAGTTGTTTCAATCAGGCGCGGATCCAGGGCAAAGATCCGGGGGGAGAGCCAACTATCTTTTACAACACAAATACAATTAAAATATAATGTAGTTATATTATTTCATCGTATACATCAGTGATTGGAATATAGTAATATCAGGATCTATAGAATTATAAAAAAAAAAAAACAGGAAAAATAATATGTCTGGCGGAGGGGGCCTGGGCCTCTAGACTCCCACCCTGGATTCGTCTTTGTTTTCAATAATGCGCGGAAAGATATTCGAATAGTTTATATTCGGCCAATCGGTTATTAATAGACGATGCAATGGGTGCCCGCAGGAAATTTATCAGGGAGGGGCATAATTAAATCAAACAACAAGTACAGAAAAAATTATATCTGAAATTTTGAAGTCCGGGGAGGGTGTCCATAGTCGATGCCATCGTATTAAACGTTATACTTAGGTAATATTTGATAAATTTCGAGTTAGCGATGAATTTATTGATTGGCACCACGATGCGATTTTCTACCTGTTAACTTTTCTATGTCAGCAATTTTGTTCATATGTGAGTATAGTGTCTATTCTTCAAGTGAATTTCGTCTAAAGTTGATGCATTGAGGAGGTTCCTTTTTGGTTTTTCTTAAATAATTTCTCGATAATAATAATTGGGGAAAAACGTAGGAAAACGACGAAATAATATTTTCGATTATTTTTTAATTTGGTTAAAAATAATCGTAGAAACTGAAGATTGGAAATTTATAAAGCACTATGGTGACTTTTGAACTGTTTATACAGCATCCACATGAAATTTTCAAGTTCTTTTAGTTTTTATGTGAATAAAATCGATTTTTTTTTTGTTGATTTTTTAGAGCGTTTAATACGCGCGCATGAATGGGTATAATAAGTATTTATACGTGATCGTATAACATAATATTATAAGTATCATGTATAAAATATTTTATGGCACTTGTTAAAACACTTATTATACATAATATACGAGTACGTAAGTACGAAAACTAGCAATAATAAACCGTGATTGCTGCTGCGTATAAATACCGAAGTTTCGTCTTAAGAGATAATGCACACATAAGTATATAGGTGCACCTAATGAGGAATTTACGGTAATATTGTCGGCGTTAACGGTATTCGGGTTTTAATTATATAGTTAATTTTCCTCGTTTTCGGATTTACTTTTGCAATATAGCGATCGAATGAACGTATAGGTGTCTATCCATATAATGGCGTGTACGAGTACGATTGGCGGTCCGGTTCGACCAGTATATTATTATTATTTTAACTGTGAAGTCCAGTTTGATATACGAATAGTATAATACCCGCATAGATAGCAGATATCAATTCGGTATAGTATGTAAATATTAGGTTGCGGATAATAAAGATAGACGGATCTTTATTACCCGTCGGAGAATAATAATATACCGAAAAATATAATAAAATTATATTCCGAAATAATACTCGGTTTCCGAGGTTTGCTCTTATGCACCTAAAAAATCTATCGACGATACTATATTTTCCAACAATTTTTTATTTTATTTTTCAATATATATATATTATCGGTACACGCGTCATCGGTCTTCGGGAAACTAACAAAGAAAATATTATCACGAATTAAATATAAATCATCGTATTGGGTATATATTATATTATATTGCAGAGTTGACAGACGGACAAAGTTTTTAGCATACAAATTGTTAACGCATTCTTATGGCGATTTATTATTGTACACATATATACGTATATAATAGTGGCACACCATTTGGATCGGGAAATCTCGTTGGACTGGACAAACGTGTAATTTTTTTTTTTCGAAATTCCAAAAAAAAAAATATATATTTATATACGATCTGTCATCCATCGACTTATTTGTATCTTGTTCGATCTCGCCGACCAGCTTAACGTTGACAGGTGTACATTTTCGTTAAATATATATTATTATTATTATTATTTGATATGAACTGTGTAATTTATTATAAGTTCTTACTTATTGCGATAAAGTCGTACACTAAAAATTAGATATTTTTTTTCTCAGTTAATTTTTCAAGTTATATTAATAGTTATTATTAGTTTTTGTTTTTAGGCGTATATGATTCGTTTACGCTGCAGAGGTATTTTTCATATCAGACGCGCATTATCAATCGTGAGACGATGTTTATTTTTTAACTATAATCGTATTTGTAAAACCCATATTTATATACGTATAGATTAAGTTGGTAAATTTTTCAGGCATAATTTTAAATCGAACAATTCGCCTATAAAAACCGATTAGGTAATTTGCATGTGGTCTTTTGTAATTTTGATGAGATACAAATCGTTTATTATTATGTATTATTTTACAGAGATAAAAACAACATAATGTGTACGAGGTGATTCAATATTTATGGGGTAACTATTGAAAAAAAAAAATATATGAAAAACTTCGTTACGCGAATTTTTCTATGGAGGTCAAAATATTATATAGGCTCATTCGGGACGGATTGTAACTCGAAACTATCCCTTCCCCTTGGCTGTACGCCGCTGTATCTTGTACGATATATATTTATATTATAATCGTTATTTTGTTTATTTTATACTTATTATCAGTGTAAACCGCAGTCATGAGCAATTAAAAAACAAATTATAATAGAGAGTATGAAATGCAGTTATTTAGGTATACATTTTAGTATCCGTGCGCGTATATGAGTTTTTTATTTTACAATGATAGGTTTTTTTTTTTTTGTTCGTTTGCACTTTTTAGGGTGCAGTATTAAACACGATCACGAATTTTAGTTTAACCCTTCAGTATAGATATTATTTGGTATTCTTCGGATTTTGTTTAGTTCGTTATGCTAATAATCGCGTAAAATTAATATTATGCAAAGAGTAAAAATTGTTCCCAATTTTAATTTCGACATACTCGTGCACGACGAGTCGCTTGTTTTTATTTTTTTATACATATTAATATCAGTTCACACAAATACACAAACTCACTAATAATAATATTGTATACAAAATCGTGTACGGACATTTCAAAGAAATCCCGAAGAACGGATTGCTTCTAATACATAACCATTCAACGGGCGTTTACATGGCGATAATACAATTTTTAAAGTATAAATCGACTTTTGAATTCTGCGACACACCCTAAATTAAATTCGAAAACCCAATAGCAAATTATACATGATTTACCCGCGTAAACCTAATTGTTATAGCGATTATCGTAATGATATTAGATAATAGACGAAAAACGAATGCTTACCGTGGTCGAGTATACATTGGCACAGACACCAGCAGACGGCAAGATACCCGGCAAATCCGAGACTCTTCATCGTTTTGCAGGCTATCGGTCGCGTCGTTCGGATAACTTTACGAAATTTGGTAAATACGTTGAGACGGTTGTTCGCGTACTGTATGTTTACTACCGATTATTGCACATCACACTGTACCGTGGTATATTATGATATAAGTATTTAGTAGGTAATTGGCAAAACCAGAAAAAAAAAAAAACTATTTAAAATTAATAGTTACGATCAAAGTTTCGTATGTGTGTACCGGGGGAGAGAGAGAGAGATAGAGAGATATGAAAAAACCGTAATGATATTTTTATGATGTGTAACGTGTGTTATTTCGTATAGAGTCGACGGTGACGAGATATTCGCGCGCCGGTCGATGTCCGCCGAAGAGTGTGTGCACGACGAGACTGCGGACTGTGCGTGTGTGGACTACGAGGACGACGACGACGACGACGAGCACCTGGAGCAGGGCCACAACCTACTGACTCCGTTCTACAAAATACGGGCGGCAATGAACTATTACACGCGAGAAAAACGCGTATAACGTACGCAGTACTCGGGAAATAAAAATGCACAACAGGAGAAAGGCTCCGTGATAATATATATACACGCGTATAGTCGCGTCTGGTCGGAGGGAAAAGTGATCCGGGGAAGGGGAACGGATATGATGCGCCGCGGCGGCGGCGGAGATATGAGGAGCAGTCTTCATTATCATTTCTCTCTCGGCCGCCGGTATTTCCTTTTTACTTCCTATTTGTCTTTCTCCGCGAGGCCACGGCTGCCGCGTATATCATATACACACCTATACATACCTCTACCGTGGTATAACGATAATAATAATAATAATATTACGATATTTGTCATTATCATTATCACGGACGCTTACACGCCGCGCGTAAAATATTCCGGCGTGTGCCGCGCGCCCAGTACTGAGCGCGACTAGAAAATTGTATTTGCGGGCGGGCTAAGTTCGAGTCTAAATTTGATGACGGCGATCCTACACACCACACTTCCACACACCAGTGGCTGATTTACGGAGGCGGGGGTCTGGACACCGATACAATTCCCCTGAAATGTCGTCCAAAAAAGAGACATCTGTTACTTAGATACCTTTAAAATACATATGATTTTTCAGGACCTCTCCCAGAAAAATGTTGATAGTCCGCTACTGCTCACTCTTCCTCGTCGTAATTAATCAACACACGTTTGTTATAGTACTATTATATAATTATGTTTTGCGTTCATTGAAAAATCCCGGGGCGAGTTCGTCCCGAAAAATAATATCTATCGCGTTAGTCTTTTATACCGCTGCAGTAAATCGATTTACGCATTTTAATATAAATTAAAGGGTAGTTCATATTTCCAAAGGGGTTCAGCATCCACCTTTTGAATTCACAACCGTGGAATCAAACATTTCATAAAATATCGGTCGTCAGTACTTATTATTAGCCTGTAGGGGAAGAACATTTATAAATTCTATTTTTTTTTTCATCTTACGGTGCACTAACGCGTCAAGGGGCGTCATATTTGAAGGATTCGGGTTATAATTTTATTTGGTAGCCCCATTTTTTGTCAATGTGTTTTTGGCCCGCATAAAATGTTATTTAATTGCACAGTCGTCGATTAAATGTAGAAAAAAAAAATACAAAACAGACATATTTCTCTACATAGTATTTGAATACCTATTAAAATGTAAAGTGAAAATATGAGCTAACGAAGCAATCGAATATTTTTTTCTTTTCCGTAAAATAAACAAGGTATATAAATGGCCTGATGGAAGAAAAAATTGGCCGATACAAATGTTTTGCATCCCTATTGAAAAACTGAAATTACCTCTCCTCCCTTGAACGCGTCATGATGTTTTTTACAGCTAGGTATATGAAGTTATAAAAGCCGGATATACTTATTCGCATCATGAACACTTTGGTCATTGCTGTAGAGGGAAATGTTTGAAGGTAGGTATAGGCATGCATATATGATAGTAGTTTAGTTAACGATAAACCACTGCATTCGAAAAAAGATTCTGAGCGGAGCTTGGTAAACTGTCATGAATTTTATGGCGAGATCGTATACTACATAATATTTGAATCTTGTTTATTTCCTCTTGTATAGCCTGTTTTTAGAAAACCCGTCAGGAATCTAGAAAATTTCAACTATGCAAAATCGTACGTTTTGTGGTAATATGTTTATGCCATATTATAATACACCTGTTTTATTTCCTCACATCATTTTTTTTCTTTTTAAGTGCCTCGTGGAATTTTACGTAAACGAAAACCGACCACCTTTACTACATATCATTGCCGACTGACCGCGAAAAGAAAATATAAGTACATTATTAACACATTATGTCCGGTGCATAAATTACGAATATCTCGTTATTTTCTTTTCAACATTTTATTATAATTATTATTTATTGATTTTTCGTTTCCCGTTTTGGACATTGATTTGAAACGCGGTTTAATTATTACATGCAGGTACTGCAGGTCATGAGATATTTCAATTTTGACAGATACAGTGAGTATATTGTACACATTCAATAATATTATTGGATTCACTTTTAAGTGAATTTACTACTATTTTAAGTTCTAAGTTTAGTAAAGAATGTATTGATTTTACAAAGATGTTTATTTTTAGATTCTTTTTATACTGTGTACAAAAATTCTACCAAAAATCTTGCACCAATATGTATGTGTGGCACCATTTCTGATTGAAAATATTGTATAGATGGTACTTTAAAGATATTGATTTTTGATTTTCAGAGTGATTTTCATAATATCTGAGGAAACCCGGGATAAAACGTGAAAAAAACGGAAATGTACAAAAATAATGCTTTGTATTTATTTTCAATTTTGCTATTTGTTGTAATTCAGTTTAAAATGTTCATAGAGATTTAAAATTTAGACAGAAAACTTATATTTGTCTTTTCTAGATATGGTACAACTTTCAAACCATTTGAACTACTTTTGAGCTTTTTAAAAAAATTTAATTTTTTTGTTGAAATTCAGTTAAAAATATTAGTATGCACTTTATGAACTTAAAATTTGGAGAAAAAACTTATATTTACCTTTTATAGACGTGGTAAAATTTGTTGACAATTTTACTTATTTTTGAAACATTTAAATTTTGCAAGTTTTGTACGTCATTTTTTTCAGTAGGTACTCAGTGGATAAAATTGTTAGACTAAACAGAAATGCTTGAAAATTGAACAAGAGATTAATTATAAGTCGTGCATTGTGGTCAAAACAAAAATAATTGAATATAATATACCTAGTATATTTTTTTATACAAATTTTAATATCACATTTTGACATAAATTTTGAAAATTTATGTGGAACAAATCTTGTTACTGGTCCATACAAATTATTTCAATTTCAATTTATTTTACTAGTTATGATATGACATAAATATTGTTGGAAAAACAATACTATTAACCGAGCTCCGCTCAGAATCGTTTTTAGCAATGATTAATCTTTGCTTACAGATATACATTAATATATAATATATCCTACCTTTCCAACTTATCATTTACAACAATGGTCCACCCATCGTCTGAAGTTTGTTCGTCTTTTTGTACTTATGCTATTATTTTGTCTTAACTTTAAATTCGATATAATTATAATAGGCAACTACAAAAACTGAAAAAAAATAATTTACATAGATTACAATTGGGGTAACGTTATATATTTAATTTTGTATAAATATATTATAACAAACTTAAATAGAAAAACAATTAGAGAAACTACGGTTGACCCGAGAGAAACAACTGCGTGAGGACAACTATTGGAATATCTATACGCATTCAATTATAGTTGATACTGTTTTCTAGAATATATCTAGTGGACTTCAAATCCTAGATAATACAATTATAATTTTTTAGTTTTCAAATAATAATTTAAATTATTAATTGTAATTATCAATTAATCTTTTCGCCTTAAGTTTAATTTTTAACTTTTTATACAATGATTTGATTTCGATCTGTAATTTTGATTTTAAATTTGGTTTTCGGTATAGTTCACTTAAACATAATGTCCACGGATTGATTGTATTAAATACCAATGATAAAACAAATACAATTATATTGTACCAACAAATTATCAGAAATTAAATTGAAATCTTATTACGAAATGTATTCGATATACTTTATTATTATTATATGATTCAAGTACTTTGGTAACAAACGGTTTAGTATAAAATAACTCTTGTTTTCCGCCGTGATACGATTTGAGCAATAATATTTTTGGATCTCCAAACATTATGCAAATTGGTTTATCTCTGGCTAACATCACCATTCCAAATCATTGACCTAGACCAACCAAATCGTATATTATATAAAAGCTGCGATCCGTCTGTAACACTTTTTTTTTAAATTACAAAACCCTTATCAGTTATTTATAGTTATCTTTTATCATATTTTCATTATTTTCTTTATAGCATACTATTATTAGTATATTCTATTATCCCAGTGTTACGCTGTGGTATTTAGTTGTAGGTTTAGGGGTTGATGGCAGGGGTGAAGGGCAGTGAAGGATTGAAAGTAGTCACACAATGGGAGTTGGGGTGAAAATAACAGCGGTGCTATACGTGATATTAATATTAATAAGTTATAAGATGTGATGTGTTAAATATAATATAAAATTTATGATAAAAACGTGAAATATCGTAAATGGATCCGTGCTTTTAAATTCATACAGTCATTAGCTGTCAGAGTGAACACATTAATATTATTTTAGATTCTGAGTGGAGCGAAGAAGTTTATGGTTTTACAGAGATGTTTGTTTTTTTTTCTGTAGACAACTTTTCTACCAGAAATCTTGCTCCGATTTTTAAGTGTAACATCTTTTCTGAAAATCAGACTGGGAAGGTATTCTAAGGAGGTAATTTTTTGATTTCCTCTAGGAGTTTTCTCAATAAATGGAAAAACCGAGAAAATAGGTACAATATTAAACAAATATTATTCAAGAAAATATATATTTTCTAAGTAATTGTTTTACTATAGTATGACACATATATTGTTGACAAAGCAACACTATCAACCGAACTTCACTCAGAATCGTTTTTTCGTTAGCAACGGTTTATCGTTGCTTACAGATGTTCCTATATAAAATTTCCCTTCTACGACCTTCCCAACTTTTTACCTACAACAATGGCGCACCCACGTGCGAAGTTACCTGGCTTTTTAATACTGTTTATACATTAATATTTTGTCACTGAAGCGAAGCATATGACATATAAGTCCTGATCTCTTATCATTAATAAGCTATCACTATTTCTTATCCCTTATTAGTTGTATGATCGATCTTTTTCTTGAATATTAAATGAGCGAAGTTTCATCAAAATCGGAATAAAACTGTTACATAGTCTAGCGGGCTGATAGACATACAGTTACAGACAAAATTTAAATTTTATTTATACGATTGATATTAAATTTGACGTATTATTTATTTTTTATAAACATAAAATTAGTACTTTTAAACTATATCAGCATTGCACGCGAATCTAATTTATTGTAATTGTAATAATAAATATGGAAAAACGTTGACAGTTGGTGTTGACGACCGCATGTTAATAATACAATTCTGTAAGTTGATGAAAATATTATTTATGTATTCCAAATTTTATGCAATATAAATGATGTAACCGAAAACAAGTTTGTTTATAATGTATTAATGTATGCCAACATTTTGTATTCATAATGTATATGAATAAAATATGTCTATATTTTTGAATAATGTTATTTTCGTATCCATACCAAACAATAATTCGTATATACAAATCGTTCTCGATTTTAAATGCATTATTTGAATATCGTAATATTGAAGAACTAAAATATATTTTCGGATGATTATACGGTTTAACGTACGAAAACAAAAATATCGTAAGCAAATGAAATATAATACTGCATATTGTTAAATAAATAAAATGTCATTCTTATGCGTTGTTTTTTCCGTGAATAATTTATGCGTATATTAATACTTATTACATTTTTTTTTCAGTAATCAAACGTGAAAGCTTAGTACAAAAAAGAAAAAAATATTCGGGTCAAAACAAATCGAATTATTATTAACATGATCGTTAAGACTGCTATCTCTTTCACACAGACTAGATGTAAATATTTATAAATTAAGAATGAGCTTTCTCTAAATGGACTATTATTATTATTTCACCTAAACAGTGATAATATAATAATAACCTATAATAAAAAAAATATAGGCATATGTATAATATACACGAGTATATAATATATAATTAATAATAACTATGCTGAGTAAAAGACAAATTATTATATAAATACGAATACGCGGTTATCTCGAAATTCCGAATCAAATATGTTTTCTGATTGATTTCATATATGATTTTTAAATTTATTATTTTTATTTTGAAAAATATACTTTTTATTTTATATATAGGGGCAATGAACTATAATACATTGCAATAATATTAGTAATGGGCACAACCGTATATAGTTAGGTACTATCGAACTATTCGATATAGTTGATCGCATTTGAACTATTCGATCAGTTACGCGCCCAGGAATTTTCAATGGGAGGGTATGCTGCAAATATCAATCATATAAATTAATCGTAGAACCTTCCTCTTTACTCAAATCGACTATGGGAATTTATAGGCCGGATCCAGAAAAAAATATAAATAATAAATAAAAATATTCTGTCTATGAATCAAAATTTTCCGTGCAATTGGGTTGAATTATATATAAATTTCAATTTTAAATAAATACTAAATAAATACTTATAGATGTTGTAGTTATTAAAAAAACCCTTAAGGGAGATATGAGTTCTCAACCTTCATCCCGGTACACTCATATCCGGCTATAGAAAAACCTTTTCGAATAATTTTTATTCGGTTTTGGGAAAATTTATCGAAACATTTTTTCCGTATTTCGAATACTTCATCAAAACTATTAATCGTATGAAATATTTGAAATTACTTATCATTAAACTAAATTTATATTTTTTTTATTTTTAGTAAACTTTTTTATTCTTATATACTTGTAAATATACATAATAAATTAAAAAAATGAAAGTTTAAGTATACAAATATAATTGATATATTATTAAATTGTTACAAAAACAATTGAAAATAAATAACGGATTTCAAAATTTGTATAAATTTATTATAGATATATACTTAAATAAATATTTTGTTCAATATATTAATCTTAATATTATTCTTTGATTTTATTTGATACAGATCGATTAAATCAGGTGAAAAAACAAACTTATCAACAACAATGTAAAAAGAAAAAAAAAATAAACAATAGTAATACACATGCAATATATAGCTATCATATTTTATTAAGAACAGGAAACAAAACGAGAATAACTATAAAATATACATAAGGTACACGAATTGTTTTGTTTTGTTTTTTTTACATGCGAATAGGTTTACGTGAACCCACGACAGATTCAAAACGAATTCTCACGATTTATTATAGTACAGGTAATATACTGACGTATATACGGCGGTAGTATGAAAATTACATACTTTCCCTGTGACACATTTGATTTTCGAAGTACATTTTCTATATAGGTATATACGTACATAATATTGTTGATTAAAATGTATGTCAACAATTATTTATTATTAAGATGATGATGATCATCTTATTTGTGTTCATAAAAAACGTATAGGTTGTATCTACTATATAAATAATCAACTGTAAATATACGTAACACTATTATAGTATACTTGTATAATATATAAGTATACGCATTTATTATCCGCAGTAAAAAAAAAAAAAAAAAAAAATGAATTTTCGCTTAGTCGTAAATACATTTTACGGTTGGAAACAATTCAAAATTGTCAACATTACAGGTACCCACGGAGATTTACGGAGATAATTTCGAGGTTCATTAACTTGGAATCGTCATCGCGTTAACGGTAAGATAATAATATTATGTTTTACTGACGTTAAATTGCCGTTTTTTTTTTTTAACATTTATCTCTTCGGTTACTGAACTTTATTATTATAGGATTCTGCAGACGTTGCATGTTTTACATTCGAATTTGTTTTTATTATAATACTAGTATACGCTCCAATTCGTTGTTTAAGTAAACTCCGTCAACGTTTTAGTTTATAATAGGTACGCAATGATGATTTTCTATGATAAAACAATTTTTATACAATTTTTCGCTTACAGTTTTAGTCTCGGTAGAAAAATTGTACAAAATAATCTAACACCATTAGATGTTAATATTTTCAATTACTATAGTATCGCTCAAACCGTACAGAAAAATAACTTTATTATTATTATGACCTAAATAACTTTAAGTTCAATTATGTTGGGGGTGGGAGGTGGGGAGGATGGTCGTCAACTTCCTGTTCCTGTTTTAATAACGCTGAAAATTAATTTAGCTGATAAAGTGAGTTAAAACATAATGTTTCAGTTGAATATTATTTTCCGTAGTATGTTAATAATAATATTGATGATACTATTTCGATCTAGGGTACCTATAGGTAAATTATACATTAATCTGACCTAACACATCTCTACGGAAGCGAAATCGTTTAAAAACCGACATCCAAGCAACGTAAAACAAAAATGGCTATGATGACATTCATCGCCATCATATATACTATGTAGGAGTATAATAAAAGGGGTTCTTCTCTCGGAAAATTTTCTCGTGAGAGCGATTTCCATAAACAGACGTTTCACCGCACCAAGGAATACGAGTAATGCGAATAGTACCGTATAACATCGAATCTGATAAGTTGTTGCTTAATTTATGATTGAAATATATTTAGCGTGTTTGACGAAAAGTCAGTGGTTATAGTGAATGTATTAACTATATAATTTTATAGGTTTTTCAAAGGGAAGTATAATTATGGTTTCCGACCATGTCCAACGGCGGCACGGGTAAATAAACGATGAATTATCTGCTTGTCAAAATATTTAATCACGTAATGTATCGGTTTGGATATTGCCGCGGTAAACATAAAGAGGTAAGAGTTCAGTCCGAACAGAATTCAAATTTTATATGGCTCACGATAACACTACCTACCGAATATTACATTAGAGATTAACGAACTGCGATAAATCACCTTATAGTTTCAGTAACCGCCGCCGGGTGTTCAATTCCGCCACGAGAATCCCTATCGCTATATTTACATTATTCGAATATTGCAAACAACCATTGATTATTACAGTTAGGTATATTGTAATTGTTATACCTAGGTAAATATTATTATAATATGATATTATCGTGTTATACGGTCATGCCTAGAATTTTTTTAAAGCGAAAGAAATTACCCGAAAAATGCGACGGAGTCGTTTCGATGTTTTTCCTCCGGGCGTGTAAGCTTTTAGGATGACCGATTTTAACATTTCGCCAGAGCGTATACGTCTTAATAAATTGTTATTACAATACTATATTCTCTCATTTTCTTTTAAAATAATAATAATAATAATAATAATAATAATAATAATTTCAACTTGTTTATTCGTATAAAAACTAATATACTTTTCATATTGCTACCGATTGAGAGAATTAAAAGCGTATCATATAATCAATTAAAATAACCAGCTGAAACAACTTCACTGTTATTTTGAAAAAAAGGAAAAATTTGAGTTAATTCCAAAATAAAAAAAAAACATAATACGTTTAACAGGTACATTATCTTTAACTGTCAAATCATTTTTCATTATATCGGTTTAACGGACACCTTTTCGCGATATAATTCTTTTATATTTTTATTTTTTCCAGTCATATATCAAATTATCTACTATATTGAATTTAAATAAGCGGATATCTACGGGGTTTTTCACATTTACATAATGGTACAACATTATTTCGGCTGACCTGCGATTGGGATTATTTTAATAGTACAAATTGAAAACGCACACCATGACACCCTCCTAACGGAAAACCCCTGAAAAAAAGTGCCATGTATAATAATTCGCTAAAAGGCAAAAGAAATAATTCCCGTGTACGACTTATTATTATTTCCCCCCCCCACCGTTTAATCGACATCGGTGGGGAATCTGTGTTAATATTACTTCCCCGCTTCTGCCAAATAGTAAGGTGCCTAAATCGTTTCGACCCGATCGTTATTCCAAATGAGTAGATTCTCATTAACTAATGTCCTATATTTATTATAATCTCGACGTAATTCGCCTGTATTAACTGATGCGTGTACAAAAAATTTATGATAAATCGAAAATAGATTATCTATGTATACTTTAAACGATTATCGTTGATCATATTTTATAAACTCGAAGATGGATAAATTGTACATTATACATTTATATTTTTGACAAGGTAAATTATGGAACATCCGGAGTTTAAAAACGTTTGAACTGCACCGTTTTATAATTATTATTCTAAAAATAATGTTGCACGTCGTTTATGCCGTGCAGATCTGGCAACCGGTAGGATGTAAAACGACTAATTTCTGTTCGATATTAAAGATAATTGAGTGCAATTGGAAAATTAGAATTGTAAATTGTGTACAGCGTGTAAAGTTATATTTTATATTTGAATTTAAATATTATAATATATTGATATGTTAACAATGATTTTTTTTTTTAGTTCCAAAATATTATATAGGTACTATTATAATGTAAAATAACAATATTTATTGTATAAAATATTTTGTATTGATCGAAAAAAAAATTACAAACGAACTCATATTTATATACACGAGTATATTCGAATAGTAATATATTGCGTACATTTAAATCGTTTCAAGGTTAAATTGTATTCGTTTTTTTTCTCCGTGCACTAGAATAACATATACATATATTTTTTATATTTTTTTTTTTTTTTTGACGCACGTAAAAGCCTTTCACCTTAACCTTCATTGCCATCGTGTTGTCCATTTAATAGCCGCGTTAATTATTATTCATGTACTCGTATACGCTAACGGTCCCACATAACAATTTTTTTTATGTACGATAAAAATTTCAACGATAGTCGTAATGGCATTTCCGGGCTCCGGGTAACGATTGATATTTTCTTCCAATAATAATATTCGTGAAACATAAAATATATTTTGCGAGAAATCTTGCACCGAAATGCGTGTGAAGTTTTCTTAATTAGGGAAAAATTTAGGAAAAACGGGAAAGTATAAGCCATTAACGGTTTCGTTATTTTCGATTTGGTTTTTATTGTTGTATTTCGGTAAAAAATAATCAACGAATAACTTATATTAGCATTTTACAGACGGAAGTAGTATTAAAAACAAAAACGTATTGAGGTTCATGACAAATTTAACTTAGTGCGCAAACAAAAAAAAATTGAGGTTACGTTAAGCAGTTTTTTTTTTTTAATAATTTTTTTAAGAATAAAATTTTACGAAAATCGTAAAAATTACGGCATTTCAAAACATGTTATGTGCAATTGAACTTCGATCAAAATCGTTTTAAGTTCGTAATAGTTTATCGTAGGTAGCGTAAAGATATATAAATTAAATAACTCTATATTTTATCTATCAGTCTTTTTTTATTTATGTTTTTATAATGATGATTGTTTTTATACGTTTTTTTTTTTTACAATTGTGGTATTCTTATTAAACATTAATTTACCGTTAGATTTTTTTTATCTATAAATTGCATCTAGTTATCATTATTAAAGCTGGACAATTTTTTTTTTATTAGTTTAAGTTAAGTTAGGCATCTAAAAAAAAAAAAAATAAATAATAACCAAGCTAAGTTATAGTTAATTTTAAAATACAATTACACTAAAGGTACCTAATTAAATTAAGTTGCTCCCTCAAAAATAATAATTTAATTAAGTTAAAAGTTACTTTTTTTTAAAATCAGCCTTATTAACGTATACTAAACTTTTCTATTTAGATTTCCAACGACTTACTACTACATAAGACTCATCACTCATGTACCTAGGTATCCCTGCATCATAATCCACATACCCTACTTGTTATGTGATTATGATATTTGCGTAAAAGTACATAACTTTCGTAAAAAAATAAATACAGAAAACATTTTTTCCCGGACCAATTCGTAAATAACTTTATTTAAAAAAAATTATTACGTAAAAATAATTAAAAGAAATAACTAAGTTATTTTTCTTCCATTCTAACTTTTGAATTAGTCAAGTTAAAAGTTGACTAGAATAAGTCAAGGGTTAGGTTATAACTTATAATTGAACTTTTTAACTATAGTTACCGCTCAGCTTTGGGTATTATTACTCATTAAACGTTTCATTTCTTTAGTTTTTTTTAGATATGTATATAGTTTTTCAACTAGACCATTTTACACACGGTGGCTGGTATTTATATTTCCATTTTCATTGCAGACACTTTAATAGGCCCGTATTATTGTGTGACGTTCCTAGTTGCAACCAGCTATTCATATAAAATTCTCGTATAAATACGTTGTTATAAAATGAATAGTTTTCCTAACAAACCTCCATTTTATTATAATATCATAATATTATCATTATGTTCTCACGTGCCGAACGAAATCCAAATCTAGTAGCTATAATATAATGTCATTTTATTGCATTTTACCGCTGCAGCTGCTGCGATACAAATACTATCGAAACCGATTAAAATGTGTTCAAAATATTTAAACCGGATAAATGCATTCGGCGTGTTGAGTGTCTATACCTATAATACCGCAGACAGTGTAACTATACGAATAGGGCCACGGGAATACCGGAACTGCAATAAACTGTAGGCAGTTTTTAAGCCATGCGATACTTAAATAATATTATATTATACCTACCTTATTATTACCTTATTCGGTAAAAGAGGTTAACTACGAGTAATACTTGCGCATACACGCCGCCGCCGTCTAGTCTGGCCGTAACACATTTTCCGCCGGTATTGTTCCATTTCGAAATGCGGGCAAGCGGCGTTTAGAAAAAGGATGAAACGACACGCAAATAGTGGAAGGGAAATAAGAAGTAATCGCCAAGTAAATTTTTACTGCAGCAGCAGTGTAGAGAAAGTATGCCGTATCGACGTTGTAAAAATTCACATAAATCAATTAAATGCCTTGAAAAAAATATATATATATATGTATAACAATAATAATAAAAAACACACGCGATCGTGCTCACAGCCCTATGCATTTCCGGGTTAATAGTTATATTGTTGTGCGTAGGTATAATACCTATTTTGTTGAGGGAAATTGTGCTGTAATCAAAAGAGGTGTCGACCGTTTCGTGAACTCGGGCGGATCGGAAACGACAAACCAGTTTTCGGTAAGTAGGTATATTCCAAAAAAAATAAAAGTCCGAGTTTTAATAATGATCTTAAAAAGGCAATTTAACGGCGTCTATATATTTGAAAAGTCGTTTGCTGTTACTGTACCAGGGGTACACGGAATACATATACAATATAAACCTGCTGAACCAGAACTGCCTGCATAAAAAAAAAATAAAAAGTATTCTTCGACTCGCGTATATAATATGAGATTTACAGTTATTAAAATGTTAGGTACATTCAAGTACCACACTAATAAAATAATATAATGACATATCGAAAGGTGGTGTATACTCGTATTCATATACTGAAAATATACTATTACTGTGAGTCATACGCGTGTATGTTATTGCCGTTATTATGTGTTATCGATTTCAATAGATTTTCAACAACAATAATGTACGAGTTTGAATTCATATTATATATTTGTTCGCATTACGTAAACGGTATCCTGTGGGCATAACTACATCAAATATTTGCAATCATTCGTATTTCCGTTGTCTGATGCAATCATTTTTAAGTACTGTTGTATGTACTTTACTACTGATTCCCGAATCATCCTCTTCTTCTCAGCTTGAAGGTCCGTTGACAAATCATCGTTTCCGTAACAGTTCCATGTCATCTCACCCTATTATACGCCTTGAGGCGCCAGGTTTTGAAAATGTCACGGGGGGAGGGGCTCACTATTTTATGAACACATATACAGTTTTCCTAAATCTCATCATAATATATTTCATGTTTTTATTTTCCTTAAATTGTTCGTTAAACAATTACTAAAATATAGTCATTTGTTCTTTGTCAATGTTAATAACATTTCAATAGTACTAACATCATGAAAAATCACAAGAAAAAATAAAAAAATGCTAGATACCAGACACCAGTTAACCAAGAACCTGGTTGGTTATTAAAATGTATACTTTTTCTCTACTATCAATGCAGAGAAAAAAAAAACCATTTATCTTTCACAATTAATTTGTAATTAATAAAGTTAGTATTTTGAGTGCCCTTGTACACGGCGCCCCGTGTATCATACGCCGTGCCGAAGGTCGCGTTTTCCTCCACACCTGCTATATCTTGGACAATTATTACATCCATCGCAGACGGGACCTGAGTTTTCTATAATGATCGTTGTTTTGTTTGTTTTGTTTATCAATTTAAATTCTTTATTAATTAACTTTATTAATTTATTAATCGGCTCTCCAAACGCGGTCAGACAATTCGAGACGTTTACTTTTTACGAACGATAGAATATTATTTGACCCCGACTTGTGTGGCTCTTAACTTTTCTTTATATTTTATGTACTCAGTTATCTTGTAACAAGTATATTATAGCTACATAAAAACTAGAGTTAAATTAATATAATCTATGTGATATATGTTTAGTAAGAATTATTATTAATTCATTTTTGAGCAGAATATTACTGTGGAAGGAAATGATCGTTTGGTCTTGTTATGTTATATTCTCAAAACAAGATAATAATAATACATTATTGTTAGGGTGTTTGAAATTATAAATGTACATTACACATGAATTTAATAATATAAAGTGGTTTTTTTTATACAGCCAGAACACTAATAATTGTATGTGAATAGCGTCTGCATTATAACTCATGATAATGTTATTACCGAACAATTAGATTGAAAAAAATGTAGCACATGGCAAGGATAAACCATTATAATTAATAATATTAATTTTTACGGGAGGAGGAGTTATTTGGATTTCAGTGCCATTCCGTCTCACAACCAATTTTCCAGCTATCTAGATATTCACCATCAATATTTTTGTCCACCTCCTAAGCATAATTTTATATTCTGAGTGAAGCGAAGAAACTGTATGGTTATACCTAAAATGATGTTTATTTTATTTTTCTGTGGACACTTTTTCTACTAATAATTTCGCTCCGATTTTCAATGATAGCATTTGCAGAAATGTTTTTATCTCCTTGAAATTTTAATTTTTATAATATAATTACTATCGAGAGCACACGAACATTAACTATGTATCGTTTGTATGAATTTCGATTTTTTTTATTATTATAATAATAATTATTCGACGTGCGTTGAAAAGTAGGTATTTACCATTTGGTCTTGGTTAAGTGGACATTGATGTCATATCGAAATAAACATTTAAAACACAATTGTTAAATATACTGCAGAATGTGAATTTTATTCAAAATAGACTGAATCCAGTGAACATGACGAGTGCGTAATTATTAAATTGTATTATTATTACTTGTCAGATTTTTTAATAGGTTTAGCCTGCTTATTGACAGAACCGTGAACACGTATATTGAAACTGTATAATTGGTAGCAAGATGCGATGTTCTGTTTAAAATAATATTAAAACTAAACACGCGATAATTAATTAAGTTTTTTAGACACTTATGCCCAACGGTCCGATACGTGATAACTGCAAAATATAATTTAATTATCTCTACAGTAAAGTTCTAATACGACCGTATAGGTAATAAATTCCATCGTGTCTCATGTCGCATGAATTACAATAATAATTTACATTATTTCTGATATTTTTGTGTGCCGATATTGGCAAAATTTATAAAAAAACTAAAAGGTTCTTTATAAATATTCTGTTTGGACACATAAAACAGCATTATTAGGCTCTTTTTGTTTGATCAAGACATTAAGCACCTTGGTATGCGTTTATTTTTTTTCGTCTGTTGTTAATTAAAATTAGTAAAAAGTAATTTAATTATAATTTATGTTTATAACTATATAAACGTTGTTTAATGTTCGGTTTTAACATCATTTGTCGAATTTCGAGGTCCGTGTGCTGTTACGGTATTACGATGGGACGATATGGGCAGAGCACCCATTAGGAGGTGCAAAGGGTGACACAGTCACCCCCTTAGAAAAATTATGTTGTAATTTTTTTAATTATAATAAATTAACTTTTCTAATGATAATGACAAGAAGTACTATGGGAGAATATAGGTAGGATGAATTGTGTATGCTCAGTGTTCATAGGCAAAAAGTTCATCACGACACCAAGTTTGTTAAAACATTTAGTTTGTTTCGCTATTTATTAAAAGCAACTTTGTTGGTTCTTAGTTTTAAGGTTCTTTATTTTACGATTGTCACCCCCTTAGGTTTTGACAGATGGGCGTCCTTGGATATGGGTACTGATTTTCTCGGTCGGACAATAAATTCTAATACACTCGTATTATTTTTACCGACGAGACCGGTGTTTAAACGCGCGTTTTCACTTTCTCGACGATGTATATATTATTGGTGTTATTGTAATGACTACCGTGGCCCGTAATATTAATTGAATTTCGAGTACGTGAAACGTATCGATACACAATCGCCGAGCGCGCGAAGACAATCGACGTATAGGCGAATTTTTCATTTCGTCGCTTTTGTATAATGTGTCCCGCGGGTCGTCGTAACTACGGCGATGACATAAAAAAAAAAAAAATCAAATACACTCTATGGTTTGTTATGTTAATAATGACAATAATCGCACACGCACACCGCACGGTGTATAGTAAATAATAATACTTTTAGTAATAACGTATACAGCGGACCGCGGAAGAAAGCGAGAGCGACGGCGGCGTCGGCGCGGTGACCGGGTGCAGTAGCATACCTAAGCGGTCGAGGGGGGTGAGGGGGGAGGAAATGAAAAAATGTCACGCGGAGAAGAAATCCAAACGAAAGTAAAATATCAATCGGCGGCGACAAAAAAAAAAAAAAAAAAAACGATATTACAAAATGACACGTCTTTGTTTTTCGAAAATAATTATTCGGTTTCTACACATGGGTGTACAGAGAAAAATGCCTAAACCACGATAATATTATAGTCACACGCATGCGAGTCATCGTATAAATACGTGTAACATTGTGCGGTGGCGGATTCCCGTCGTTCCTTTGTCGGGGACGTGTCGCGTTTAAACGACACCGCGCGTATATTATAATATTCGGCATAACCACCGTATAGTACTGCGATAATAACAAATGACAATTATTATTATTATTTTTTCAATAAATATTATAAAACGCCTTTCACCGGCCGCCACGTCACAGACATAATGATATTATTATTGTACCTATCCGGGTAAGTGCGTACGGGCGCACGTTATGGGATGCCGCGCGCCGGTCGAGAGAAGAGCGGCCCGCCCGCGGATGTGTTATTGTTATAATATAAATACGCGTCGTAATATTACCGTTTTTATTCGTCTGGTAGCGATTTTTTATCCGTTTTTTTTTTTTTTTTTTTTTATTATTATTTTAATTTCCCCCCTCCCCTCCCCGGGCGAATACGGAGGCGTTATTATAATAATATGGTAGCGGTCCGCTCCGCGGCGGAGAAAGTGGCCGCCGGGCGCTGCAGCGTCGGGTCGCGCCGTTTAACCGCCGGGTGTCGATGTATCGTGATTTATAATCACTCGTACCCGCGGTAGTTATTATAACTAGGGTCCGGATTTGTATGCGTTTGCACGGTTTTTGTTTTTGTTCTTTTTATTTTCTTAATCCGAAAAGTAGCTAGATAAGCAATAGAACTGGTTAATACGGAGTTTTATTTTGCATATTTTTGCATATTTCACTATTTTTTAACATGTACTGCATATTATTTCTGTATTTTACGATTTTTTGAATGATTTTCTACGTATTTTTTTCATGTAAATGGTTTTTAAATGCATAATATTATGAATTATTTTGATTATATTTATATTAGTTTAAAAATAACGATAAAAAATAATATAAAAAAGAAAAAACGGACATACTTCACACGTGGGTGCAGCCACTTTTGTAGGTGAAAAGTTGGGAAGTTAGGATACAGACGGGAATTTAATGTATAATCTGTAAGCAACGATAAACCATTGGTAACGAAAAAACGATTCTGAGCGTAGTGTTGCTTTGCCAACAATATATATTATGTCGTATTGTGGTAAAAACTTAATAATAACAAAAAATAAATTAAAACGGTTGCCAACGACAACCTTATTTTTAATCTTTCAATCTTTTTTAACCTAAAGAAGCAGGTTTTCCTCATTAATTCGAATATTAATTCGAATTTCAAAAAATGTCCTTCCTAAAGTACCACCCAGAGAATATTTCAGAAAAGGTGAGAAACTTGATAACCGGTGCATGCTTTCTAGTAGAAAAAGTGTTCAGGTAAAAAAAAAAAACAAATAAACATCTTTGTAAAACCAAGATGAGGCTCGCTCTACACAGAATTTAATTGGTTTTTTTAAATCGAATTTGTTATGTGCATATTTTTATTTTTAAAAATTGAGAAATATCGAAAATACCATTACAAATCAATTATTTGTACATAATTTAAAAATAAAGATAGAAATAATAAAAATTAAAAAGAATTTTGTTTTTGAAAATCGATTTTTTTCTTATCAAATGTTCTTCTTTATTATATTATACTATATTTAAATCAACAATTACAACAAACATTACGGAGTAGGCTGCAACATCCTCAGTTTGCCTCTACATACGCAAACTTCAAGCTTAACTTCAACCATATCTTCTATTATTTTACTTCTCAAGTAGTGTTACCTCAAAAAATATGAAGTTCAAAGTACACTCCAGCGATTAAACGTTCTTTTTTAACTTTGGTGGCATAATAACTAGTATCTAATGTACTTAAATATTATTTTAATTATTTGCATAACTTAATTTCTACTCGTATAATTTTTACTCGCTTTTTGCCTCGTGTATCCGGGGAATGTACACATTTTCACATTTCAAACTTTTGAATTTCCCATATTTTTCGCGGAAATCGGCACCAAAAAACGAAACAAGTCGAAAATATACCGGCTACCATATATGTAATAATAATTGTTATTACTACAAATACAATTTATCGATACCTATAAATCATGGGAGTATCGGGAATTTTCCTACGTACGTTATTATAAAAATTAATATATTTTTTTCTTGTGGTTTTCGGGTATCGTCCTCGGTGATTAAGATTTTACACAATTTATAGTATAGGCATCATGACTTGTATAGTTAATGATATTGCTCCCGGGAAAACATCCATCCGGTAGCCGACAATATAAATGACTGCCGAGCCTATATTTTAATAAATTAATTTTATGATAATTAATCGTGGTCATAATGTATAGATGGACATACGTGAGATGAATACGAAAAAGAAGACGATAAGAATCATTCCGTAATGTATGGTTGGTATTTTTAATACTTACCTACACAAATAAACGATTAACTATTTTGATCCCTTGCCCTTTGAATTGCGTTTTTTTCGACTTATTTCAGAATTAGGTGCATAGAATCGTATTTTTCAAAAGAATAAAATGTGGGTAGGTCCGATTCGTATTGCCTTTATAAAACTGAGCTCGTATTGCAGTGAAAAGTTAAAAAATTAAAAAAGTATCAATTAAAATAACAAATGCTATGAAGACACAGATAATCCAATGGTTTAGACATGTGACGAGGGGACCAGATTCAATGAACAAGGGTGGAAATTAAGTGGCAGTCAACGACGAAGAGACCTAGAGAACGTCCAAAGAACCCAAGACTCGCAGAATTTAGAAGTAATGAATTGGCAATAGAGAATAAACTTTACAATCGCGAGGAGTGCGACGCGGTGTCAGTGTTAGCAAACGTTATATTGAAGAGTTACCAAGATAAGAAGAAAAAAAAAACGATTATTTTTATCGACAACCACGTTTTATTACATTATTACTAGGTTGCCCGTCATACATTGAAATGTTTAAATTGGTTAGACGTTAGTGTAAAATTCAAATGCTACAGATCTTTACAGAGAAACATTTTTTCCATTTGAATTTTAATGAAACCAAACATTTTAACCAAAGTTGTATTTCACAGAATTATAGACCTGTCTTGGAAACGGACTTCTGATCGTGTGTGGTCGACATTATAGAGGCGGAGGCGACGCTGAAGGCGTATAGAAAACTCTGGGTCAGTCGAATTTCTGTTCACTCTTAAGCTTTCCAAAGATGAGAGGAAAAAATCAGGCACTAGTCTAGGTAGATACATATGCTAATTATGTCGGCTGAAACTTATTCGGTCACTTATTACACACAGTATAAAAACACTATTATACAGAGTGATCAATTTTTAATGAGACACTTGTTATCTTAGAAAGTATTAAATTTTTTCGGAATTTTTTTATTTTTGACAATTTATAAAACGAACAGCTTCAAAATGCTGCATTATCGTTATTTTTTGTTGCCTATATTTTTGAGACTGAAACCGTTACTGGTGTACCATTGTTTTATCCATACCACTCTTCAAATAGCAACATGTACTAAAAAACTCCATAAATTGATAGAGTTTTAGCTATAAATACATTTTTAATTTCCGTCAGCCCGATGACGAGATATTTCACTTTTAAGTTTGACGTTTTATACGGAGGTCGGGGATAGTATAGTGGAACATCATTTATGTAATGACGCGATGCGCGGCATTACTGTCCACTTCTTTGCAGTCCTCTTACCTAAACTTCAAAAATGAAATATCTCGTCAACGGGTTGGCGGAAATTAAAAATCTCAGCAGGAAAACGCCTTTCGACTAAAACTTCGTCTATCTTAAATAGTAAAAAAAAATC
The DNA here is from genome assembly GCA_902439185.1 of Cinara cedri. NCBI lineage: Eukaryota > Metazoa > Arthropoda > Insecta > Hemiptera > Aphididae > Cinara > Cinara cedri. The sequence goes on along the minus strand of CABPRJ010001466.1, from coordinate 52,716 downwards.
ATGAAAAAAGTTGTTAATACTTTCCGAGAAAATTTTACGTCTCGTCAATCGTCCTGTATGTGCTCAGGTATAATAATATATTCGTTTTGACGTGCGATTTCTGCAGTGTGGTCGTCTAGTTTGCCTGGCCGTCAGTCACACTTATTAGTGCGTATGTGTCATTATTATTATTCTAACGGCCTGATTCCGAGGCCGTCCCGCCAACAGGACGAACGGACACCGGTCCGGTTTCCGCGCGGTGGCCAGTGAGAGAGATTTCCGAATTCGGCGCCGCGGGCTCTGTGAAAAACGTACCTATACGACGGAGATTTTTTTTTTCTTCTTCTCCTTTCTAGGCCGTCGTCGTGCAGTTTGCGTACATTGCAGCCGGTGTGTGAACACTCACGCCCCGGTACACGGCTTAATGGGAAAAAAAAAAAAAATTAAAAAAATACGAACTCGTCGTAAACGACGATTGATAGGTATCTAATCGAAAACGATTTCGATTTTATAGCCCTCGTCGTGCGCGTGCGGTCGACGCTCCGCGACCTGTTAAACCGATTTTTTTATTTTCTGTTATGGTCGCCGTGAAACTTTTTGGCCTCCGGTCGCTCGCATAGACCCGTTAATGTATGTATTTTTATTTTTCATCCAGTATATCGAGTGTATTGCGGGTATAGAATACCTCAGTTTTTGCAGTTTACACGATGATCATAAAAAAACATCGTTTAAATGAATTCAATGTCATCGACTTGGATGCTGGTAATGTTCAGTTTTAATATATTGTTGCACCAATAATGTATTTTCAATTCAGTTTTCGCGAAACAAACATATTCTCCGTGAAAAAAATAATACGCACTAATAATATTGATAAACTTAAATTTAAACCTTTATTTGTTATTTTGCTTCCCCCTCTGAATTTTACGTATGCGTGCAGCACTTTAATTGGCACGCGTTATTGGCCGAGATACGTGAGATCGGTAGATTAATGTACACGGTTTTTTTATACGAGCGGTGTAATTATTTTCGCGTCTTACAGCGTAAACACGTGTCTAACAAAGAAAAAAAAAAATCACGGAACAAACCATTTTTTCGGGAACACTTGTTTTATCGATATCGACGATAACGATACGCGTGCCTAACGTAAACGACGGAATATGATTAAGACTGAACGAGAATAGCGCCGCCGCCGTGCACAAGAATGCCCCTTAATGGTCATAGCGCAACAGTTATCACGAGCGACACGGGGGACACACGACGAGGATGATAATATTTCTGTTGCGACGATACGCCGTGTAAATCGAAAACATTCGAGTCATTCGAGAAACATCGCGGAAAAACGGGAACGCGTGCACGGCGGAACGGGATTGGCGTTTTGTTTCTCTCTCTATAACACGCGCGCGCACGCGCACACACACATACACACGAAACGGGCGTATCTCAGAAACTCGAGAATATCGTTAATTTCCGCGCAGTAGTACAATACCCCGCGCCGGCGCGTCACCGCCGTTTGCGAAATACGACTCGACCACTACGCGGTGTCGTAAAACCGCACTCCACGTCACGCGACACATACTGGAGGCGTCGGCGTGACCGCGGTCCGTGCGGCGGACGGGCGCACTGCACGCCGCGCGATTTGTTTTTGGGCACCGGCGCGTTCCTCTCGGACGACGCGGTTATCACGGCGCGCTCGCAGTTTGCCCGGCGAGTGTACAGCGTACCCGTGTAGTGTAATAAATACACGAGCCGCGCGCGTGCCCGTTAAAATTGGTGGTCGCGGCTATACTTAAAAAAAAAAAAAAAAAAACAATAATAATAATAATGATAAAATATATCGTACACGTACAAACGTACGGCGGAGGCGGTCCACGGACGGAGGTGGATATAATTTCGTGTGGTCTATCGGCATTATATATTACGTGCGCAAATGCGTATAAATCTCCGTGGATTAATATCATTGCTCAATCTGCTATTTAGGTTCAACGTCCACGAAGAAATAAAACGAAATCCGTCTTTATATTATATGCACGCGCCGGAATATTATAACGTGTGTACTGTTGAATCGGTCAAAACAAAAAAAAAATTGGGAGGGGGAAGGGGAGAATTTTTAATTCATAATTGATGTACCTGTATTTGACAACGGTCGACGGTCAACAGTTTGTCGACTATATTGTAAAAACGATAATTTTTTTGAACATTTTTGAATTTCGGATAATTATTTTTGTCGGTAATTAATAATAATATATTAGTTTAGTGTTCATTGATTTTTCGACTGGAATTTTTTCCATTTATTTTCGTAAACATTTTACAGTTAAGACAACGGACTAAAAAATACCCGAATAAAATATTTAAATATTGTAATACTGTTATTATCCGATTGAATTTATGTTTACGGTTCCGAACTATATTACCAAACAGTTAACTGAATATTGAACATTTTTAAAGTTTTATTTCACGAGTAAAATGTACAAAAATAATATCTTGTATTTTAAACAACATCATATTTTTGCGTTCTTTATCTCGAGTTATTTGTGTTCTTTATCTGTATTAGTAAAAATGCTCAGATTTTTTCTCGTGGTACTTTAAAATGTATGAAATTTTCAGCTATCGTGTTTTATTTGAAGCAATTTATCGAAATTTTCAACATTTCACACCTATTGGACTTTTATTTTTATTGTTGTTAAATTCTGGGTAGTACCGTAATTTGGGCTAGATTTTGATGGTGGGGGATGGGTAATTTTTGAACATTTTATAGAAAGGATGGGCTACAAATTTGTTAGCTAAGGCTTATTTTCAAGGGACGGGAGATAAAGTTTAGAAAAAAAGGTCATCACTAATATAATATTGTCTTGCATTTAAACAAGACAATTAATGGGTAGATAGAATATTATAGATATTAATGAGTCATCAATAATGACGAATGAACTATACAATTTAAAATAACAAATCTACTGTTGTTGGCTTCAGAGCCATTTCATTCAGTACGTTCAGTAGGTACTCTGAAAGTATCGGTACATTACTATAATGGACTGCCAGCATAGCCAAATCGTTAAAAATCGCTGCTAACGAACAAAATATTTAGTCAATAGGTATCCATGATATGCGATACTTTTCTTCGTTTTGTATTATGCGTAAATAATATACTTGGATGGCCTAATTATTATGGATTAGGCTTCGCTAATGTCCATTCCGACACTAGCGCATACTCTCTATACTCACTATATCGCTCGATATACACGAGTACACGCGCGCGATGTGCCGATGTAATTTCGTTACAATCAATATTATTATGTGCCCGTCGGCGTGAATATTTAAAAAACGATCGTGTCCGTGACTCGTAGAAAAATCCATTAATGTTTAATACCATATTGAGTGAGTTGTACGCTGCAAGACGAGTTTTAAAATAATATAATATAAGTAGATACTAAGTACTTGATCGTTTTCTATGTCAATTTTTTTTTTTCAAGTTTTCGACTATGATACACTTTTTTTTTTACCGATATATCGATGACACGGTTAGAAGACCAAAGTTGTGAGTATCAAAAGTTCATACACTCGATATACTTACTTTTATGCCTACTACACGTCTTAAGTTGTCCGTCTATATTTTACCGTTATTGAGCGTGAAATGAAAAAAAAAAAAAATACAGAAGCCACTGCCACCGATCAAATAAAACTAAAAGAAACTGTTTAATATTTATGTATAAGATTTTAGAAAGCCGACTTTTAGAACTGTAAGTTCCAGAAAACCTGCAAGTATTAGAAATCTCGCGTTTTAGAACTATTATCATTATACGTATAGGTACGCAGTGGTATCCTGCGGAAGACTGTATCTATTCATGTAATAAGTATTACAGTTAGTAGTCGTTTGACAACAACACAATAATTATCATATATAAAAAATTCGAATTGGGTTTAGAAGAAGAAACGATGATAAACTGGACCGTCGCTTCGTTGCTGCCTAATTCACTTTCCCGGCAGAGATGTGTTCAGTCCACGGCGGCAAAACTGTTAAAGAAATTCCAATAACTTGCAGTATAATATCAAATATGCAGCCAAAAAGGTTGGCGTGAATACCCGAACATTATATTATTGAATGGCTCGTGATACTCGTCAGTAAAGGTTGTGAAAGTTTTCTTTCTTTTGAAATATTTACCAACCATAAGTGATTATTGTTTTTAAAGATGCACCGACACCGTATTTATTTTTTTTTAACGAAATTAATATGTCTCTAAGAGTATGCTTATATTACGTTTAGACTCTCTAAAATCGATATGTACAAGAATTATTACTATATGGTAGTTTTTGATACAGTCATGTGACTTATCAGAATATTCGGATTACGGTGACTTAGTATACGAATGTGATTCTATTGGTAATGCTTTCGAACTTTTAAACGTTCCGGATCAATGTGGTCCAACCTTTTGTACAGTTTGCGGATCAATTTACGCGCGTTCAATATTCGTATTAAACATACGCTATACGTACCAACAAAATTAAATATTATCATGATTTATTTTGCTTGTAATCCTATTTATTATTATTTTTTTTTTGAAAAGCGAAAAAATAAATATTATTTTTTAGAAAACAGTAAATAAAAATAGAAGAAGACTTTTAGGAAGAAAAACATATTCCTGATACTAATATTTCCGGCCACTGATCGGACCGTACAGTTTCATATCGCCGTATATAAGGTAAGGTATATAGCGTTCGGTTACATGATTTATTTTTAAAAGCGAATTGCATAAAACCCAATCTGTAAATACAGTCGAATCCGCTTAATAGAGACACCGGTTAATAAGGACAACCGCTTAATAGGGACAATTCTTCAATTACGAAAACAAATGTATACTTGTAGGGTAAACGTTCACCGCTTATCTGGGCCACGAATTCGGATAATTGGGACATTTTTATCGAGTATATTAATAGATCAGTAGTTCGGAAATCGCGACCGACTCGCGTAATCGTTTATTAGATTAAATTTTATCTTATCGTATGTTCACAAAGGAAATTTTTCCTCTTCGTTGAATTCGTTGAATGTTATTTGGTGCATCAGTCGTGTTTGTCGCGTGTANTCGACAAGATTAAATTACAGCCATCAGGCTGTAGTACTGGTTGTCTTTCGGAAATTTTAGGAATACCGAAATCAACAATCGACTATTTTTTCTTCAACAAGAAAATGAGGGAAGCCCAATAAATGCTTTGGATGCTTGTTCGGACTACATTCGTCAACAATCAATAATACGCAAGAAACAAAGTAATATTCATAGTTTTTTTAAATAACATAAAATACAATGTACATTATATATGTGTATATATGTACTTTATATTAATTATGTATGTATGTATTTTTATAAATAACTAAGTTATAATACCGTGTTTTTCTTTTTGTAATGTAATAAAAAATTTAAATAAAGTCAATAGTAAAACAATTTCAAAAAATGTATATGTCATTTTTGTATTTCGGATAATTGGGACAAAATAAAATGCAACCGATGTGTCCCAATTAAGCGGATTCGAGTGTATATGTTAATGATCCTGTAATTAATATTTCATTAATGGCTCTGTGACCTTATGTATATTGTATTTAATTTCGTAATTGTTTTTTTTGCCGAGTTGATGAAGCCATATGCAAGAGTATAGTAGGAATTCAAAGGATAAAACATTCACATATCAAGTTGATGCCGTAACTAGAAGTTGGCGAAATGGACGGTGGTCTAAGCGCAGCGAATTTAGGGGTGCATTTGAGTTGGTCGAATAATAGTAGATAATTGTATTTATTATTACGCATAAATTATTGGCTAAAATCAAAAGTATATGTGTTAACATTAGTGCGCCATATTATTCCGGAAAATAAATGTCCGGACCGTATAAAACCCGGAAAATATTTTTCTGGAATCTACAAAAAAAAGGAAACATAAAGGAACGGGTTCGTAAGGGTTCGTATATGTACCTGGAAGCAAGATTTCTAAAATGATCCTTAAACGGGAGTTCTTTTTTTATTTGTCGGTTATTTTGGTCACCGTACTCAGTGCTGAATATACCTAGTGTACCATTTAAAAAATATTATTATTATTGTTATAATTATTCGGGTGTGTTAAAGTCAAATATTACATGTAACGGTTAACTGAGGTAAAAGTGGGTATACATGTTAAACTGGATTTACCGACATCGGGTTTATGATAGGATTTTCGTTTTAAAATCTACATTTAAACGGCCCACAAAAAGAGGAGAAATATATCGGTACGGGCAACGCCGGACAGGACAACTTGTAATATGTTTATAATACAAATTAATTGAATATAGATATGTAATTTGTAATCATATTTCAGGGTATCACTGTTTTCCACCAAAATTTTCCACCTCTTTCTTTTCTACCAATAAACGTTTTCACCAAACGTGTCCATTGCCGTTTTACCTCCAATATCATTTTCCATCAGAACGAAACTTTTTCTTTCCCACCAATGCACGTTTCCACCAAATTATTTATTTTATAGTAATATACAGTATCATTAGAAGGAACGGATGTTCGTGTACATAATATGTGTATTACGAACCATATTTTAAGATATACATTTAATTATTTTGGTATCACCAGATACAATAATATTTAGTATATTGTGACACGCCTATAGGTTAGAACATAACGTACACATTTTTGTCACTTGTGTAAACTATATAATTATCAGTCTTTATTTTATTTAATAGTTGTTTTTTAACAATTCATTTACAATAATATTCCGTTCAATACTTCAATCTGATATTAATATCAACGTATTCAGTGTCCGGTGATTATTTTAATTACATTATTCACTCCTTCCTACACCTTATGCGTATTGCGTCGCGAGTCAGTGATTCGACTGTCGGTCAAGAGCCTGCCGACGCACGAGCAATTTTTTAAATTTGGCATAGTTCATATTTACATATTTAAACATTGTAATATACAATGAACAATTTGGTGGAAACGTGTTTTGACGGAAATGGATATTGGTGGAAAACGGCAAGGGACACGTTTGGCGGAAAAGGAAAAGGTATTAATTTTGGCGAAAACGAGTCCCACCCATATTTTACTATCTGCAACGTTTTGTTGATCTTTATTTTTACGATGTTTGTGTATACCTATACACGCGCCGTAATAAAATCAACGGTGGAAAATATGGTTTACGTGTCGAAAAAATGACGTACACGTATTTGACAAAAAAAATACAATTAAAAGAAACCTGGTAGATAATATGTACAACGGACGTACTGTACTTAATCAAACTTGCTCGGTAACTCGGTTCGCGTTGATTTATTTACATAAACGCGTTTAAACGTATATTATAAACGTTATAGATTATTATATTTCATACGTTTTATAGGTAATATTATTATATTCTATAGGTACGTTTAATAATAAAATTATGTTCAGACGCGATGAGCGAAAATATTGACCACCGTCGTCGTCGTCGTCGTCGTCGTCTCTCTCTGTCTCTCTCTCTCTCTCTGCCTCCTCTCGAGAAGAGAAAGACGGAACCCTGAGAAAGTTTCCGGTTGAAAACTATAATATTATAAATGTGTTTGTCTCACGGTTTGTGTGATACAAGTATACATTATATACATCGTGTGCCGTGGGTACGCTCCGCGCGCAGACTCGTGGAGCCGCGCGTTCTATTAGCTCGTTTTCCTCGAGGAGGCGTGTGTAAAATAATATATTTTATACTGCTTAGATCGGCTATAAATCTGTTCCGGGAGTCCGTGATGCGCATACGCGTGCATTCACATAATATATATATTTTACAATAATATATAATAATAATAATAATAATAATATTATATCGTTCTCATAACGTCGGACCGGCGCGCGCGTTTTAAGTGAGTTTTTTTTTTTTTTTTTTTTACGACCGGTAATACGAAATAAAAAAATCGAACTAAAATATTCCGCGTTAAAAAAAAAAAAAAAAAAAAAAATGCGCCCCGTCAATTATAAGCATTTTAATGCGAGTACCTACGCAGGTATGATGTGCGTGCATTAAATTTCGTTAAATCGCGAGGCGCGCAACGTTCCCATAAGAAGAAAAAAAAAAAAATTGTGTAAAAATATGTACAGGTACTTATATTATGACGACGACGACGTACCTATACGTTTATATTATTACATTGTCGCGAATGCCCGCGGCGTTGTGTTCGCCGACGCAGCCGGACGCGTACATACGTCACTGGAGGTTGGAATTTTACGATTTTAAGCGTTCCGTTCGAGTCTAATAATATTATGGTGCAGTCGAACGGGGAGGTGAAATAAAATTTAAAAAAAAAACGGTTCTGCGCCATCGGGTTTCCCATATAGGTATAACTGTATCGATATACCGACAAATCGTAAAGATATTTTTAAAACTCTATTAAAATATTACGTAAAAAATAATTTGATGGAGGAGGGGATGCGAGGGGAAGGAGTATTTCGGATAATTTTTCAGAAAATTTTAGCGTACCTCTGTTATTCATTCAAAGCGGAAATAGGATGAGGTTCCACATTTTCCGATTTTTTTTCAAAATGCATTTTCATTGACATTTAAACTGTATAAACGCTTATACAAATAAATTATATCCGTTATATTACACTCAGCTTTTTTTTTTTTTTTACCACCAATTAACTTTTACCTAACCGATTGTATAGTCGTGATAAATCGTGTGTTCAATTTTCGAGCATTTTCGTTGGGCCAAATACATTTTATCCGTATAAAACAAAAAAACCTTAAAAAACGCGAAAATGTAAAATCACTTTAAATAGTTTGAAAATACCAACATGTTTTTAGTACGTTTCTATGTCTGGAAAAAGTAAATATAAAATATTTATAAATATTCTGTAAAACTGGTGGTGTATCTACGATTATGTGTCACTGAATTAAAACAAAAAAACGTAATCAAACGTAAAATAAAAACCGTTATTGTGAAAATATTCCACTTTTCCAGTGCTTTTCTCGGTTTTTCCCCATCATTAAGCAAACTATAAGAAAAAAAAAAATTACAAGCTCATCGTACCAACTACGCAAATTGCCTACATGAAACCACTCCTAGTGTCGAAGATCGGAACCGAAATTTCTGTTAAAAAAGTCGTTACGGGCAGAAAAAAAGTCGAAAAAACACGCATATATTATTATGATGTCAAACCAACTGCGCTCAGAATCTGAAATAAATAAAAAAGTTTTAATTTTGCTTGCAGTAAGTAGTGTAATAAGTGTTTTTTTTTTTTTCGTTAATTATTAATAATTATGTTTAAAAACTAGAGTAAGATAGGTGAGAGGGGTGAAGCCCCTCTATGGGTTAGACTGAGATAAAATAATTGCAAGGGACGCTTTTGTTTTTAAGTACTTCATTTCTGTCGACTATGACACCAGACGAAAGCGCTCGCGAAGGCATACGACAACTTCCTGAAGGACAGAACGATAAAATCGTTTTTTTAAGTCGCGCAGATACGGCGAACCGTCAATGTTAAATTCACCATAATATATCGTATATATATATATATATAGGTATATATAGGCGTATTCGCTATTTTATATTTGTATTTTTTGTTTTGTTTTATTTGTTTTTCCGTACATGATTCATGACATTTAAGTCTGTTCTATTACACAGGCGTACATCCCGTGGTCGGCGCACTTGTATGAGAAACTTTGGAGATCCCGCGGAAACGCTGTCGGGCGAAGTCGGAAGAACGGCAAGAGTATGTATAATGCGAAAAAGCCAAACGGCAGGTGTATAGTGCGTGCATTACATAGTTATAATAATATCGTTCTCGATATGTATTATAGTTAACTGTATATTTGTGTTTCAGTTCACGGAGCACCACGACTTAGTAACGCACGAATAACGTTATGTATAGGTAGGTACCCGAAGAGAGTATTTTTCTGCAGTTTTGAATGTCGTCGGGTTTGGATCGGATGGCAACGATGTATAACGCACACGCTGCCGCAGTCACACAGTTACACAGATACAACACTGGTACGCGAGTGTTTTTTTTTTTTTTAACTCTGGGGGTCTTACAATGCGTCATTGTTGTCTACGGTTATATTATTATTATTGTGAGGAAAAATAACGAAATAATAATAACACAAAATACATATAACTGTGTGTTCAGCTACTATACAATACAGCGCCGACGACGGGTCGTTTTTTCGCTCTTGACGTTTATTTGATAACCGCATGTACGTCACGTATTTCGCGTAAGACACGCGTATGTATTAAGCCGGTTATTACCTATACAGGTTTAGAAAATATTTAGGGCTCTAAGTGGCACAAAACGGCACCAAAGGGTACTTATAGCTGTCAGAATAGGATTAAGGGGGGCAGTGGGGGCCAATTACCCGGGGCCCGCGAGAAATAGGGACTCACAAAGATCATATTATGAGTTGAATTAAATATTTGAGAACTTTTTTCTTCCTTATTTGTTCCATTTTAATAAAATAAGTCTTCTAACTAATATGGACCCCCGGCGCACACAACCCGTGACCTCTATTTTGAGCGTTCCGTGCAGTCAGGACCGTAATGAGAACCCAGGAATTAAACTGAATGCAAAAAAAAAGGTCTTCCATTTAGAATTTAAAAACCAATTGTTTATAACGTAGGTATGAAATTCATACTATGAATGAGTTCACGGATAGAAGCCTTGTGAATCAAAATATACTACTACTTTACGGTATTTTGAGGGAGGGTGGAAAATAACCCCGTTGTCCTCCTTGGATCTGTCACTGAAAAAACGGACCAAAGAAAAAGTGCATACTTAACTTATTTTATGAGATACGAGGACATCGGGATTAAATAGCGAAATGGCAGTGTGTAGACGCAGATGAAGGGGGGGGGTGAGAATAAGAAATAAAAATAAGTAAATCATAAACGATTCCATAGTGATGAAAAAAAAAAAAACCAAATTCGCTTAAAATTTCCCGAACAAATTGTTGCAAGTTCGTGTTGAATTGATCACTCTGTGTTTATATATGTAATATACGTAAGAATAATCGCAGATGCAAGTAGCTCAAATGTTATATATTATAGTAATGTAATGGTAGAGCTGAAGCAGTTAAGACTCCATTATTTATTATGCGTAATTAGTATTTAGTTGTTGAGGGAGGGAGGCCTCGTAAAAAATAAAAACAAAACATTTTCGAAAACATTATTTGTTTTACAATAAACCATTTTATAAAACGTTGAGATACGTTCTGTTGTAACATCTCTAGGAGTCAGGAGGTCGGAGTCAGATTTGTTTTGTCTTCTGAAAGTGCTTTCCGGACAAATCGACGATGAGCGCGATTTCTCGGAGCTGTCCTCCGACGTTACTGTACAAGTTACCCAGGTCCGGTCAAGAGCCAAATTTCACATTCCATTGATACGTTCAAATTACGCCGCGAGTCCAGCCGTAGCGTTTTCGCAGTGTAACCGGCGATATCCAGTTTTTCTGCGCGGCAGGAACCGGCTGCCTGTCGAGGGCGGCTGGATACGGAACAGCCGGCCCAACGGACGTTTTGAATAACGTCAGCCGGCCCGGATCGGCGCTCGGTCGAGCGAAAAACAACGGCGGCGTCGGCGGTTTCTCAGGCGGGATTTACAAAACATGGAACAATCGAAACGGTCCGCGGTCCGGACGTTTGTCAATCGGACCGACAGCGGGGTCGGCGCACAACAACAAACGATACAGTGTGGATACGGGCGTTTTTACACTCGTTAAAAGTGCCGTACACCGTCGGCGGCTGTCGTCCGCGGGCCCGGGTTCCGTTTACCCCGACGGCGGCGGAAATACAGATAATGTTTTTTTATCGTCGAAAAGACGTCTAACCTTTACAGTAACGTTTAAATGCCCGGGTAGGTATCGTCCGCGATAACGGCCGACGACAAAATATAACGTACGTTCTTGTATTATTATTGTACAACGTTTCGCTCGTTACGCGCGTACCTACGTACAATAATAACCTTTAACCGCGGTCGCGGTTGTATTATACGAGCCGATTTATACGCGTATAACATATTATAATAACGTGTACACACGCGGCGATTTATCGCGGTGATAATATTATGCAAGTACATACACGCATAGTTTTACCATAAATTGAAGATAGCGCGCGGCTCGGCTGCGGCGTTTTAACAATATCGATACCGTGTATAATAGGTTATCCGCGTGCGTTTTTTATGCCACTGAAATAATTATCCTAATTGAATCGCGAGCATTCGTAACAAATGTAACGTGTATTCTGTTCTACGACGACGGCGGCGGCGGCGGCGATCTAAGATTGTTTTTGCAAGAATCGAACGACGTGACTCCTCGCGTATTCCTACCCTCTCCTTGCACCGTTTTGCGCTCCCGCGACTCTCATCATCTGTGCGCTGTGTGACCGCGGATGGGAGAATACCTTCGCGCAATCGTTTTGTTCAATATTTGTTTGAAAATTCTCGTGTACGGGCTATTATCGTAATGGTCCATTTAGTCTTCCATGTCCTTGCGTTATTCCCCGTTACTGTCGTTTTTCTTACGTTTTATCTCAGTTTTTCCCAACTATTGAGAAAATCACAAGGAAAATCAAAACATGACCTCCATCAACTAGAAAAAATTTACTTGAAAATCGGAGCAACTTTTCTGGTAGAAAAATTGTACACAGGCAAATCCATACGCACACGAATAAAAAAAAAAAATATATAACATTATAGTTAAACAGATACGCATTCTTTGCTGGGTTCAGAATCTAAAACGTTCGTAGGATGCGTCAGCGCGATCGTTTCGAACACAAACAACTCGTGTTGAAAAAATCGTCGCATGATATAGCGTACCAATTAAAGAACGTGACTTCATAGATTCATTAATTACATATTATATCTCTTCAATTAAATATTAATTTATAAAAATGTTACGGCTTTTTTTTAATTATTGTAATAAAATGTTACTTTGTACAATATACCAAACCTTACATACCTATCCCAGATGATACGCATAAAAGATGGCATATTTCACAGTAAAACCGAGTCGGCGAATTCCGATTTGGAGGTCGTAGCGCCCTTTGAAAACGTGTCGATTTTACAAAACTTCGGGTAACTATTTAAATCGAATAATACCAATTGAATCCGCCGTGAGTTTTTTGATTTTTGGATAACGTACATTATCGCTGTTTCACCCCTAGGTAAAAAAAGAAAAACGGTTATAACCGTGTCCCTTGATAATATTATTTACTATTATTATTATTGTTGTTATTAAACCGTAATAAATCGAATTCGTCGGACAAACGCTGTCTCGTGTGTCTGATAATTTAAACGCGCCCGCACTCCACAGGATGAAATCCCACCTGGGGCAAAACGGGGAAAACGTTTTATTCCGGAAATATCTATTATATTGTTATGATAAAAGTACATACAGTTGAAAATCCTATGGAGGGGTACAATGGCCCCTTTTGTCGCCCCCCTCGCGGGCGACCCTGCTCTAATTCGAATCGAGACACCGCGGGGAGTATATCCGTTTTAACATTGTTAACGTTGTACCGCTCATGTATTATTTTTTAAAACAGTTTCGGTATAGTAATGTTAATATTAAAACGTGACGCGCGACAAGTCCCCCCCCCTCCTATAACATGACAATATGTGCTCGCGAACGTTTCATTTTTTTTTTTTTGTTCGTGCGTCAAGAGGGTCGCCCGTAACAATAAAATAATAATTATTATCGTATTAGTGCGGACGTATAGACGTATGAAATTCCTGCGAAGGCCACCAAGTCGGCGCGCCTTTAAACTTGACGTAGGTCGAAACCGGACACCAGCATGCCTACCGAACATAGTCTTTTTTGCGTGCAGTATAACTGACGGCAGTGTCGGCTCTTAATAATAATAGTCGTCTTTTGCGCAGTTACCTACTATAAGCTCCCGGCCGTACATAATATTATTTCCGTCCCTCGTTATTATAACGGTACTGGCGTATATTATAATACTGCATATAGGGGCCATTAAATATTATTAATTCGTAAAAAAAAAAAAAAAAATTGTATTATTTTGTTTCGCTGCGCCAGTCCGGCATAATGACGAGCGAAACACGAACGCCGTCGCATGATCTTCGTATGCCGATACTTTACACACGCATATACGGGGTGTCCCACAATGATCTGCCACTTGAAATAACTTTTCTTCTATTCAATATAGTTTTGATGAATATTTTTGGTTTTTTATTTTCTACGATTTTTTAAAAATTTGAATAATTTTCTTTTCAATCATAACAATATTGTTTATCAACATAAATGACAAATTATTGATTGATTGATACGACCTAATACATATAATATGATAATATTATTGCATGGTATTAACTAATGGAAAAGAAAATCCTTGTTATGTGCCTTGACCAGTGGCATATCTGGAGCTCAATCAAGGAGGGGGCGGTTTAAAGATAGTATTACACCACAAAATATCGTGAGGTGTTTCCATATCTTAAAAAAAGCAACAGTTATCATTTTTTTTATAAACCCTCTCCTTGACAATTAAAACAAATATATTATAAGTATAAACTATAGTTAATAGTATAAAGAAAAAAAAATGTTTTATATATATATATATATATATATATATTATGTTACGATCAAAAGCCGAAATCGGTCAAATCTCAGAAATGTGAAAAATTGAAATTTACAGGTGTTACAGTTTTGGCCAAATTATGTTGGTCACTACTATAAAAATTTGTCCGGAAAAAAAAACCGAAATATGACGTTTTGCTCAAGTATTGTGGACATTTCGCGTTTTGCCCGGGCATTTCTGAGATTTGCACGATTTCGGCGTTTACCCGTAACGGCCGTAACATAATATACACAATTTGTATACGGTATACATTATAATATATTCATATTGAACAATTATTCACAAAAATATTTACAATAATTTTAAACAATATTAATCTATTTTTCTCCTACAAACCAATCTAAAATGACTACTGTTTGGACATCCACATCGAAATCCCTATATGTATTATAAACAAAAAATTACCCGTGATCGAAAAATTACAACAAAAAAACTCCATGGAGAGGACGATCCACCTATCGTTCCCTCTCAAATAAGCCACTGGCCCTGACTAATAACTGATTAATTATTGTAATAGAGTAATTATAATAGGTAATATTCACCTTTTCAAGAAATTTAAAAAATTACAGAAAATAAAAAACCATACAAAAATATAGTAATTTCAACCACCAAAAATTTTCTAAAAATCTATTTTACAAAATTGTTATTTTGAATTTTTCTAAAAAAATTATACATTTTTATTTTATGTTAAATTGTATATATATATACATTGAATGTTAACGCCTATTTAGTTTAAAGAAATAAACCGTAGCCGAAAGAACCATAGACATTATAAAGAAATGTACAGAAACAGCAGAGAGAGGTATGTCTAAAATTCTTTGAATAATAAATATTTGAAACCACAGTTTTGGAATCGACGAAATTGGAACCGTCATTAGTTAAAACCGATATAAATTGGAACTAACAAAATTGGAACCAATGAACTTAGAGTCCACATTTTTGGAGTTGACAAATTTAGAACCAGTGCTTAAATTGAGGTGGATGCAAGAGGATAAATCTCCTCTCTTTTAGATTCCAAGCGCAGCTATTGGTTTTACTAAGATGTTTATTTTGTTTGTCTTTGTTCTTTGTTTTAGTCTGTGGACACGTTTTTTCCTAGTAAACATGCCTCGATTTTTACGTGTAGAAACTTTTCTAAAAGCTCAAGTTGTCTAAATTGTACTTTAAACGGGTATTTTTTTGACTTTTGACGCCATTTTTAAATAAAAGCACTTAAGTGGGAAAACGTATAATTTCACGATTTTATTATTTTATAAAAACACGGATGACTTTTTCTACAAGAAAAAATGATTTAATCGAAAAATCACAAGATACCTTTTTTTTTACCTTTTTAATTTACTCTCTTACGGTATCATCGTCAAAACTTTTGAGCATTTAAGGAATTTTAATTTTTGGGAATTTTTTGACTTCGGTTATAAGTACACGTAGAGACTTGAAGCTTGGTAATAATATTTATATTGGACTTACCTAGACGTAAATTTTCCAAAATCATCGGATGACTTTTTTTTTAATAAGCGTTTTGAAATCAAATTAAAACGAAAATCGCAAAAAAAAAAAAAAATACGGCACTTCAAATTATGTATTACCGAACTGCGTTCGGAATCGTCTCTCGTCAAGCAATGGTTTATCGTTGCTTACAAATATAAATAAAATAACCTAATGTATCCTACCTTCTTAACTTCTCACCTACAACAGTGGCTGCTCCTATTCTCAGTATCAACTCTTTTTTTTATTTTTGTGGACTACTTTTTTTTTACCAGCATTTTTGTCCCGATTTACAATATTAAACAAATATTATTAAAGAAGATATATAGTACATTTATAATTATTTTACCATAATATGGCATACATACTTTTGAAAAAGCAACACTATCAACCAAATTCTGCTCAGAACTTTTTTTTCGTTAGCACTGGTTAATCGTTGCTTACAGATATTAAGCACGATTGATGAGGACAATTAACGATAACTGATTGATAGTCGAGTGCTTCCGATTATTTGAGGTATACATTTGTAACTACCTACCTAATTGTGTAACCCTCTTAACAATTATAAATAATTTACAATAACTATCTAAAAATAATTATAATCTATGAATTGTATTAAATGTAGTAGATTATGGTTTTCTTTTAAAAAAAATTAGTGCATCAGTTAGGTTTAAGTCAATCATTGCAAGGGACCCTACTTTTTATTAATATTTCATAGTCTCCTTTCTTTTGTTTTTCCAATTCATAGATTAATTGGAATCAACGTAAGTTAGAATCGACATACTATAGAAATATACATATTTGAAATCACCTAATCACATACCATCATCAATTGCAGCGACCACATTCCTACGCGTCCGTCACTTGCAACGTTATCTATCAGGCGTTATATTTTATATTGTTTCACTTCTGGTGTAGGATCCCCTTTGTCAAGCCAACTAATGTTGATTCCAAATTGTGTCAGTTCCATTTGTAACAATTCCAACTTATACCGGTTCTGATTAATGTCGGATTCAATTTTGTCAATTCCAAAAATGTAAATTCCAAAGAACGTCGATTCAAATTATTGAAGTTTTAAAAGAGTTTGGATTCAAAAAATTGTTCATTCTAAATGATATTATTCAAAGTTTTTCCGTAGACCCTTTAATAAGAAGTCTAGGAGTTCATATTGTTAGAACAAGATAGATATTACAGCTATTAAGACTATTTATATACCCAATAATATTGGAAGAAAGAGAAAGAGAAGCTCAATATTGGTAACAAACAAGATAACAACATTGTTCGAAAATTAAGCGTACATTTTAAGTCTTATCATATTAGTATTACGGTTATGTCCATCTCTTTTTAAAAATGTTAGTGTCAAGCAACCTACTGTGACAGGTTATAGGGGATGTGCAGTCCATATATAATATACAAATATCTTTGGATATCTATAAGAATTTATGTGTCCGAATGGTCTTATTTGTAAAAAAAAAGTTCAGGAGTTCGGTTATACATGTTTTGAATTACCATAATATTTAAGATTTTAAAATTTGATAATAAATATCTTAAAAAAAAAATTCTACAATACACGCAATTTTTTTTCAACCATAAAGTACAATTTTTAATGAACATTTTTGTTAATTTTTTAAGCATTTGTGTTTGGTTTATCAATTTTATTCACAAAGTACCCATTGAATGAAAATTTCATAAAAACTCGTAAAATTAAAATGTCCATAAATAGTTTGAAAATGGCTGACATATTTTGAAAACTTTACCACGTCTGGAAAAATCTAATTTACGTTTTCTGATCAAATTTTAAATCTCTACGAATATTTTTAACTAAATCGATAATATTTAATTCAAAAATAATATTATTTTAAAATTTAAGTTGTTCGTTGCCTTGTAAACGTACTAAACGCAACAGTCTCGACGTAACTGTATAGAAATAAACGACATCGCGTTTTAAAGGTGAACACGTGTTTCGACGGTATTTTACAATATTAAAATACAGTTCGTGGATAAGCCATTACAGTTATACGGAGGAAGCAGGGAATGCCTTATATAATATAGGGTATTTCAATTTATCTTTGATAAGTTAACACTAACGAAAAACGATTCTGAGAAAAGTTAGGTTAATCATGTTTTTTGAACCTTTAATTGAAAATTGTATTTGTAACTTTAAAATAAATTACAATTTCCTTCTATAAAAAGTGCTGTCATTGTTAATCGGAGCAAAATTGCTGGCAGAAAAGTTGTTTATAGAATAAAAATCGTAATATTTTACTAGTATAATTTGTATATTTTCCCGTTTTTTCTCCATTTTTCACAATTTTTCCCATTTATTGAGAAAACTCCTGGAAAAATCGAAAAATTACTTCCTTAAAGTACCTTTTTATTCAGATTTCATTTCAGAAAAAATGCTATCATTTTAAATCAAAAACAATTTCTGGAAAAAAGTTTGCACAACAGATTGAGGAATATTTTGCGATTAAAATAGTCTGAGCGAGCGATGGCTTAGGTCTCTAGGTACACCAAAAATGCATTTGTTTTTTCCGTATTTAGATAAAAGGGAAAAAATATAAATAATTTTTTTACGAAACGCTGGTTTAAACTTGGAACCCCTTTGATGATAATAGGTATAAATAACCATTAGATCACAACAAATATGCTTAAATAGGTACAATATACAGTTATTTAGTATAACATTTATAATATCCGCATAATATCAAAACTTCAAAAAGCTATTATTTCGAAAACTAGTCAGTTCGCTTAATTCTGACTTTTCCATTGTTTTTAAATCAGAAATAGACAAATGTTCAAAAAAAAAAAATTGATTTTTATTCCACATATTTTTTTCTTCAAACGATTTTCGTCAAAATTTAATATTAAAATTCCCTTTAAAAAAAAAAAAAAAAAATATTACTTTAAACTCAATTTGTTTTTTGACTTCAAAATTAGACTCCTAATGAACCTCCTGTTAAATTTTCAAGCATTTCTGTCCAACTTTAACATTTTTACCACAGAGTACCTACTAAATAAATATTACGTACAAAATTCGCAAAATTAAAATGTCTATGTCGAATATTTTTAATTAAACTACAACAAATAACAAAATTGAAAAATAATAAAAGCATTATTTTCATATATTTCCCATTTTCTTACGGTTTAACCTTGTTTTTCCCAGATATTATGAAAACCGTTTGAAAATCAAAAATTTAAATAATTTTAAATATAAATTTTAGTTTTATTTTCAAACTTTTGTAATGTTATACTCAGACAACATGTATAAAATTATTTATATTTATAAGCGTGTGATTAAAAAATTTGGATACGGCCGAGTAATTGGTATTTAGTATAAAAACATTATTGATATAATAAATACAAGTGGCATTCGTTATTCTAGAGGGAAATATATAATTCTACGATCGTAGTCAAAACATAATAATATGGTTAGAATAATAAAATTCACACGGCGGTTGGCGGGTCTGCAACATCATCGAAATCGATATACTTTCCAAGTTCACAAAGCTTAGTTTTTTCGTCCATGAAATAGAAAAATGACAGGTAACTGAAAAAAATAATTGAATAAAAATCGCAATAATATTTATTTGATAACAAACGTCCGGAGTTCTGCCAAGTAAAACATTATTTTATCTAGCTATCCAAACTTCGAAACGAGTACAATACTCAATATTATTATTATTTCGATTTTCCAATTTTTTACTATGTAAAAGATATGCAAAGATAAATCATTGTAAACGAATAAAAAGAGCTGATACCGCAGGTTGATTGAGTAATAGAAAGTGGACATGTACACATACTATAACAAACAATTTTGGTAACGGAAGAAGAAAAAAAAGGACATACTTTGCATGATGCAGGGGCCACTGATGTAAAGGAGAAGTTGGGAAAGTAGTATATATAGAGGAATCGAATGGATACCTGTACGCAACGATTAATGTTTGCCAACAAAAAAACTTTTCTGAGCGGAGTTCGGTTTAACTGAGCATCGGAAATATTGCTCCTATAAAGTGCTACCGTAGGTATACGCGTATTCTTGACTAATGTAATTCAATTAATCCATTACCAATTTTGGTTATTATTGTACATGTTTATGTCTGGTTACCATTACTTACCTTACGTGACGGTTTCTCGAGGAGTTTCTGTCCCGATCCGTTTTATTGAACGTACCTACGTCCGACCGTTTAAGATCGTTCATGTCGTCGGTTCTCATCATGGCGAATACCGCACGAATGCAAAAATCGAGAGATTGATTTCCCTCAAACGATTTAGTATTGCTTTGGATTTAATCGAAAAGTCTTCACAGGTTCATAGGTTCAAGATTCATATGTTGAGTTTTCACGCGAATTCGATGTTAATAATGATGGTATACGACGTTCTTATTATCTGCCATTTAAAAAAACTATAATATGAGATATTAAATGTTACGTTCAAGTCAAACTCCATTGTTTGTTTACGGCATACGCGTTTGTTGATAATACAAATTGAAATAATATAATAGTTTATTATAATCTCTAAAGAAATCTGTTTTGTTATAGGCGTCCAAAGACAATAATAATATTTATTGTAGGTATGTATATCATACATATCATCAAAGTATGATGTTTTGAATAAATTGCTTAAACAACAAACAAAAACGTCTTCACATTTTGCAAAGTAATTAGGTATTTGCTTAAACGTCGTAAGTAAAACATTGTTACGCTCTACGGACAGTAAGTCTGAAAGTATTTTCCTCTAGTTCTCGTTTAAAGTATACAAAAGGAAGCGTTTCCTACGCCGCGACGCGCTGGGTTTTTTCCAAACCAAAATGCAACGAATAAAAAATCGTTTCGAGACAATACTCGTGTTAATAAAATAAGATAAATTCTGTTATTATTGTATTATTTAATTTAATATGTATTTCTCAATATTTAAAATTTATAATATTCTACTAACTATAATATTCTAACTACCTATCTAGTTGCCATTATTTTTTTTAATAATATTTGTTTTTTTTTTTTTTTATAGGAACACGTAAAAACAAACATAGCGAGCGTTTGGCGTTTTGAAGAGCTCATAAACTCTAATATTTGTCGAACATAACGATTTCGATAAACTATGCTAACGTTTATTGAAAATACCGGAAATATATGTACATGAAATCGCAAATGAAAGCGATAGTATGAGTAAATAAGGCCAAAAAAAAGAAACAAATAAATAACGACGGCACAGGCCACACCCCAAGAGAAAAAAAAACTTCCAAGAACACGAAACTGTCACCTCGTCATATTGTTGATAGATTTTTCTATATATAATGCGTTTTATATTACAATAATAGTAAGTATAATGTCATTTTTTTGAATTTTTTCAATGGGATTCTTAATTATTCACGTCCGGTTCGCCACAAAGGAATCCCCGAAGGACAGGGACAATCGATCTATATTTTTTCCGTCCGGCAATAATAATAACAAGCGTATTGACTTTTCCGTAAAAATATCTCTATAACGAAATTCATGTACAAGGTGATTGTTTTTCTCGAAACACTTGTCATCGTAAATTTTCTTTTTGGGAAATGTACAAGATACCTACTCGGCTACCCAGTGGCGTATTTGACTTAATATTACAGGGGAGGGGGGCGACACTGAAATTATTGTACACAAGGTACATACCCAAGCTATACCTATTCTATTCAATTTATCTTAACATGAAGTGTTTTCAGTTTTTTGTCTGATGACACTTTTCTAGCGATATTAAATTTTTGTATATTTATATAATAACAATTACCTATACAAATTAGTTAATGGAGGAGGAATCGCCCCTATCGCCCCTCCCCTCAAATACGCCACTGTGGATACCCCTACATATACTACTGTTCCAAAATTATTATCCTATACTATTGTGTTTACAACTTCATAGGTTTTCTGCAGGTGAAAAATCTCATACATTGTCTCTGGAGGTTTAGTTGAAACAAATCGTAGTGTTCAATTTTTGTCAACCCGTAGTTGAAATATCCATTGCTGGGTTAGTTAAATTAAGTTAAAAGCTCATTTCCAAAATAAAATAAATAAATAAATGTTAAATTGGTTAACAATTAATTTAAACAGAAACTCTACTCAGAATTGTTCTTAAGTTGAAGATTTATCAAATAAGAAATAAAATATAGAATTATTAAAATTAGCTTTCGAACAAAATTAACTTGAAATTAACATGTTAAGAACACACAAAAAGCAATTTATTAAGTTAAAAGTCAAACTTGTCAAAAAATAAATCATTAATGAATTAAAAATGTTAACTTTCAATGCGTTAATGTCCAGCCTTGGTTATACCTAGAACTTTTATGTTTTGTTATTTTTAGTATAGATAGACGGACTAACTTTCTCATCTTTTTAAAAACCAAAAGTTTTCACGACGAAAACGACATCATAAAACAATCTTACCAATAAAAATAGCTGATATTTTTTAAATTAAAGTAATCAAACAAGTATGTTAGCATGCATAGCTGATATCTGATATTTCACTATAATAATTCGTAATGAAATCGAAATGCGAATCGATTTGGTTTGTTTAAAAAGTAAACATATTCAATTTATTTGTTGTCTTATCTTCGATATCTAGATAAAAAGAAGATGGAATTTGTGAAATTTAGCAGATTTGCCAACGAACAAAAATAGTTAGGTTGAAAATATTCAATTTTAGTACAATTTTCATACGGTGAAAAGTAAAAAACGGCCGTCCTTGTATACGAAATGGTTTTATTTTAACCGACGAAACAGTTTTGCGGGATATCGTTTGTGAAATAATATTTCATTATTATTATTGTTGTTGTTGTCCGAGTGCAATCGGACGTAGTTTATTGTATTTGTACTAATAGACTAATAATATGGTTGCAGAAACTATACGCCGAACTGTTATGAAATCCGGAGATCCAATATAACGACAATATTGTATTGGTACGTAGTTAAAAATATATTTATTATGTGTAAATTGGTTTCCCAATGTCAGAGTGCGGTGAATTTTTGTATATACGATTTTTTTTTAAAACAACATAATATTATCGCAAATCGTATAAAAATAAACAACCGAGAGCAGCAAAATCGAATTCTCTCCCCCTTCGCCCATTTTTCAATTTAGAAATATTCTTTGTTAAGACAATGGATAACCAAATACTGTACAAGAATATACAATGGCATAGTACACTATAGAAATCGTGGCATTTTAGCATCAAAATAGTGGAGGTTGTTAGTTGAAACTCTCAAAAGACCCGTCCTTGACACTGACGGCACGCGTATACAAAACTCCTTGACTTGATTTGGAGTGTCGTTAGTACGTTCAAGTAAGAAGAGGGGGGGAGTCGTTTAAATTTAAAAACACACCCTCCTCCCGCAACAACATGGTAAAATTTAGTAACTCGTAAAAATATCACGATAAAAACGCCGCCAGCATGAAAATGTTACCACGTGAAAAATATGTAAAAATACAAATCAATCTTTTCAATTTTTCTTTGCAAATTTCGTTTTGTGATTTTTATTTGGCATTCATCTGTTGTTCCCGCGCGCATCTGAGGCGGGACAAATAACTGAATACAAAAAACTTTTTCTAGACTTTCAATAGCCCTACACGTATAAATATTTTTTGTCTACTTACAACCCTACTATTTGCTAAATTCAAATTATAATGACCACGGCGAAAACGAACATTTGTTCTGTTTAATATTACGGGTTTATGATGATAATTGTCTATTGGAAATTATTGACGTTCATTACATGGTTCGTCGTCGGTGTTGGCGTTCTTTTCGTTCGGATAAATACTATGCGGTAAGCAACGTATAATATGTACATCTGATGGCAAATACAAAAATTCAGATCGTATATTCAACGGAGATTCCATTATAATACACGCGTGTGTGTTGGTTTTCTCCATGACGAACGTATCGGTCTGTTTGCTTGTTTCGACATAAATACAAATAAAAAAAAAAAAAATAGTTTTTGTAAACGCACGTGTAACTGCGAATGTAAACACTTTTAAAACCGTAGTTTTTTTTTTTTTTTTTTTTTTTTTGTAATAGAGAACGGCTCGGAATTTTCGATTACCACTGTAAAAATATATTATTCCACGACAATACCATTACTTGAACACCGAAACAGTCCGGTTTCGTACATAAATTTCAATTCCCTTAGATTTCAGTATTTCACTCGTTTCCGGCAAAACCCGTTTGCTATTTCGTTTCTACCATTGAATATAGGCCGTATATGAATAAAAACACCTAATTTCTGCAGTATTCGTGTCAAAAATAGAATATTATAAACACGATGACGCGATATTATATACGATGTGCCGGGCTGAGAAGTTCCCACAAACGACATGATATTACTTGTTTATTACGGATGATGATATTGTGTAAAATATTTGTTCTAGAGAAAAACCGTTTGGTTGGCGGTGTATTTATTGATAGAGGAGGATAGGATATTCACCTCTAGAGACACACAACTTCTAAAATATTAGTGCAGTGGTCGGTACATGATTTAGATGAATTTCTTAATTGTGTTTGTGCACCCTTTCTCACCCAAAAACAATTCGTAAATACGGTACTGCAATTGCAAGTAAACCACTAACCATATATTATTATGATTACCAAATACAACTGCATTTAATCACTTTTAAATGCCAAATTATTAAAATCGACGTAGTGTCGTAGTTAAGGGAGGAGAAGATAAGGGAGCTATAGACCCCCACCCCCATGTGCCTTGTTTATTCATGCAAAATATTTTACGAATTCAGCGTTAATTATTTTTACAGTTTTTCTTCCATTCCTGAAAGAACTTTTTCTATACTGAACCGTATGAAATCGTATTATTTAAGGAGAAGTAAAAGCAAATCAGCATATCGACTAGCGATGGCTTATATAAATAAAAAAGACACAAATGAAAATTATATAATTACTTCCTTTGTTCAAAATTTTCCTAGAAGGATGCAGCTTTCGAAGGGGTGTATAATGTAGTATAGTTACCGCAAGATGCCTATTTCAAGACATTACACGTAATATTATTTCATTTTATATAAATATTAATAATAATTATTAATATTATCTCATTTCATTTTTTTTTTTATCAGTTTTAGGTTAAATTATTTCAATTCATATTTATGAAATTCCATTTTCTATATTTTTTACAAGGTTGAAATCTCCTAAACCTGTTACTTACGCCTATGATTAAAGAAAAAACATTTTTACCCCTCCCCCCCCCCGAGTATAAAATTCTTGCTGTTCGAGTGCGAAATTTATTAACATTATATAGAAAATATGTTCGCGAATGTTATATGCCTTTTAGCGTCATTTTTTTTTTTTATTTGCAGTTTTGTCCATTTCCCGATGAAATAAATAATAAAAATGTTCGTTAAAAAAACCGCCTTCTATAAATACAAAGAAAAACCAGCATGTTCAACAGAATTTTCTGGAGCTAAAAAAATTGAATTAACATTCAATTTTTTTTTTCATTCTGATTTTCTTTTTGGGGACATATAGAAAAATTAAATTTTTATTTGCATCCATTTTTTTTTTTTCAATTCACTTCACTCAATTGGGTTAATACTATTCATTAACTAGCGTTTTAATATTGATTTTCATGATAATAGTTTTAGGTATAGGATTTCGGTCGGAATAGAAAAAGTGCACGTGCCGCGGAGTTCGATAAACCACGTCGCGAATGGGTTCGATGACAAGAACACGAAAGTCGTCGGCGTTGACGAACAATGGTATAGGTTAGGTTAGGTTACCCACGAGAAAATTGCAGCGGATTGTCCGGTAATGCGTTATTATTATATAAATGGGAATAGAGAGAATGAGAGATAGAGAGACAAGAGATAGGAAACGACGTGGACTTTACATGTTTCGGAGATACGAATATACGCGATTCATTGCGTTGGAAATTAATTAGTGTTATTACAAGAGAGGAGAAAAAAACCTCTGTTATCGGCGTCGCTATCTCCGCTTCGGCCCGGTTACACTCGTTGTCAGTCGGCCCTTTTTGGACAAGAGACTACGCACGGCGATCGAAGACACCGGCAAGAACGATAATAACAATAATATTAATGGTTTTCGTGGGCACCTACCTACCTACCTACCCAGTCGTCGCCCGCAGTCATTGTCCTTGAGACGCGCGAGTTAATAACGATAATAATAATGATAATAATAATAATAATGTAACATCCTTTTAAACTCTAAATTATTACGATCGCGGCGAAATCGCCTCTTTCGCCTTAGATTATTATTATATTGTGCTTGCACGTCCAAATATAAAAATGCTTGTGATTATATATTATACAGTGTATACATATACTGTATAGGCAGTGTGCACATCGTATTGCAGTATGATGATGATGGGATTACCTACTCGAAATGAAAGTAATATATTTTACGAGTATACCTGTATTAATGTTTCGTATTTCCTTCAAAAACCACTTATGACTCATAATATAATATATATTGTGTACATATACATTTTTTTTTTTTACATTTTCCCGTCAATTTTCGACGATAATTTCAAGGTATCGTATTATATACCTACTTGTTAATCGTAATACCGTACATAAATAACGATCGTCAATTTATTACGCTCGCGTATAATACAAATCCGTCTGTTTAAATCCTCCGCTTGCTGCAGAATCGTTTGCAGTCAGAAGCGAAAAAAATATGTCCACGTATTTTCTCCGGACATATTTTTCTCTGGTCATTTCGGTGTATACAAATTTTTTCAATGACCTCTTATTACCGACCACTATTATTTGAATATTTGAACAAACACACTTCTGTTAATTATACCTACGCTCTTAAGTTTAAGAAATACGGCAACGGGTACTGGCACACAGCTGCAAGGTTCAAAAAACTTTAAAAAAAAATGTTCTAACAATACCTACTCCGACTTTGTTATTGGAGAATATTGTCGGTAAAGTAAAATCATCATTTAACTATCTAAATTCACGGTACTACGGGTCGGTTAGACGTTTATTTATCGGCAAAAAAAAAAACGCTTTTAATTGAAAAAAGCTGAAAATTGGCACTGCATTACAAAAATCAAACGAAACACAATAGGTTTATACTTAAAAAAACGGTCTGGCAAACTCGTTATTTGGACTACTTTTTAAACAATTCCAACCAGTACATTTGTACGAAAATGCTTTAAATTATCGTGGTGTGTTGGGAAAAAAATACTTTAAAAAGCGGTTGTTGGACATAGTTCAATCTATAAATATATTGTTTGCGGTCTCAGTTAACGCAATTATATCTAAATAATTACACACTTCGGACAGTGAATAATATTGAACATGAATATTATTACTGATGAAAATCTAATTTATGTGCGCGATACGGGCTACGTTAATAATTACAATTATTATTATTATTTATTTACAGTAATAGTATTTAGAAAGTAAAATTTAATGAAATAATCGTATTTGTCGTTGTCTGTACCGTTGTCAGGACACCGTGCAAAACACCTGTTGTAGTCGTGCTCGCAGTGAATATTTGAACGTACCTATGGGATTTATGTTCGTTTCTGAAACCTTTTCAATAAGTACCTAACTTGCTACCTACTTGTACATTGTCGTGTCCTATATGAGTTGTACATTTTTAACAAATCACAATGGTTATTCAAGATTAGATACATAGATACAATATAATTACATTACAAACGTTACCGTCATTTGTTTAATAAATTAATAGATATAACATAAAAAATAACTAGAGGTATTATTCGCCCTCGCCATTCGCGAGATTTTATAATAATTATTGGTCAGACATTGTCGGCAGCAGTCTCGTTTCGTCACATAAGAGAAAGATCCATGCTCGAGAAAATATTCCAAATGCCAAATCGTTTTCTATAAACATAAGACACGTTTGATTATGACATTAATGTATTATACCTAGTAAGCGTCTGCTCAGTTTTTAGGATCTATAATAGCGTGATAAAGTTATGTAATTAAAATCCACTAAATTGAATAATTAATAGGCCGTCACAACTTTTTTCGTCTCTCGTCTTTCTAATGGGCAATAAACTAAAAACGTGTTTTATGCGTAAAACAAACGAAATGACCAACATCGGATGACAAAATTTTGAAGACAACCTCGTTGGTGTTTTTTGAATCATTAATTATTACGATTTTTCGTAACTTCGCGCTTTGATAATGAGTTGAATATTTATACAATTGTAAAACGCCGCCGACAAGATTGTTTTTTTATCTCAATAATCGATTTTAATAGTCGTTTGTTTTATACAGGCACGTGTACAAGTGGTGAGAAGGAGGAGTGTTAGGGGTTGAACTCCCCTCCAAAATTTCAGGAAAATTATGATGAAATTAGATTTTTATAACGTATCAAAAGTGGTTTCTGTCAATGAGTAAAGTAAAAGTAATTTTAGTTTTATTATTATTTTATTACACTGGGTAATAGATACATTGTTATTTTTGTCATTTCTAACTTTTATGGTTTTTCTACTTTTAGAAAATCAAAATTTATACGGCGTTATCGCGTAGTCCGCATGATCATCGCAAAATGGATTTCTCATTTAGGCTAAATTTGGGTTTAGATATCTTTATTAGAGTACGATGAGGCTACAGATATGCGTGAACTGTTAGTTAAAGCGTTAAAAAATATATAATAAGTGTATAAGCATATTATCATATAAATTATATGCATAGACGCAAATAGTATTTGAAATTTGGGGGAGGGCTTACGGCCTTTTTTGCTCTTGTGCTTTTCTTTACATTTATAATCTATTTTAATGTATTAAGCAGTGAAATCATTAATTTTTTAGGGGAACTATAACAATTCTAGGGGTACAAAGCCCCCTTAGCATCCTTATTTGTACCTATATGATTATACGTTCATTGAGCAGCGCACTGTGTATGTAACGAATTGTATCAGAACGGTTTTCTCTGTCGTTTTTTTTTTTGAACTTCTTCACAGAGATCGTATATTTTAATTGAAAATATCAAAAAATATACTATCGATAGTCGTCCGTTAACTTTAATAAAAATGTGCGAAATTCGCTGGATTGGGCGTCACGAGAATAGGTATGGTATATATAACTCGTTTCAAAGAGTTCTATTCGGCCATTTACCATGCTTTAAAACAATTAAAAAATAATTCTAATGTTGAAACATCAAAAACTTTATTCCTATAAATATCCAGTGTTATTAATTCTTCGAATTTTGTAATTGCTTTACACGTGATTGAAAACATATTTGCTCTAACCTTACCCCTAAGCATGTCATTACAAAACGTCAATATCGATTTGTCTTATTGTTATGAACGATTTGAAGACGTACATTTAATTGAAAAGGGTGATAACTCGGTTGAAAATTGTAAAAATATTTTTTTTTTATTGCGAAAAAGCAATGTTTGAAAGCATTATGGTACCCAGAACAGTAGGTCAGCAAACTTCTCGAGATATCACGTCAGTTAATTTCCCCGAACAATATTATAAACGTACTGGTTTTTCGTCATTTCTGGATCATTTTATCGTTCAAACAGACGAAAGATTTTTTTAAGCATTAATGTGTATTATTCTGTCCGTTTTGTAAAGACAAGAGACGACGATAAATGCAACCGCGACGCGGCCTATTAATATTTCCTTTTTTAACCGGTCGCAGTCGCGTTCTAACGGGTTGGAAAGTATCGGGTTTTTTTCTCATCATATCTACACTTAATTTTATCTTATTAGTCATTTAAAAATGCGCGCATAAAAAATGAAAAATTATGTGCCAATGACGGGTGCGTATACAGTAATAATATACACGATAGCGTTATTTTAAACTGCTATACGCGCCGGTCAGTCTGCGTCCGGTATACGCATTATCGGTTACATGTACGGTACTTAATATTATATCATGGTCGAAACACGAAATACACGTTTTTACATCATTTTAGTTCGTAGATATTTTATAGTTTAGCCCGATTCACACGGGCGAGCGTAAATAATGTAGGCAAATCAAGTTTGCCGCGGTGTCCTGCAGATCCTGCATTTATGTATAGGGGTTCTGTTTTACTAAAAAAAAACCCGTTGTTGAACTGGTGTCCGGTCCAAGACCAATTATTTCAAGATATGCCACTAGATAAATACTTCCAATTATTATTCTCCTTATATATGTCTCTATAACCTATATCGTTTATAATAATTTACCCGACGCGAACAAACCGACGAGTATATTTCGTTACACCAACTTACACAATCTTTTTAGCATCGATTTGTTGTGTTTGCGTAGAAATTATTATTTTTAACAATAATGAGCAGGGCTCGGAACTTTATAGCATTTGCTTATTTGTTTGAGTTGACATTGCATTTGTCAACGTATTATTGAATACTTGTTGTCATGTTACAACGCACTCAAATGCTTTTTGGTTATCATTTTTATAATCTTTTCATTGAATATTCATAAGTTCTAAATTTGAAAATTCTGTTTTATAGTTTGTTTCGATAGTTGAAAGAAAAATCCTTTGAACCTACTAGGTTTTTTAAAAATATTTTCAAACGATTATTTCGGTATTTAAACGGCTTATAAGGTTTTAAAAGAGCTTAAAATAACGCTTTTAAAAAGCGTGCTCGTTAATTTTAAGTATTTTAACTCCCAAAACCTGATAGTGATTAAATACGAAGAAGTAATTAATAAACTTGATTAGCTTATGCTGGTGCGAACCGGAATTTGTATCGGCTTAACTTATTTCTCAAAATATTCACGAGTAACGACTGTACAATTTCAGTAGGTATTTGAATTTTAATTGTATTACATTAATTTGAATAAGTAGAATTTATTTTTTTTTTGTCGTATGTTGTTATCAATGATTTCAATAATAATTCAATCGAATATGAAACGCGTCATTAATCATAATATAATCAGTGTCATGACATCCGTCTGTTTGTTGATGTATACGTATAGTATCAGAATCGGATACTATCGTTTAACCGCACGGGGTATAAACCATAAAAAGTATAAAGCTATTATTATTAGAACCTCTATGGCCATAATCGTTTACATTGTTTCCGTTGCATAACTCACGAACTATACCTATGGAAAACAATTCGTAAATCGGCGTTCAGCCGATTATTATATAATAATTATTATTATAATAGGTTGCCTGCAATCTGCCTAATACGAGTACACTGATTTTAAACTACCTACTGAAATGTGTATAACGTATAAATAGTATTGTTAAATACACAGGTTGTCTCAACGTGTTTCATCGATTTTTCTAGAGCTGTTAATATTATATTTTATTATATTTTTTTTCAATATGCTTTTATTCAAGGAATACATCTGTCTAAAAAAAATTAAAATTTTCATTTCATCCCCAAATCACTAACAAAAATTACTTTTTATATAGATATAGATAATAGACATTTATTGAGATATTTTTCTAAAATGTCAATGTATCATATATTCATATCGGGTCAATCGTTTCTTAACAAGAGCCGTTTTAATGTCTAGAGAAAAAAATACGTAAAAACGGGACTACCGCGTGACGCGATACGGAATAATTTGATTTATTGTTTTGAAAATTTAATTTAAACTACTGTTACTAAAAAAATTTTCTCTAAACAATAATGTCCGTCTCAAAGAGCCGAAAGAAAATTCATGGCGAAGAAATTTAAAAGCGATTTCACTGGCATTAATAGAATTGCAGTGACAACAAAAACGATTATATTGTCAAGTACTAAGAAAGTTTTCAATTTTTTAGGACGAGTGTCGATAATATATACTTAGATTCATTGAAAAGCTACGCA
This sequence comes from Cinara cedri, assembly GCA_902439185.1. Classification (NCBI taxonomy): domain Eukaryota; kingdom Metazoa; phylum Arthropoda; class Insecta; order Hemiptera; family Aphididae; genus Cinara; species Cinara cedri. The sequence continues at coordinate 20,924 of CABPRJ010001466.1, read as the reverse complement.
ATTTAAAAAAAACAATCAGTCCAAAGGGTTGAATTATTAAATTTAATGTTTCGATCACCAATACCTATTAATTTTAAACCACGCCCGAGAAAAAAAAACTGTTGCTGATAACAGGTGTAATACCCTAGGTGGGAAGTTAGAAACGAAAGGTATATTGAGTAACTATATTTAAATTTACTCAACTATAAACAATTGCTAACAGAAAATGATTCTGAAAAAAGTTCGGTTAATTAGGTTTTGAAATGCCACGAATTTTACGATTTTCAAAAAAATGTGAATTTTAAACGTTTAACAAAAATGTATTTTGCATTACACTCCATCTTTTTTGACCACTAAAGAACGACTTACGATGAACCTGGTGTTAAATTTTTGATTACTTTTACAAGACTGAAATTAATTTATCAAAATAAAAGCTAATGATGAAAGCAAATGAAAAAATTAGAAAATGACAAACACCTTTATATCTCAAACATGGTAAGAACGTTTCGAAAGTTTAACCACGTATAGAAAGGACTACTTTAAGTTTCTATAAAAATTTCAGGTCTCTAGCATTGTTTCCAACCGAATTACAACAAAAATTTCGCCATTGAGTAAACTGTCCAGTTCTCACACGTTTTCCCTCAGTTAAACTTCATATAAACTCAAAACATGATCTGCTCAATCCGTTAACTAGACAAAATTTGTTACCAGAAACCACCCCTAAAGTTGACGATATTTAATCCTCTGAAAAAAGATGACACACAAGGTAAATTCATTTTTTTGGCTACTCGACATTGAAAAAACATTACCTATAGGTTAATCGCTTTGAAAAATATCACAAATAATACAATTATTACTGTAGATACCCGTGGGTACCTCCACGTCAACTTTTCGAAGGTTTAAGTAAACCTAATGGAAATAATGCACTAGGTGTGTCTGTGTGAATAATTCATTATTATTCCGAAAATATATTATAATGTTATAATATTTTATTAATAAATCGTCGTCATTATCATTGTTTATTGAAATATCGTTAGCCGTCGAAAACTTAGTAATAAACTCGTAAACGGAGTTGTTCAATGTCGTTTTATTTTTAATATTATTGTATGATGCTGTAATGTTAAAGTTATTGTGTTTACTCTTCACTCCATTGCACGGATCGAGTTATTATACTTACACTATTTCAATATTAACTGAATTATGTTTTAGCGATATACTGTTTTAGATTCTGAGGAATGTATTTGTTCTTTCTGCAAACAACTGCAGACAAACCGTTTCTATCTGAAATCTTGCTCCGATTTTCAAGTGCAGCATTTTCCCTGAAAAATAATTTTATCTGGTTAGTGTATTGTGAATGTAACTTTTAGAATTTTCCTTGTAGTTTTTCCAACAGTCAAAAAGCCGGGGAAAATTGTAAAAAAAAAAAGAAACGGGAAACTTTATTTTAATTATTTTCGATTTTGTTTCTTAGTCGTGATTCAATAAAAAGAACCGTAGAAATCTGAAACTCTCAAAGAATACTTTTCTAGACGTGGTCAAATTAATTTGGCGATTTTTAAACTATTAAAATTTTCGAATTTTTTTAGCTTTCATTTGGTTTTATGTGGATAAAATTGTTTTAGCTTAGCAAAATCGCTCAACGGTTTTACACGAAATTCGTCTGAATTTGTGGTAGAATTGAACGTAATAAACTCGTTTTTTTCATAAGCCTTTTTTAATTCTAGTTTTAACGGAAACCGTAAAAATCACGGCATTTCAAACCGAACTTCGCTCGGAATTATATTTTTTTAGCAATAATTTATCGTCGCAAATGTAAATTAAACAACTGTATTTTAAATTTGAAATATTTTTTTGTTTGTTTTATCTGTTAAATTTAAATATGACAGTAAAACGACGTTCCGAAAACGTTAGAAGGTTATTTTGGCATGCCCGATGCGGTATAATCGCTGTTTAAATTTATCAGATATTATCTGAAGTGTTGCTCAATGCGATTTTCAAACTAATATAGTAAGTTTATTACTATGAATTATTTTCGTCGTCCTCTTGTTACTATACGTACAACTACACATCACTCAATATTAATTTGTCATCGTTTATTCGCAAATCGTGCCGCAGTAGAAAAATACTTTTCGAATACATTACCTGTTACCATCATCGTTATATATTTTGGAATGTATTTTTAAATCTGGTGTGTTCCATTAATTTTTAGGACCGTTATCATCCTAAGGTCAGCCATTTTTCATCGAGCATAATGATTATTATAGGTTTAAAACGCTTAAATGTTAATGAACTATCGTCGGATAATATATTATTATTATTTATAAACTCCGCGCCGGTGACCGAAATCTCGAGATTATTATTTTCTCCATATTGAACTGATGGAAGTAAGAAATTGTCGATAAAATGAACCGTCGTGAATTTTCCAGTTGATCATCTTTGTGACGCAATATTGTTGTATTGTCATAATATTACGGAGCCTCGTAGGTTTAATATCAATCGAACCTTATTTGTTTTATATTTAATTGATTTTTTTTTTTTTTATCGTTATCTGTATTCGTTGATAGTTCTAATAAAATTATTAAAGCGAACAAAGTCTAACAGCATTTGTCTAATTAAATTGCTAATGTAATTAATAATTTTAATATTTTAATATTTTAAAAGCACACGCCTTTAAATAACGTAATAATCCACCCAACATAAAGAAAACCTATAAATAAACGCACTATACATTCAGTATTCACATATTTCACGTTAAAATAAATTGTGCGGTTCACTTTGACCGCGGGTAGAACCTCACTGCCCGGACAGAGTACCTACACTTCGTCCGATATTCCAAATTGTCCATAACATAATATCAACTACATAACCCACCGAAAATGCCTCTGTATTTTCAATTAGCAGGTTGTCACATTTTCTTCCAAGATTGGACTTTATTTAAATTTGTATTTGTTTATGTTTGCAAACAACCTCCTGACCAGAAATCTGGCTCCAATCAAAAACTTCATAAGAACTTTCATGTGCCATGAGAATTAGTGCAACATTGTGAGAAGGTAGTTTTTTAATATTTCTTGTTCTTTTATTGATAACGAGGGAAAAGAGGTTCACGCATTAACGTTACGGTTGATTTTGATTTTGTTTTTTGTTGTAATTCAGAGAAAAATAACCCTAGATACCTTACTACTTATATTAGTACTTCTTATAAACGTAGACAGTACGCGATTTTTAAAAACATTCTATAGTTTTATGAGTTATTCGTTAACAATGGTTTATCGTTGGGTACAGATATAAATTAAATTACTATAAATAATATTCTACATCCTCTCTCTAAATTTCCCTGCTAAAACAGGGGCACACCCATCAGCAGTACCAGCCTTTTTTCTTTATAATATATTTCGCTTAGAGAAAAAAAAATAAAATAAAAACTGAACCTAACTCCTGCTCCACTCTCGTGTCGTTTTATGCCCTTGTCGCCGTGAATCACGTTTAATTATGTCGGAGATAATTATTATTATATGTTTATAGATCACACGAAAGACCTACTTTACATCGGAGTATTTAAATATGGTCAGCGGTTATTATTACAGACAGCGTAATTACACCCGCGCAGACTTTGGAAAAAAAAAAATACACACGATTTATAATAATAATTGACTCTTTGATATTGTTGCATTTTCACCGAACCGAGGCCGCCAGACCACTGCAGTTTTACAACCTATTATAGATATTGAAAAGTATAAAAATAATGTATTGATGTTATACTGCAAGAAAAATAAAACACAACCCGTGAGTGGGTAATGATAGGTATTTTTTATATGGTTTTTATCAAGGTTGGGTGTTAATGAGTTACAAGTTAACGTTGACTTTTAAAATTTGATTTGTCATTATAACTTAACTTTTAACTAAATTAATTTTTTTACTATTTCAATTTTTTTTTAAATTACACACTATTTGGTTAGATGCCTTCGTATAAATTATTATATTTTTTTATTTTTTAACCAAAATTTAACTTAACTTAGTTAATTGATACCACAATAAACTTTTAAAGTGTTTGCTCATTTTTAATTTTCTTCAACTTGTCAAGCCTTAGTTTATATAGGTACCCACTATTTGGTTTTATTCATATCATGAGACTTTCAGTCATTTTCGGTTATAAGTAAAATAAGTTAATAAGTTGATGAATACGAATCAAAAGAATATTGAATATTTTTGTGATACCAATTTACAAATTGAATTACCTTTTCAAAAATACAATTTTATTAGTTTCAGAGAACTGCCTTTACGTAACCCCCTTAGATGTTCAAGATTGGATCAATTCGAAAATGTACTACACATACTTATAGATACGTAACTTTTTGGTACATAAATTATTGTCTATGTTAAATAAATCATTCGATTGGTTAATATTAAATACCCAAACAAAGGCATACGCAGAGATTTATCAAAAAGGGGACAAATGGAACATTTTTGTACTAAAATTGACATTTTTATTTGTATTATTAAGTATGCTAAAATGATAAATTATATAAAAAAAAAAAACCAAAATGGCCAGTGCCCTCTACTCATCCTCCCTAATAGACGCCAATATGGCCAAACAGGAAAATAGGACGACTTTGAATGATGGTTCCAAGAATACGTACAAAATATATATAATAAATAGGAGTTTAACTAAAGTTATGCACTTAGATACCAGTCGTCGTGTAAACATAAGAACATCTAAAATACATTCCTATACTAAATAATCCTAAATAAACTGCCAACAATAATAAAACAGTTAAGAAATTGTAATTAGTCTTTCAAAAACAATAACAATGACGAATCACTTTTTTTTACGAAGGAATATTCCCAAGTGTTAAGAGAATATTTCCGAAATATTTTCTGATCTCGTGGGGAGTATACTTAGTGGCACATCACTAATTTAGAGTCAATACAGACATGTAAAACAATCACTCGTTTCGCTCGAACGATGATAAAAACGAGTAGGTAGCTCATCGCGCTCACTGCAGTCGATAATATTATGATTGTTAGGTATTAGGTAGGTACCCATACATTTGCATGACTAAATAACATACGCACTCGCGCAATATAATTTCTGTAGGTAGTTACGTGTGCATTAGTATAATTAGTTTAATAATAATAGTACCCAAGCTATTGATATTGTAATAGCATTATCATGAGAATATTTTTACATTTTTACAGCTAAGACGATTCACGTGTATGTGTATGTAAAATAGAAAACAGTTCAATAGAAAGTCCTTCGCGGTCAGCCATGAATAATAAAGGATGTAATGGTTGGCGAGATCTCATGGTCTTGGCCAGTGTCCCTCGTTGTACTGCTACCAGTCGGTACAAACTACGTTTTGAGCAAACAACAATAATTATATAATAATAATAATATTATCTTCTTATTAATAATATTATGATATCGCGTATAAACCGCATGATTTTCGTATTATTATCGCTAATTCGCCACGGTTTAACACGTTGCCGCCGTTAGCAGACAAAAATCGAAAATGAATATTATATTATTTCCATTGTATTTTTAGTGGTTAATAATGTTAATTGGTGCTCCGGCAAAATGTTAAAAATAATTTAAAGAATCCATAGGGAAACCGGCAACTTTATTTTCAATTCAGAAGTAATACGAACGAAAAGATTATAGGACATGTATTAAGGCACGCAAATAAGGGCACCCGCAAAAATAGGTACAAGAATAACCTCGAGTTGGATCCCGACGCCATGAATTGGGTACCGACACATTTTTACGAGTAAACGAGTTGGGTACTGGCATATTTATTTTGACATTTTTTATTTCATTGGTATTTTATTGAAAACGTTAGGACGTTGAAGCGTTCAGCCAATTAGAGTTACCCAAGAGACACCATTTGGAGATTGATTAGAAATTCAAACAAAACTGATATTTCTTGTTAATTTAGTCTTCTATAAAAAATTATTAAAATTATTAAAATTATTATTAATGTAATTTTTCATTATATTATGTTAAAAATTTAAAATATTTATTTTTTTTTACACAATTTAACCGGGTCAATTCTCTGTTAGTTCCTGAGCTCTGAACTGATATGTAAATCTTATTCTAAATTCCAATTTCCAATTAATGTGTCTAATAAAACAAAATGTTTGGGGTCAAATATCCATGGATCCATCTGAGTATTCCCAATTATAAAATAGGAAGTATGATACCCTCCTAAAAGTCCAAAAGTCCAAAATTATACTTTCCAACATATTATCGATACAAAAAAATTATAATTTTATCTAAATTATCATGTTTCCGGCCATGACTAGAGGAGGACCATAACCCCCCTATGGGGTCCACATATGCAAGCTTACTAAAAACAATTATTGAAGAAGTTATTAGAATATATCTTCTAATACAGAAAGAAGACCAAGAACAGAACATGTATGACCCAAATCATGAAAGACAGCATGAATATACAAGAATCTAAGGAAACTATAAGCTACAATAGGGAATGGTATGGAATGATTCAAAAAAACTATTCTTACAATTTTATGGGATTATTAAAAATAATTATTATTATCTCGACCCGTCTTGTCGGTCACTGGTTCGATTAAAGTCGAGTTTCGTAACGACCTTATATTCCCGCCCAAAAGCGAATGACAATAAAACACGAATCACGCGTGGGGTACAGTGTTTATTTTGAATTATTACGAGTAATAGTAGGTAGAAAAGTAATATTTGTGTTAATATTATTTTACCGGTCTTATATTTTTAACGTTTAAAAAAAAAAAAAAAAAGAAAAATATACAATTTTGTCAATAAAGAAATTAATTCATATTTATTCATTNTAGGTAGAAAAGTAATATTTGTGTTAATATTATTTTACCGGTCTTATATTTTTAACGTTTAAAAAAAAAAAAAAAAAAATATACTCGTATTTTTCAAGTATATGAATGTAATATAAATTCTATTATCTGTTTTCACGATTTGATTTACATAATATATTTATTATGTTATTACAACATATTATAAGTAGGACGTCAAAAAAAAAAAAAAAGAAAAATATACAATTTTGTCAATAAAGAAATTAATTCATATTTATTCATTCGGCGCAGTGCACCGACACAAGGTACCTATTACAGTAGATTTTCGGTATATTGAACTCCAGTATCTCGAAGTTTCTGTAGGTCAACATTTTTTTTCAGTCCCGATCATTGAGTATTGGATGTAATTCCCGCGGTAACTCAAAGTTTCGATATGTTGATTTTTTTGGTTGGTCGCTTAAGACTTCGAGATACCCAGGGTTCTACTGTATATAAAATGTGCCTATCTGGTAATCTATTGTGTTTTATTTTTTAAGGCGTGAATAACTTTTTCAATCGGAATTTTTCACCGGCAAATGAGAAACTAAAATTAAAAATTCCAGCGTAAAAGGTGTTTGCGATTTGAACCAATTTCGAAACACTTGAAAACCGACAACTAAAACGGCTTAGTTTCATTCGTGATTCGATTTATTCGGATTTAATATTGCCATCAACAATATATACGCATAATAAGTATGATAAGTGATAAGTATATTTAGTCTTTATATAGACGCATTAAGAAAACCAGGTATTTCTTATAAAAAAGTGAAATTTGAATATAGAAATTGTAGGTCTGGGAATTGAAAATTGAAATACCCAAAAGGCACATTCTTGATACTAACGCATATGGAAAATTCCATATGCCTGGCTTTATTTGGGAGGTCTGTAGAAGGGAGTGGGTGTTAAAAGCTAAAAAAACACATCCTTCTTCCGGGACAAGTGCGATAACACGATTAAATTAACAAATATTTAAATTCAATCTGGCTTTTATCACTTCAATGCGTTTATAAAACTACTCTAACTTCCGAGTATGAGCTCATTATTTGGCCCAAGGGAGTCACTAAAAATGTCTAAAAGTAGCAAAAAAACGTATACAAATATATTATAATATTGTAGGGTTAAGGATTTCTAGCATTTGCATATTATTTTTGAAAGATTAAAAAAATAACAGAGTCAAAGATATCGTTCATCATGTAAGGGATCTAGATCCTACATTTTATTTTGCATTTATTTACATATCTTACAGTTTTTGCTTTTTGTGAACATATTTTAGCAGTGTATAGCGTTTAAGTGCTATACAAGGACATTATACTTTTATCTTATTTTACATTATATGCAGCGTATTATATGGGCGTTTCTCGATTTACATTACTAAAAATGTATACGTACTGATGTGCGATAGCATACAGTTGAATGGACTATCGTAAAATAGTTCATTTAGTTAACAAACGAACATTAATTTTGACCAATAATTCTTAAATTGAGTTCTTACGTAAATAATAATAATAAATAAAATCATTCACGTGCCAAATTTTGAGTATATAATTTCAATAAAACAAATTATTAAGATCATATTTTAGTGTATATATTTGGTTGTTTTTTAAAGCGTATTTGCGTGTTTTTTTTTTTTAATGAGTTCGATTTCCTTAAGTCTAATTTTGAGCATTCTAGTGAAACTATTTTTGGGGGGAAATTCAACAAAAATGGTCGAATTGACGTAATAGAACCTCGTGTGAAGCCTAATTATTATTATTATTATTATTATTTGTAACCGTCACACCGGAATAATTTTGGTATACATGAATTCTGTCAGTGTGACGTCTGCAGCAACAATGTGTAGGACGAGAAATATTACGACAGGGGTGTCATAACCTAACCTTTGTGGGGCGGCTTGAGTTGCCTTGAACGATGAGAATAAGTAATCGTGGGCATCAAATGACCTTTTTTTTCGCTCATCATTTTTTTTTTTTTTCGAGAACGAGCATACCTACGTGAATATCTACGATACATTTGATTCATGGTATACAAATTTACGCGGGGGACGCACTGTGAAATCGGTCGCGGGTTACGGGACACGTATAAAATAGTACTGGTAATCTGTATTACAATTATGTTTTACCGGGCAGCGGCCGAATTAGATTTGTTTTTTTTTTTCAATCGATGTTTCGAAATCGGTTCAGGTCTCGCTGCGCGCGGGGACCGATATCATATAATTGATACTGCGGGGGCTTTCGAAAGTGAAAAAAAAAAAAAACTTTACTCCGAACGTGACAGAGCAGTACCCACTCTTGGCTCAATACCGGAGCGGCGCTCGGCGGTACAACGACCAAGGCGTTTGGTTGTTAATCATAATACGTAATTGCCAGGCACGCGAATTACCCGACTAAACAAGAGGATAATTGCGCCGGCAGTGGCGACGGTCTAGCATCAGGAGCCTCGTGTAAATATTATAATAATATTATCGCCTATTATTATCCCGCCCTCCTCTCTTTTGTGTGTACGAGCGTTGTTGTGTGTTTATATGCGCGCGTATAAAACACGGGGAAATATTACGATACACGGGCACGTGGAACGAAAAACAGAGAGGGAGAGAGAGAAAAATGACGAGAACAAAAAAAAAAATGAATAGCAGACGTAAAAACGGACCGCTCCCGCGACGATATCATTATGAGCCTGCCTACTGCAGTATTATTATAATAATAATAATATATTGACCTCAAACGGAGAGGCCATGACCCGGTGCAGTGGCGGCGGTCGGCGCGTTCTCCCGGACGACATTATTGGGTGTATTGTTGTATCGCGACAATATTGTAATGTGCGACGAAACTTTGAAATCGTCGTTTTTATACGCGTTGTATTACCATTATCGTCATCTGCAGGTGTGATAATATACATACGTATAGTTGACTATAATATTTCGAGTATTACGATACAGTTGCGGAAAAAAAACGAGGTGTACGGCCGAGGTCGGTTTATGTATGAATTATATATTTTCATAAAATAATAATAATGCGGTTTTTTTCAATAAAATCTCTGTACAGTTGTTATACCGGCCGCGCGCGTACTGTCGACGCTGAATTATTATTGTACGCACTGTGTATCTCTATACACAACTTACTCGATGGACCGTGGTAGAATACACAATTAGTATTGTGTGTGTTTTTTTTTTTTTTTTTCTTTTTTTTTCTGTAGGTACTCATTTATTGTCTGTTGGAGTATTCGATAAGATATCGAATAGGAATACACGCGCGGGACGTTATAATATGTATAAGCATAATAATCTATTAACTGGAGTGTGATTTATAAATTACGCGCCATCACATACGAACGTTGCATTCGAATCGGGTATTGATAAGAGTGACGTTATTGTACAGATTAATGGCCAAATCAAAAATGGCCATGGAAAACATAATGGAAAATCCAATTTGTTTTCTCCGATGGTATTGATCCGCTTCCACAACCATATTAAATCCACTTCCAAATTCGATTGCGTCTCGTTCAAGAGTTGTCCGTTGAAAGTTCACACCGTCAAATAGGGTATTAAAATGGTATTGAAATCTTTGAACATCATTGTAATATGCACTGTGATACGCATGGGGTGAGCGTGCGCAGTTCGCGCGGTTTGTTCGAACGCTTAAAAAATTAGGTATGTTTAAAAAACGCCGTGTGCTATTATATTGTATACTCGTAAAATGTTAATAACCGTGTACAATTTATTCGATTTTTATAGGCGATAAAAACTGATTATAACACCGAGACGATAATTATTATTGAAGCGAGACGCCCACACACTGCAATTTTTTTTTTTTTTTTTGCAAAGCGTTTAACGACTTCTCGAGTACACGTATTAAAAATTAAAAATTAAAAAACCACTTACCATTAAGGATATAATATTTTTCGAATTTTTCATAAAAAAAAAAACTTCAAATCCCATTTATCTCCTCCGATATGTACTTATTAGTCCGTTCTAAAACGTTATGACACGAGAATAATATTACCAAGACTTAATCTAATGATTTCTACAAAAACCAAAAAACCCCTATAAAAAAAATTATCATAAGTCGAAACGGTATGATGAGAAATGAGAGACAGGTACATAAGTGACAATAAATGAAAATCGTATTTTAGATTCTGAGCGCAGTGAGGTGGTTTTACAATGATGTGTGCTTTTTATTTTTTTCTGTCCGTAAACAATTTATTCGTCTAACAGAATTCTTACGCGAAACAAAAATTGGTTAAAATTACGACAGTTCGGAACATGTATAACTTCTGAACCTCGCTCATCGATAGCGACGATATATTATTTCGTACAGATATAAATTAAATAACTCTGTGTAACCTCTATTCTCAACCTTCCACATAAAACAGTGGAACACCCATAAACAATGTCAGAAGTAGAAATATAATTTTTTTTATTGTGCAATGTATAAACACATATTTATACAAACATTATTACAAAAATTTTACCTTAAATATATTAGCCATTAACGTCCTGGATTAATTAGTTTTAATATGTTATTCAACTTATGTTTTCTATCAGAAACATTACTCCACAATCGAAAAATGACAAGAGATCGATTTTGTTTCTTTTGATACGTAGCCACTGACAGAGAATTCATTTTTTGATATTTAAAGTATTTTTCATAATACTTGAAAAAAAATCAAAAAAGACGAAATTTACGAATTTTTCCAAATTACGGCACAACGATTTTATTATTTTAAATTCTTACGTCTTATGTTTTCGAATATAAATATTATTCCAATAGAAAAACATCAAATGATCTTTTTTGTTGAATTTTTAATCTAGTTGATGACCAAGAAAGTTGTATAATTTTGAAATAATTCTGAAAAATTATTTTAAATTTTGTTTTTTTAATATAATTCAGTTAAAAATATTCGTAGACTTGAAATTTTAACAAAAAACTTTTCTGTTCAAAATATTTAAGCCAATTTTATTTTTATAAGAGTTTTAAAGACAAATTTTGACGAAAATCGTAAATATTACGGTCTTTCAAAACGTGTATGACCGAACTTCGATCCAAATCGCCTTTCGTTAGCAATGGTTTATTATTGGTTACAAGTATAAATTAAATAACTTAATGTATCCCACCATCCCAACTACCTATACCTAAAACAGTGGCCACTACCCGTTTTTTTTAAATTTTACTAGTTTTTTTACGTAATATTTATTCGATGGTATTCAGCGGATAAAATTGTTAAACCAAACAGAAATACTTAACAATTTAATAGGAAGTTCATTATAAGTTGTACTTAGTGGTCATTCAAAAAGAGTTGAATTTAATGTAATATTTTCTTTTTTTATAAGAATTTTAATATCAATTTTTAACCAAAATCGTTTGAGTAAAAAATTTTGTGAAACAAATCTAATTTGTTTATTTTTTTTTTTTTACTTTGTGTTTAGAAAATATGTATATCACCGATTTAAGAACGATGGTGAAGTCAGAATTGAGCGGGCTGACTTAGTTTCCAAATTATAGCTTTTTGAATTTCTAATATTATGTCAATATAATAAGTGTTATGTTAAATTATTGAAGTGGTTTTCATAATAATTTAGATTATTTTCCTTCCCATTTTTACAGACTGGACAGTACATATGTATAATTATAGTTATATAAGCACATAATAAACCTACTTTTTATATTTTGGACACGATTCGTTGTTACAGGTGGCCAAATTCGTGGAGTCAACTGCACTTTGACATTTCCTACTATCTAATTTCGATATTAACGATTAACTGAATAGAGCTTGACCATTACGTTAATTTTCTAAAAAAATAAATCTATTATAGATTGTTTTTAATCAAATAATTATTAGAAATATTCGTGTAAAAGATACATGGAAATTCGAAAAGCACAGACAAAACTGGACAAACGAGTACATCTGAACACGTAAAAGATTAAATAAAGATAAGGAACTATTAGGAAAAGGCAAACATTTCAAGGTAGCTACGTGGTTGACTTAGTTAATTTATTTGTTAATATCGCTCATGGTTATCGTTCGTATATTTTGCTATTAATTTGTCGGCACAATGAAGTTGTATAAGAAGTATAATTGTTTTCTTTTATTATAACTAACTCGTTATAATTTTTAATTTATACGACTTTGATAATAGTACACACATATTTCTCGTGTATTGTTTTTTTTTTTTTTACATCCATATATGTATAAATTAATATTAATAATATATGTTTATTTTTAGATTTTGAGCGAAGCAGTGTCAATTTTACCTCGACATGTGTGTGTTAGTGAACAACTTTTTTACTAGAAATTTTGATCCAAACATAACCTTTAAACGAACTTTCTTCTAAAATTTTGTATTTAGTTGACGCTTCGAGAAGTAATTTTTATAATAATAATTGATGGAAACTGGGAAAACAGTATCTGATCTTGAATTTTTTTTCCCTTTGTATTGACAATTGACTCCTATTCAAATTTATAAGTTCAATAACTTTCTTCAAATTTTTCAAAATGTAGAGTCCAGGCAACTGTCCAAAATTCAAGTTTAGTGGAACATTTTTTTTTTAAATTAACTTTTAGCTTAACTTATAGTTTCGACCGAATGAAACATACGCATGTATCGACAATTGAAGTTCTAACCGAAAAGAAAATGTAATTATACTTTAGTTAATTTAAAATATCCATGACCTGTCTTGCGCCAAGGTGAACTGACCGATTCCGCGTGTTCGACACTCGACCGTCTTCACGTCTTCTGTTATATTATTATTATAATTTTTATATTTTTATATACATATAAAATTGTTATTATTATTTTCTGCGCATAAGACGTTTTCCGGATTTTAAAACTACGTAACCATACGAGTGCCTACGCATAAGTAAACGATGTTAAGAAATATTATGTTAATCAAACAAAATAATATTAAAATAAGTGATTGGATCACTCCTATATCGAAATAATAAAATTTATAAATCGAAACAGACACACACACATGCATACACACACATACTACACAATTATTCACGGTTTCGAAGGAAAACAATTTTTTTTTTTATTAAACATTACCTATACAACAGCATTTCAGCGATTATGCGAGTACAAATTGGCGATGATTGCAACAAGGATAATAATTATAAACTATTAATTACCGTTCTATCATCTTATAATAATGGGGTACGCGAATGTGTATAAAATGTAATATAATAATATATTAACGACTCGTGTAAACGTTTTCCGGGGGGAGGAAGAACGGGGGGGGGAGCCGCCAAACGTTAAATTTAAATTTTTACAATTACGTTATAGAACATTGTAAAAAAAAAAAAAATATTAATATTAAATTTTTATAAAAGGTTTATTATTATTTACTTTTATCTCTACGATTGGCCAAAAATTATCTTTACTTATTAACTGATCGTCGTCAGTTTAGTTTTACACTAACGAATTATGGCACTGCTGTAAAGTAATATATAGCTGATATATTATGCTTGTACCAGTCTATAGATAACATAATTTTTGTAGATGTGTTACACGCAATAGTCTAAAATTTTAATAGGCTAGCTATTGAAATGTATCTGATTTGAACATCAAAAAAAAAACCTAAAACATTAATTTAGTGTTATCACGGGTACTTAGCGTAATAATTTTATATTATTCTCTCGTATCCCTATCCACAGAAACGCAGCGATTAATCGCGCAAAATAAAATAAATTTAAATTCGGCGACTAATCACCTAATATGCCATTAGTAAGCCACTTAAATGTTTGTATTATGTGGAGATTTTAAATCAAGACTCAAGACCTATTTTTACCCTCAACTTTGAATAATGAATCACCTAAACAATTTATATCCATTATCTATATAGTATATTGTAACAATTAATGTTGTCGATAATCTCCGAGACAAAGAGTCGTAAAATAACGTCTCAAAATATCAACTTTATACAATTTGTTAGTAGTACATGGGAATACGGTATTATTATGAGTATATGTACTAATTCTGATAGAAAAATCTTAGTAAAAAAAAAAAAAAAATGAAAAATTGATCTAGATAAGTAAATGTGTCATCTAAGATAACCAATAGATAAATGGCACAATATTTATCTATTTTTATCTAGATAAGTCTAAACACTGGAGTTATAAAACATTAATTAATAAACAATATCGGCGTACCGTAGAACGGTATTAATAGGTTCATGGTACAAACAGATTAAATTTAATTTTAATGTTAGAAAAATGTCATTGTGTATGTGTATATTAAATAATAATAAGCGTAATAGGGAATATTACAAATCCCAAGACTAATAAATTTTGAATTACAAAAATTAATAAAAATCGTTATTTTTCGTTTAAATAATAGGTGTACAAAATCATAACAATTTGAACTTTATGTCTTTTAAAAAAATTGATTGAACGTCTTTTGCAGATGGTATAGGTTTCTAATATATAAAAAATATATTGCTAATTGTTTTTCCAGTGATGTAAATTGTCGCAAATAATTTGCAAAAGAAAAGTAAAAGTTTGGGGTACCAACATCACGCACATCATTTTTTATGCTAATGATTAGTTCACGACATATAATACAAGGCTTGGACAATCCTTGCACTACTTTAATACATGCCATAAATTACTATACCGAACCCTTAATTGATGCGTGTACGACACACACTTGATCAGTATTTATTTATTCTTATGTATGTGCTTCTATAGATTATGCAATAAGTTCAAATACAGTGACTTTTATTTCTAATTTACAGCTAGATGGATTTGAATTTTATCCCGCATTTATAAATTGCTGATATGAACACTCGGTCAACATTTCAGATCACTACAGTTGTATTTAACTGAAATATAACAAACAAAATAAAATCGAAGATAACTTCTAGAATTCGTTATTGTATACATTTTCCCATTTTCCTCGGGTTTTCACGGTTGTTCAGAACACTACTAGAAAAATGGAAAAAATAACTTTCTCGTTGCATCGAATAGGCGAAATTTGCTACAAAGTCGTACTTTTGTCGTCTTTCGACTAGAGCAAAATACCCGGCAGGACAGTTGTCAACGACATAAGAAAAAAGCTGTCCTAAGAAAATGGGGACGGGTACAACCACTGTTGTTGGTGAAAAGTTGGGAAGGTAGGATATAGAGGGGAAATTAATTTATATTTGTAAGCAACGATTAATCATTGCTAACGAAAAAACAATTCTGAGTGGAGTTCAGTAGATAGTAATGCTTTTTCAAAAATATATATGTCATATTATGGTGAAATAACTAAACAAGCATTATATATTTTCTTTAGTAATATTTGTTTAATATAGCATTGATTTTCCCATGTTTTTTCACGGTTTTTCACATTTGCTGGGAAAATTTTTGGAAAAATTACCTTCTTAAAATACCACCGAAAAAAAAATTATCTTTCAAAAAAGGATCTACATCGTACACATCGGAGTAAGCTTTTTGGTAGAAAAGTTGTCGGCGGAAAAAAAAATACAAATATAAACATCTTTGTAAAACCAATAAATTCTTCGCTACACTCACAATCTAAAAAAATAATAATAATAATAGTACAACCAGTACATTCCCTCGGTACGTTCTGAATCTAAAACGAACGGATTAGGTACATAAAATAGGTTAGTTAAAAATATAATGTTGTCGAGTGAAAACATTTTGTAAGCTTTAAATGTCTACGGTCGACTTGTTTGTACATCGGACGATATAATTATTAGGTGTCTATAGGTATTAGACACTATTTATAAATGTAAATACCTACCGGACACTATAATAATAATACTAACTTTATACCTCTCGTTTAATGGCCGAACATTATGTCAATAATTATAATAGTACTATACGTTTTAATAGTATTACGAAAGCGATATTACATTGGATAACAAAATTTAATCAATTAACGCGTCGTTTCACACGCGACTATGAAAAAAAATATTGGCGAAATTTTCTTTCGGAAAAGTCGACTTAACGATACTCTTGAAATTCGGGCGCAAGAAAGAAAAATCGCAAACGTTTTAAATAACGAAATCGTTAACGTCCGTTTTACGTATACGGTTTTTCGGTCTGTTCAACAATTACGAGGTTTCTTTTGAGACGTTTTGTTTTTTTTTTTTTTGGCGTTTTAACTTATGAGGTCGGGGGCACGGAAATACATTTTATCGGAACAACAAAATAGTTTACCGATTTTACGTACGAAAGCTTTTTTTTTTTTTTTTTTTTTTGTCAATGTATTAGGAATTTGTTTTAATAAAACGTGCCCTTACCTGTTCCTATTTTGTGTGTAAAAATAGGAAAATTACCGAATTTTGTAAAAAAAAAAAAAAAAACATCAAAGAATAGGCGCGGTTGGAATCGTTCGCTTGAATCCCCTCAAATATGAGCTATCGCTTTAAACGGTATTTTAGCATTTTCTCAACTATTACTCCAGAGACGTGATCGCGGAAATAGTAAATTCATGTTATGAAATCGAAATTTCAATTTCGTAAACATTCTGTACTAATGCGATTATAGTTACACGTTACTTTATAATCAATATCTATGCGCCAATTCGTTATATTGTTATCGACGAAAATATCAAAACGTTATAGAATGCGTTCTGAATATTGTAGTTTTCTCACAAAAACTACACGATGCGTTACTGCATATTGTATTATTACACTGCATTTTCACTACGAGATAATAACAAATTAATAGTATTGATCGTTCTGCAACACTAATACGATTATATTATAGTGAATGTGTGTGTAATAACGATTGTTTGTATCGCTTAAAATGTTTTTTAAGTACTATCTGTCCCCGTGGGCGTCGGACATAATATAATGTACATATGATAAAATATTAATAAAACGATTCGTTTTTTGCGGTATGTAAAATTATTTTCACGCAATAAAAATAAAAATCACGAACATTTTTTAATAAACGTCTATTATTATACTTATTATCATATCATATATTCAGCGTGGTGTGGTCTCGATTTCCAAACGATTTCTAATAAGCGCACGTTTATTTAAAATAATAATTATAACTAAATTTTTTTTTTCTTTTGAAGGTCATAATTTTTTATTGTGCTTCCCACACCGGTCCGAATGGTTATTCTCAACGGAATTATAATAATATAATATATTATGTGCGCGAACAATAAAAAAGAGCATCATCGGTACGCGATAGTAAGAATAATATGAACGAGGAAACAAACGGACGACGTGCCCAATTCGTATAATTATTTATTACCCACAATAATTGTATAAACGTCGGTAATTTGAGATTCTGAGTGTAATAAATAACTAGCCAAGAAACTTTACGGTTTTTCCCGATTATCATGAAAACTGCTTGGAAAACTAAAAAAATGGCTTCATACTCATCAATTAGATATCAAATGCAATAAAAAAGGTATCTTGTAATTTGTTGAGCTTTCTGATATGCAAGTTGCTCACAGACACAAAACAAACAAAGTAAAAAATGAATGTCATAACAAAACCAATAGATTCCTCAGATTGTGTAGGTATATTTTTCCTAGAAATTATTTTTCAAAATGCCATATAATTGTTACTAATAATGCTTCTAATGCACTTTTAATATATATTTTTTGTTTTTTTATAATTCTGTCATTTAAATTCACATTCCGATATTAAATTAATGAATTCGTTAATGAATGGTTAATGGTTAATGAATTTAGTTCAGTTAATTCAGTTAATGAATTTTTATTTAAAAAATAAAAGTACACAATTGCATTCGTGCATATTGCATATATATTTCTCTAAAATTCAATGAATCCATTCTTTCGACACACTAATAGTATCAAAAATATGTCTATGGGGGTTTCAATTTTCAACACCCTCTCCCCTATACCATTTTTATGTTAAAATATCACCATTTGTTTGGGTATTAGTATAGTTGCATACTATTGGATTATAATATTCAGTTATTTATTGTTTTTAAAATATGTATACCTACAATATAAAACATCTAGGTGGGACATATTTTGTATCAACAGTGGCGGAGCTCTGGCTTGCTCTGCTGCACACTGGTGTTTTTTTTTCTCTTAACATACGCCCGTATCAATTTTGAACAATTTTCAGTTTTACACGTTTCGTGTATCTATAGTCAAATAGTATAATATATATATATATATATATATGATTTTAAATCACTATGCATTCGTTTTTTTAATAAGCATTTTCGCTTTAAACGTGATATGGTGAGTGTGCGCGAACGTGATTCAATTTATAATGTTATATTTTTTTAATAATGTTACAATGGATACGTTGAGGTCTTTGTTTTATTATATTTTCATAAATATAGGTAATTTATAACATACCTACCACATAATATTTTTAATATATGATTTTTTATGATTCCATTCATACTGTGTTATGTGCATTTTATATAAACACAATTTTTTTAAGGAAACTATTATGTAGGTTCGTGTTATAATAATATGTATTTGTGTTTTATAATAAACTGTAATCATATTCAGAAGCGTATTTAAATTTAAGAATCGGTGGGGAGGAGTTTATAAACACGATCTCATATATTGCATGTTATATTGTGGTTTTTTTATTTTTATCAAAATTGCTATTTATCGTACTGTATTCTGAGTGCAACGAGGAATACGTATTAATTATCATAAATATGATTTTATTTTAAATATCTTATATATAAAATTATCGTGTCACAATGTTCGTTCCCATACTCCTCCGAGACGGCTTGATCGATTCTCATGAAATTTTATATGCATATTCAGTAGGTCTGAGAATCGGCTACTATCTAAGTTTGTATGCTCTGCGATAAGTGGTTCCGGAGTTATGGCCTCTTAAGTCAAAGTATACTAGCACGCACGATATTCAACAATTATTATTTTGCCATGGAGAGATAATATACACTCTATGTTGTTATTTTTTATTATTGGTTTCCGTGGCAATAACAATTGAGAACGGCAGGGCCGATTTGGCTAATTTTGTTAACCTAACCTAACCTATGTACGTGTGCTTTGCACATATTTCAATGCCAACAAAACGCAAAGGGGCTGATTTGAACCGTAATACAAGTAAATCTCGAAGCTTGCGAAATAGAANAGAGTCAGAAGACACACGAGCTGAACGCAATGAAGTAATAAGATTAGAACAACGACAATCACGCCGTTTCACAGTCAATAGACGCAGAACAAATGACCAACAACGACAACAGGTACATCGAGCATTTACATCTGATTCATTCCTGCGTCTAGCATTCCAGTATGAGCCCGATATTGAATATTATGCTCATTCAAAAGTGGTAATTGGTGCTATGGACAAGGAATGTCCGCATTGTCATGCTCTGAAATTCAAAAATGAGCCAGCTGGGATGTGTTGCGCGTCAGGAAAAGTGCAACTACCTGAAATTGAAACACCATCTGAACCATTGAACGGTTTACTTATCGGCACGGATCCAGATTCTAACGTGTTCCTGTAGTCAATTCGAACATTCAATTCTGACCCTGACGCAGTATGCAACATTAAGAAACAATCGTCCATGGCCACTGTGCTGAAACAGTGTAAAATTATCATCTGGAATGAATGTACTATGGCACACAAACATTCGCTTAAGGC
This sequence comes from Cinara cedri, assembly GCA_902439185.1. NCBI lineage: Eukaryota > Metazoa > Arthropoda > Insecta > Hemiptera > Aphididae > Cinara > Cinara cedri. Next base: position 540 of record CABPRJ010001466.1, on the reverse strand, counting down.
GTTGAACAGGACATTGAAAGATATTAAAAACAACGACAATCTATTTGGCGGAACTCTGTTGGTCCTTTCAAGTGATTTCGGGCAAACACTTCCAGTCATTCCACGTTCAACATACGCTGATGAGATCAACGCTTGTTTAAAATCAAAATGTTCAAAATGTTGAAAAAGTACAGCTGAAAGTAAATATGTGCGTTCAAATGCTTCAAGATCCATCCGCTGAAACATTTTCAAAACAACTCTTAGATATCGGTGATGAAAAAGTTGCTATAGATGAAACTGGATACGTAAAATTACCGACCGATTTCTGCACAATCGATGATTCGCAAGATACTCTTATTGAACAAATATTTTTCGATGTACACACACAGTACATAAATCATGAGTAGCTTGCAGAAAGAGCAATTTTAGCGGCAAAAAATGTAGACGTTGACAATTTAAATCTGAAGATACAAATGTTGTTACCAGGGAACTTGGTATCATATAAATCTATTGATACAGTTTGCGACGACAGCGAAGCAGTAAATTTTCCCACAATTAAAT